>OU795043.1:3740890-4101423 GCA_917208275.1 Patella pellucida | reverse complement strand
ATAATAGGCGGATCGGGTGAAATATGAATGTGCCAGAAAACTATTTACATATTTGAAAAGATGAATGAACGTGCTTTTAAGTGATGTGTAACATTGTATATGGAATTTGTTATCAGCATACCGAAAATTGTGGATTTTATAAGTCGAATGGACACGAACACCAGGACGTCTGTAACTTTGTTTGCCCAAGGCCGATTTTTGGTGGATTTTTGTCCTGAAGTTGTACTCATATAGACCTTTCACAAAAATCAAGAATCATTTGTTTCGGATTTTTTCCCCAGCTCACAAAAATCTGAAGTTCTCCTACCAGCCTATACAATTCGGTGATGATTGTTGATTGCCCTTTGATGCATATAATCCAAGGTTATTTAAATTCAAAGAATGACCCGGTTGGTTCTTTGCTTATTAATCGTTTGATTTATTTCAATTAAATATAACGCACGCTTCCACCTAACTGATATGTAGACAAGGAGTTAGTGTTTATCTAATATGCAAACCCAACAAAAAATCCATTATTATTATTAAAAAAAGCACAACATTTCAAATTTTCAATACGCCGGTTTATTTTTTTAATGTACTGTAGAAAAATAGCTTGACTATAGCATTGACTATGTTTCTTTTGAAACCCTATAACATTGCACAAAATGTCATTATTGGAACAAAGCTATATACGTGTAGCGATGCATGTTTCCGCTCATACGAATTGTCAATTAAATGGAAAATAAAGCACACAATTCATACATTAAGATTTTATTTAAACGTTTAATTATGAAGACATATGGATATTGTCATGAGTGGTCTTCTATTTGAAGCTACAAGAGAGGTCATATAGGGACTAACATGGTTCAATTTCATTCAATAATTCGCTTGCGCGTAGGTAGGCAGGTGTCTTTAGCAATCGCAGGAAACCGGAGGATACGGAGAAAACCGAGGTTTCGAAACCAAGCCAATTGACTCAATGGCAGGCTTTATGATACAGCATACACGTGCTAACCATTCGCCCCCCCCCCCCGTTATTGTTTTGTACTTGACCATAATGGAATAACCCGTCCCCGGTAAAAATGGCAGAATATCAGCCAACTAATTTTCAGTCTTTCTAAGTGTATTGCCTCGGCCTAAGAACAAGGAGCATTTCTGTCTTTAAATGAAAGGAAATGGGTTTATGAGAGAGAGACATGGGGTTTAATGTCCACTCAAAATGGGTTAATGAAGAATTGCATACGCTATAGTGTGTTGTAACGGAAATTTTGCCGGGGCAGCGGCACTATGACCTACTCTTAAATCGAATTCGAACTACCAATGGATCTTTTATCACGCGCATGCCAATCTAAAGTTAGATTTGACACCTTTCTATCAGGTTAAGCCCGTTCGCCTTTGATTATACCTTTTGGTGGGGTTATAACACGCTATACGTTAAGTAGCAAATTATCACAATTTGGCCCGAACCGATCGTCCTTCGATTCATGTATTTGAATTGATGCGTGTCACCAAACTAAAATAATAGAAACTTTTGGCAAATCGAATTTTCCCCAACCGTATCAAGTATCCGTATCGTCACGTGATTTAGCGCCGCGTATGTATGCGTAGGCGAGCTGAGCGTAGTTCTATTACGGCAAGATGGCAGAGAGAGGGAGAGAGAGTTTAACGTCCAATCGACACAAACTAAGTCATTTCGGGAATATCATACGGTTTAATTTTATTTCAATAATTGATTCGCGCGTAGGGGTCTTTTAGCAGTGGGAGGAGACCAGAGGACCCGGAGTAAACTCACGAGGTTGGACAGGCGACCCTACTCAATGTCACGTACAACCGACGATTCGAAACCACGCCAGTTGACTCAATGGCAGGCTTTATACAGCACGCACGTTGTAACCATTTGGCTATTTAACTCCCCGCAAATCCGCGAGAAGCGCATCAAATATAATGATCAAACTAGGTCATTTCGGGACCAACATATGGTTTAATCTTATTTCAATGAATCGCTTGCGCGTAGGGGTCTTTAGCAGTGTTAGGGAAACCAGGGGACCCGGAGGAAACGCACGAGGCTATACAGGCGACCCTACTTCTAAAATAATGATTGAATTTCAGTTTTTATTATGGTTAAAAAAAATCACATCAAATATACACCGTCGTGTTCTAGGACTAGTAGGATACACATAGATTCATAAAAACGCTACATTTCAGCGTCATACGTATGAAAAGTGTTCAATACGTGTTGCCGTATTAAGCCGGGATTCCATGTGTACGTACTGCGTAATGTGGAATGCGTAGTACGTAATGCGTATTTAACACTTTGCATTAAAATGGTA
Source organism: Patella pellucida (assembly GCA_917208275.1). Taxonomy (NCBI): domain Eukaryota; kingdom Metazoa; phylum Mollusca; class Gastropoda; family Patellidae; genus Patella; species Patella pellucida. The sequence continues at coordinate 4,099,114 of OU795043.1, read as the reverse complement.
AGAGTTGATTCCATGTACACGTAATGCGCAGCGCGTAGTGCGTGTTTCTCGGGACGCTCACAAGAGTGTCCGAATACGCAATACGCGTGTATACGGAGACCGGACATGCGCACTGCCACTGTAATAGGCATATCCGATGTAGTTTTGGGATGGCAATATTCGGTTCTCATCCACATATAATACGCCACTCACGCACACATGGAAACTGACAATACGCATTACGTAATACGCATTCCGCACGCACTGCATACACATGGAATCCCGGCTTGAGTGTGCCGTATCACGTAAAACGATACGGATACGCGATACGGATCAGGAATTTACGCTTGCCAAAAGCCTCTAATGTCTTTAACGAGATCCCCCGCAATGACCAATTTTATTGCTAACTTATAGTCCTGCATAGACAACATGATCCATATTCTAATTATTTCATTGCTATAAAAATATATTTGACTTTACCTTTATACATTGATTGGTTGTGGAAAATATGCCCTTTGTAAATTATTAACTTACGTCTGAGAATGATTAATTATTCTAAACTTTACATAAAGAGAAGTTAATCCACAGACAATTTCTGAAAACATGGAACTTTTTCTGGTAAATATAAATACTCAGGGGCCGCGGAGCGGGCCCGATTTCGGTGGGGGGGGGGGCTACTGACCATACCCCCCCCCCCCTAACTTTTTTTTCGCTTTTGGCGACATTTTATTTTCATTATTAAAAATGATTGCAGGGGCTAAAGCCCCCTCCCCCCCACCCCCGGCTCCGCGGCCCCTGTAAATACTTATCCACATCTTGGGGCTAAAATAATTCCGGGTGGATCAATCTTTGACTAGTATTAAATGGGAACAAGAAGTATAAATCGAAGTAAATGAACAATTTTTAATCTTGCACTTCCAATGTCATGTAAAAGACATACAGACAATACTATGTTAATTGAAATTGACCCAATCCACCCTCTGAACGAAAAAAACTGCAGGGAAATGCTAAAAATTATACGAATGAGATTTTACTATTAGATCTTTAGCATTTAATTACTGCATTTGTATTAAGAATATATCTTTATACGACCGTAACGGCTCCACACACTAAACCTGCTTAAATAATATAAATATATAAGGTCGTAGCTGTAATTCTCCAATCGAGTACCCTAATTAAGTATACTCCCCACCCTATTTATTCGAAAATGATAATATAGCAAAACAGAATGAAAGAATGAAATGGGGTTTAACGTCCTACGCTTAAGCACCTAACCTGGGCTAATTGAAGACGGGCATACGCCATACAGTGTGCTATGTGGGAATTTTTTTTCCCGGGCAGCAACTGAATTCCAACTGCTAAGGGATCTTTTACGTGCACGCCAATGTGTACACGGGAAATCGGATTTTCGTCTGTTCAGGGCTGATAACCTAAATTATCAAGCAGTAACCGAGAATGAATGAATGAAATGGGGTTCAACGTCCTACGCTTAAGCACCTAACCTGGGCTAATTGAAGACGGGCATATACGCCATACAGTGTGCCATGAGGGAATTTTTCCCGCGCAGCAACTGAATTGAAACTGCCAAGGGTTCTTTTACGTGCACACCAATGTGTACACGGTACATCGGTTTTCGTCCCATCCGAACGACTAGGCTTTTACTTTTCAAATACAAACCATTAATACCCATCTTAGCATGACAGTGTGTATCAAATTAATCACTTATTTGTGGTTATATTGAAATTTGTAAACGACGTATTCTTTTTTAATATATTTTTTAAAAATAACTTAAATACAACAGAGAAACCAGTCATGTCTGTTTTGCGATTTGGAATTTGCTGCAATGGAAAAAAAACTTTGAGGAGTGAGACTTGTTATACTTCCAGTGATTAGTAGGGCGGCGTCCAATTCAAACATTATTGTTCAGTTTTAGATTGTTGATTTTGATATTATTTTATTCATTCATGTAAAACCTAATAAAATGTATAAAACACTGACTTCGGGTTTTGACTAGCGTATTTGGCTGAATTTATTGACAATACGAGGTTGTAGTGTACTTCACAAGCAGTATTATAATACAGATATGCCACGAAAAACTAATGTAAAAGTTTACTATGCTGCACCGTGTCCTTACTGTCCTGGCATGGATTCAAATCACAAATCCGCCCAGTCTAGAAAACTACAAATTCACTTTCCTTTTAATAAATGTTCAAGTAATCTACTTTTTGATTTGAGAAACTTAATTCTCTTTTCCCAGTAAATCCACTTCCAACATACCACACCCTTTCTAAAGCCCACCCATACAATGCCGCGATATCATAAAACTACGGGTAATACACAATTTTTCCTACAACAATAGTTAAAACTCATTTAATTATGAGTGTACCCACCAGATGATTATTTTACGTAATATCGCATTATTTAACTATCGTTTTTCGTCTTGTAATGGTACAAGTCGATTTTAATAATCAAAATAGACAACATGTAATCAAAGAACGGCTTTATCCGCCATTTGTAATATTGTCACGTTACATTGTACTGTTTTGTTTAGCTTAAATTCCAGCAAAGTAAATCATAATAATTAATCATATCATGTTCCAATAAACAATCTAATTTGTAGACCATTGGTCACGTGATGATCGGAACACTATTTGTGTGGCTTTAATTTTGGTGATAGCAAGTATAATACAGCTAATACTTATTTGGAAAAAAACAACGTTTAGAAAACGTAGCATTTTTACCGAGCCTCGTTCTAGACAAATTGCTACGTTCCAAAAACATAGCAATTTAAAAAACTACGTTTTGAGACTCCAGACAAACGTTGCAATTTTTGAAACGATTTAGCTACGTTGGGACAAAAATGCCAAACGTGGCATTCTGAGGTTTATAGTGTGACCCGATAATTAGTGTCTGAATGTTTCAAAAAGGCGTCTACAGCACCCGGTGTTCCTAGGCGGTCAGCCATCCAAGTACTCACCGGGCCCGACGTTGCTTAACTTCAGTGATCGGACGAGAACTGGTGTTTTCAACGTGGTGTGGCCGTAGACGAGAGAAAGTGACGAAATTCCGTACTTGTGCCCAGCGAATTTACCCGATAATGAGTGTCTAGTGTTTCAAAAAGGCGTCTACAGCACCCGGTGTTCCAAGGCGGTCACCCATCTAAGTACTCACCGGGCCCGACGTTGCTTAACTTCAGTGATAGGACGAGAACTGGTGTTTTCAACGTAGTGTGGCCGTAGACGAGAGAATGTGACGAAATTCCGTACTTGTGCCCAGCGAATGGACCCGATAATTAGTCTCTGAATATTTCAAAAAGGCGTCTACAGCACACCCGGTGTTCCCAGGCGATTACCCATCCAAATACCCACCGGAACTGATGTTGCTTAACTTCAGTGATCGGAGGAGAACTGGTGTTTTCAACGTGGTGTGGCCTCAGACGAGAGAAGGTGACGAAATTCCGTACTTGAGCCTAGCGAATTGACTCGATAATTAGTGTCTGAATTTTTCAAAAAGGCGTCTACAGCACCCGGTGTTCCCAGGCGGTCACCCATCCAAGTACTCACCGGGCCCGACGTTGCTTAACTTCAGTGATCGGACGAGAAGTGGTGTTTTCAACGTGGTATGGCCGTAGTCGAGAGAAGGTGACGAAATTCCGTACTTGTGCCCAGCGAATTGACTCGATAATAAGTCTCTGAATGTTTCAAAAAGGCGTCTACAGCACCTGGTGTTCCCAGGCGGTCACCCATCCAAGTACTCACCGGGCCCGACGTTGCTTAACTTAAGTGATCGGACGAGAACTGGTGTTTTCAACGTGGTCTGGCCATAGACGAGAGAAGGTGACGAAATTCCGTACTTGTGCCTAGTGAATTGACCCGATAATTAGTGTCTGAATGTTTCAAAAAGGCGTCTACAGCACCCGGGCCCGACGTTGCTTAACTTCAGTGATCGGACGAGAACTGGTGTTTTCAACGTGGTGTGGCCGTAGACGAGAGAAGGCGACGAAATTCCGTACTTGTGCCAAGCGAATTGACCCGATAATTAGTCTCTGAATTTTTCAAAAAGGCGTCTACAACACCCGGTGTTCCCAGGCGGTCACCCATCCAAATACTCACCGGGCCCGACGTTGCTTAACTTCAGTGATCGGACGAGAACTGGTGTTTTCATCGTGGTGTGGCAGTAGACAAGAGAAGGTGACGAAATTCCGTACTTGTGCCCAGGGAATTGACCCGATAATTAGGCATGTGTCTGAATGTTTCAAAAAGGCGTCTACAGCATCTAGTGTTCCCAGGCGGTCACCCATCCAAGTACTCACCGGGCCCGACGTTGCTTAACTTCAGTGATCGGACGAGAGCTGGTGTTTTCAACGTGGTGTGGCCGTAGACGTGAAATGGTGACGAAATTCCGTACTTGTGCCCTTGAATTGACCCGATAATTAGTGTCTGAATGTTTCAAAAAAGCGGCTACAGGAGACAGTGTTCCCAGGCGGTCACCCATCCAAGTACTCACCGGGCCCGACGTTGCTTAACTTCAGTGATCGGACGAGAACTGGTGTTTTCAACGTGGTGTGGCCGTAGACGAGAGAAGGTGACGAAATTATGTACTTGTACCCAGCGAATTGACCCGATAATTAGTCCCTGAATGTTTCAAAAAGGCGTCTACAGCACCCGGTGTTCCCAGGCGGTCACCCATCCAAGTATTCATCGGGCACGACGTTGCTCAACTTCAGTGATAGGACGAGAACTGGTGTTTTCAACGTGGCGTGGCCGTAGACGAGAGAAGGTGACGAAATTCCGTACTTGTGCCCTGCGATTTGAACCGATAATTAGTGTCTGAATGTTTCAAAATGGCGTCTACAGCAACCGGTGTTCCCAGGCGGTCACCCATCCAAGTACTCACCGGGCCCGACGTTGCTTAACTTTGGTGATAGTACGAGAACTGGTGTTTTCAACGTAGTGTGGCCGTAGACGAGAGAAGGTGACGAAATTCCGTACTTGTGCCCAGCGAATTGACCCGATAATTAGTGTCTGAATGTTTCAAAAAGGCGTCTACAGCACCCGGTGTTCCCAGGCGGTCACCCATCCAAGTACTTACCGGACTCGATGTTGCTTAACTTCAGTGATCGGACGAGAACTGGTGTTTTGAACTTGGTGTGGCCTTAGGCGAGAGAAGGTGACGAAATTCCGTACTTGTGCCCAGCGAATTAGTCTCTGAATGTTTCAAAAAGGCGTCTACAGCACCCGGTGTTCCCAGGCGGTCACCCATCCAAATACCCACCGGGCACGATGTTGCTTAACTTCAGTGATCGGAGGAGAACTGGTGTTTTCAACGCGGTGTGGCCGTAGACGAGAGAAGGTGACGAAATTCTGTACTTGTACCCAGCGAATTGACCCGATAATTAGTCCCTGAATGTTTCAAAAAGGCGTCTACAGCACCCGGTGTTCCCAGGCGGTCACCCATCCAAGTATTCACCGGGCACGACGTTGCTTAACTTCAGTGATCGAACGAGAACTGGTGTTTTCAACGTGGTGTGGCCGTAGACGAAAGAAGGTGACGAAATTCCATACTTGTGCCCATCGAATTGACCCGATAATTAGTGTCTGAATGTTTCAAAAAGGCGTCTACAGCACCCGGTGTTCCCAGGCGGTCACCCATCCAAGAACTCACTGGGCCCGACGTTGCTTAACTTCAGTGATCGTACGAGAACTGGTGTTTTGAACGTGGTGTGGCCGTAGACGAGAGAAGGTGACGAAATTCCGTACTTGTGCCCAGCGAATTGACCCGATCATTAGTGTCTGAATGTTTCAAAAAGGCGTCTACAGCACCCGGTGTTCCCAGGCGGTCACCCATCCAAGTACTCACCGGGCCCGACGTTGCTTAACTTCAGTGATCGGACGAGAACTGGTGTTTTCAACGTAGTGTGGCCGTAGACGAGAGAAGGTGACGAAATTCCGTACTTGTGGCCGCGAATTGACACGATAATTAGTCTCCAAATGTTTCAAAAAGGCGTCTACAGCACCCGGTGTTCCCAGGCGGTCACACATCCAAGTACCCAACGGGACTGATGTTGCTTAACTTCAGTGATCGGAGGAGAACTGGTGTTTTCAACGTGGTGTGGCCTCAGACGAGAGAAGGTGACGAAATTCCGTACTTGAGCCCAGCGAGTTGACCCGATAATTAGTGTCTGAATATTTCAAAAAGGCGTCTAGAGCACCCGGTGTTCCCAGGCGGTCATCCATCCAATTACTCACCGGGCCCGACGTTGCTTAACTTCAGTGATCGGACGAGAAGTGGTATTTTCAACGTGGTATGGCCGTAGTCGAGAAAAGGTGACGAAATTCTGTACTTGTACCCAGCGAATTGACCCGATAATTAGTCCCTGAATGTTTCAAAAAGGCGTCTACAGCACCCGGTGTTCCCAGGCGGTCACCCATCCAAGTATTCACCGGGCACGACGTTGCTTAACTTCAGTGATCGAACGAGAACTGGTGTTTTCAACGTAGTGTGGCCGTAGACGAAAGAAGGTGACGAAATTCCATACTTGTGCCCATCGAATTGACCCGATAATTAGTGTCTGAATGTTTCAAAAAGGCGTCTACAGCACCCGGTGTTCCCAGGCGGTCACCCATCCAAGAACTCACCGGGCCCGACGTTGCTTAACTTCAGTGATCGTACGAGAACTGGTGTTTTGAACGTGGTGTGGCCGTAGACGAGAGAAGGTGACGAAATTCCGTACTTGTGCCCAGCGAATTGACCCGATCATTAGTGTCTGAATGTTTCAAAAAGGCGTCTACAGAACCCGGTGTTCCCAGGCGGTCACCCATCCAAGTACTCACCGGGCCCGACGTTGCTTAACTTCAGTGATCGGACGAGAACTGGTGTTTTCAACGTAGTGTGGCCGTAGACGAGAGAAGGTGACGAAATTCCGTACTTGTGGCCAGCGAATTGACACGATAATTAGTCTCCAAATGTTTCAAAAAGGCGTCTACAGCACCCGGTGTTCCCAGGCGGTCACCCATCCAAGTACCCAACCGGACTGATGTTGCTTAACTTCAGTGATCGGAGGAGAACTGGTGTTTTCAACGTGGTGTGGCCTCAGACGAGAGAAGGTGACGAAATTCCGTACTTGAGCCCAGCGAATTGACCCGATAATTAGTGTCTGAATTTTTCAAAAAGGCGTCTACAGCACCCGGTGTTCCCAGGCGGTCATCCATCCAAGTACTCACCGGGCCCGACGTTGCTTAACTTCAGTGATCGGACGAGAAGTGGTATTTTCAACGTGGTATGGCCGTAGTCGAGAAAAGGTGACGAAATTCCGTATATGTGCCCAGCGAATTGACTCGATAATAAGTCTCTGAATGTTTCAAAAAGGCGTCTACAGCACCTGGTGTTCCCAGGCGGTCACCCATCCAAGTACTCACCGGACCCGACGTTGATTAACTTCAGTGATCGGACGAGAACTGGTGTTTTCAACGTGGTGTGGCCATAGACAAGAGAAGGTGACGAAATTCCGTACTTGTGCCTAGTGAATTAGTCTCTGAATGTTTCAAAAAGGCGTCTACAGCACCCGGTGTTCCCAGGCGGTCACCCATCCAAATACCCACCGGGCCCGATGTTGCTTAACTTCAGTGATCGGACGAGAAATGGTGTTTTCAATGTGGTGTGGCCGTAGACGAGAGAAGGTGACGAAATTCCGTACTTGTACCCAGCGAATTGACCCGATAATTAGTCTCTGAATGTTTCAAAAAGGCGTCTAAAGCACCCGGTGTTCCCAGGCGGTCACCCATCCAAATACCCACCTGGCCCGATGTTGCTTAACTTCAGTGATCGGAGGAGAACTGGTGTTTTCAACGCGGTGTGGCCGTAGACGAGAGAAGGTGACGAAATTCCATACTTGTGCCCAGCGAATTGACCCGATTATTAGTGTCTGGATGTTTCAAAAAGGCGTCTACAGCACCCGGTGTTCCCAGGCGGTCACCCATCTAAATACCCACCTGGCGCGATGTTGCTTAACTTCAGTGATCGGAGGAGAACTGGTGTTTTCAACGCGGTGTGGCCGTAGACGAGAGAAGGTGACGAAATTCCGTACTTGTGCCCAGCGAATTGACCCGATAATTAGTCACTGAATGTTTCAAAAAGGCGTCTACAGCACTCGGTGTTCCCAGGCGGTCACCCATCCAAGTACCCACCGGGCCCGATGTTGCTTAACTTCAGTGATCGGACGAGAACTGGTGTTTTCAACGTGGTGTGGCCGTAGACGAGAGAAGGTGACGAAATTCCGTACTTGTGCCCAGGAATTGACCCGATAATTAGTCTCTGAATGTTTCAAAAAGGCGTCTACAGCACCCGGTGTTCCAAGGCGGTCACCCATCCAAATACCCACCTGGCCCGATGTTGCTTAACTTCAGTGATCGGACAAGAACTGGTGTTTTCAACGTGGTGTGGCCGTAGACGAGAGAAGGTGACGAAATTCCGTACTTGTACCCAGCGAATTGACCCGATAATTAGTCTCTGAATGTTTAAAAAAGGCGTCTACAGCACCCGGTGTTCCCAAGCGGTCACCCATCCAAATACCCACAGGGCCCGATCAGTGATCGGAGGAGAACAGGTGTTTTCAACGCGGTGTGGCCGTAGACGAGAGAAGGAGACGAAATTCCATACTTGTGCCCAGCGAATTGACCCGATTATTAGTGTCTGGATGTTTCAAAAAGGAGTCTACAGCACCGGGTGTTCCCAGGCGGTCATCCATTCAAGAACTCACCGGGCCCGACGTTGCTTAACTTCAGTGATCGGACGAGAACTGGTGTTTTGAACGTGGTGTGGCCGTAGACGAGAGAAGGTGACGAAATTCCGTACTTGTGCCCAGCGAATTGACCCGATCATTAGTGTCTGAATGTTTCAAAAAGGCGTCTACAGCACCCGGTGTTCCCAGGCGGTCACCCATCCAAGTACTCACCGGGACCGACGTTGCTTAACTTCAGTGATCGGACGAGAAGTGGTGTTTTCAACGTGGTGTGGCCGTAGACGAGAGAAGGTGACGAAATTCCGAACTTGTGCCCAGCGAATTGACCCGATAATTAGTGTCTGAATGTTTCAAAAAGGCGTCTACAGCACCCGGTGTTCCCAGGCGGTCACTCATCCAAGTACTCACCGGGGTCGATGTTGCTTAACTTCAGTGATCGGCCGAGAACTGGTGTTTTCAACGTGGCGTGGCCGTAGACGAGAGAATATGACGAAATTCCGTACTTGTTCCCATTGAATGGACCCGATAATTAGTCTCTGAATGTTTCAAAAAGGCGTCTACAGCACCCGGTGTTCCCAGGCGATTACCCATCCAAATACCCACCGGGACTGATGTTGCTTAACTTCAGTGATCGGAGGAGAACTGGTGTTTTCAACGTGGTGTGGCCGTAGACGAGAGAAGGTGACGAAATTCCGTACTTGTACCCAGCGAATTGACCCGATAATTAGTCTCTGAATGTTTCAAAAAGGCGTCTACAGCACCCGGTGTTCCCAGGCGATTACCCATCCAAATACCCACCGGGACTGATGTTGCTTAACTTCAGTGATCGGAGGAGAACTGGTGTTTTCAACGTGGTGTGGCCGTAGTCGAGAGAAGGTGACGAAATTCTGTACTTGTGCCCAGCGAATTGACTCGATAATAAGTCTCTGAATGTTTCAAAAAGGCGTCTACAGCACCCGGTGTTCCCAGGCGGTCACCAATCCGAGTACTCACCGGGCCCGACGTTGCTTAAATTCAGTGATCGGACGAGAACTGGTGTTTTCAACGTGGTGTGGCCGTAGACGAGAGAAGGTGACGAAATTCCGTACTTGTGCCCATTGAATGGACCCGATAATTAGTCTCTGAATGTTTCAAAAAGGCGTCTACAGCACCCGGTGTTCCCAGGCGGTTACCCATCCAAGTACCCACCGGGCCCGATGTTGCTTAACTTCAGTGATCGGACGAGAACTGGTGTTTTTAACGTAGTGTGGCCGTAGACGAGAGAAGGTGACGAAATTCCGTACTTGTGCCCAGCGAATTGACCCGATAATTAGTGTCTGAATGTTTCAAAAAGGCGCCTACAGCACCCGGTGTTCCCAGGCGGTCACCCATCCAAGAACTCACCGGGCCCGACGTTGCTTAACTTCAGTGATCGGACGAGAACTGGAGTTTTGAACGTGGTGTGGCCGTAGACGAGAGTAGGTGACGAAATTCCGTACTTGTGCCAGCGAATTCACCCGATCATTAGTGTCTGAATGTTTCAAAAAGGCGTCTACAGCACCCGGTGTTCCCAGGCGGTCACCCATCCAAGTACTCACCGGGACCGACGTTGCTTAACTTCAGTGATCGGACGAGAAGTGGTGTTTTCAACGTGGTGTGGCCGTAGACGAGAGAATGTGACGAAATTCCGAACTTGTGCCCAGCAATTTGACCCGATAATTAGTGTCTGAATGTTTCAAAAAGGCGTCTACAGCACCCGGTGTTCCCAGGCGGTCACCCATCCAAGAACTCACCGGGGTCGATGTTGCTTAACTTCAGTGATCGGCCGAGAACTGGTGTTTTCAACGTGGTGTGGCCGTAGACGAGAGAATGTGACGAAATTCCGTACTTGTGCCCATTGAATGGACCCGATAATTAGTCTCTGAATGTTTCAAAAAGGAGTCTACAGCACCCGGTGTTCCCAGGCGGTCACCCATCAAATACCCACCGGGACTGATGTTGCTTAACTTCAGTGATCGGAGGAGAACTGGTGTTTTCAACGTGGTGTGGCCGTAGTCGAGAGAAGGTGACGAAATTCCGTACTTGTGCTCAGCGAATTGACTCGATAATAAGTCTCTGAATGTTTAAAAAAGGCGTCTACAGCACCCGGTGTTCCCAGGCGGTCACCAATCCGAGTACTCACCGGGCCCGACGTTGCTTAACTTCAGTGATCGGACGAGAACTGGTGTTTTCAACGTGGTGTGGCCGTAGACGAGAGAAGGTGACGAAATTCCGTACTTGTGCCCAGCGAATTGACCCGATAATTGGTCTCTGAATGTTTCAAAAAGGCGTCTACAGCATCTAGTGTTCCCAGGCGGTCACCCATCCAAGTACTCACCGGGGCCGGCGTTGCTTAACTTCAGTGATAGGACGAGAACTGGTGTTTTCAACGTAGTGTGGCCGTAGACGAGGGAAGGTGACGAAATTCTGTACTTGTTTCCAGCGAATTGACCCGATAATTAGTGTCTGAATGTTTCAAAAAGGCGTCTACAGGACCCGGTGTTCCCAGGCGGTGACCCATCCAAGAACTCACCGAGCCCGACATTGCTTAACTTCAGTGATCGGACGAGAACTGGTGTTTTCATCGTGGTGTGGCAGTAGACGAGAGAAGGTGACCAAACTCCGTACTTGTGCCCAGCTAATTGACCCGATAATTAGGGATGTGTCTGAATGTTTCAAAAAGGCGTCTACAGCATCTAGTGTTCCCAGGCGGTCACCCATCAAATACCCACCGGGCCCGATGTTGCTTAACTTCAGTGATCGGAGGAGAACTGGTGTTTTCAACGTAGTGTGGCCGTAGACGAGGGAAGGTGACGAAATTCCGTACTTGTTTCCAGCGAATTGACCCGATAATTAGTGTCTGAATGTTTCAAAAAAGCGACTACAGGAGACGGTGTTCCCAGGCGGTCACCCATCCAAGTACTCACCGGGCCCGACGTTGCTTAACTTCAGTGATCGGACGAGAACTGGTGTTTTCAACGTGGTGTGGCCGTAGACGAGAGAAGGTGACGAAATTCTGTACTTGTACCCAGCGAATTGACCCGATAATTTCAAAAAGGCGTCTACAGCACCCGGTGTTCCCAGGCGGTCACCCATCCAAGTATTCACGGGGCACGACGTTGCTTAACTTCAGTGATAGGACGAGAACTGATGTTTTCAACGTGGTGTGGCCGTAGACGAGAGAAGTCGTACTTTTGCACAGCGAATTGACCCGATAATTAGTGTCTGAATTTTTTAAAAAAGGCGTCTACAGCACCCGGTGTTCCCAGGCGGTCACCCATCCAAGGATTCACCGGGCACGACGTTGCTTAACTTCAGTGATCGAACGAGAACTGGTGTTTTCAACGTGGTGTGGCCGTAGACGAGAGAAGGTGACGAAATTCCGTACTTGTGCCCAGCGAATTGACCCGATAAGTAGTGTCTGAATGTTCCAAAAGGGCGTCTACAGCACCCTGTGTTCCCAGGCGGTCACCTATCCAAGTACTCACCAGGCCCGACGTTGCTTAACTTCAGTGATCGGACGAGAACTGATGTTTTCAACGTGGTGTGGCCGTAGACGAGAGAAGGTGACGAAATTCCGTACTTGTGCCCAGCGAATTGACCCGATAATTAGTGTCTGAATGTTTCAAAAAGAAGTCTACAGCACCCTGTGTTCCCAGGCGGTCACCTATCCAAGTACTCACCAGGCCCGACGTTGCTTAACTTCAGTGATCGGACGAGAACTGGTATTTTCAACGTGGTGTGGCCGTAGACGAGAGAAGGTGACGAAATTCCGTACTTGTGTCCAGCGAATTAACCCGATAATTAGTCTCTGAATGTTTCAAAAAGGCGTCTACAGCACCTGGTGTTCACAGGCGGTCACCCATCCAAGTACTCACCGGGCCCGACGTTGCTTAACTTCAGTGATCGGACGAGAACTGGTGTTTTCAACGTGGTGTGGCCGTAGACGAGAGAGGGTGACGAAATTCCGTACTTGTGCCCAGCGAATTGACCCGATAATTAGTGTCTGAATGTTTCAAAAAGGCGTCTACAGCACTCGGTGTTCCCAGGCGGCCACCCATCCAAGTACTCACCAGGCCCGACGTTGCTTAACTTCAGTGATCGGACGAGAACTGATGTTTTCAGCGTGGTGTGGCCGTAGACGAGAGAAGGTGACGAAATTCCGTACTTGTGCCCAGCGAATTGACCCGATAATTAGTGTCTGAATGTTTCAAAAAGGCGTAGAATTTTACCTTAAATATTGGATATCAGAAGCCTATCTTTTTCCTGTAAAATCACGGCATCAATGTTGATTTAAATTGACAAATAATTCGTGGTTTCAATGTTGAACATTTTGGATGATATTGAGTATTAAAATTTTGCACTTGTGATCGAAAATATGAATTTATATGTTATTCCATAATAATGAATACTGAAGTGTTGACTGACAAAGTTCCGCATCATTTTCCAGCATGCGTTCTCCTTGTCAGTTGCATGGGACGGAGGGCCTGACAAGGGAAATGTCTAATTGTTCGGATAGCCCAAAAAGCAAGGACATGTGTACACACTGGCATTCAAGTAAAAGAACCATTGACAGTTGGAATTTGAAATGAGTGTAGGCCGTAGCGCTGCTGTTCTGGGTAACAATTTCCCCATATCACACTATATGACATACGCCCAGTCAGAAAAGTAGGACGTTAAACCCCATTCCATTTTGTTACAAACTCTAATTAGAAACATTATAGTTTGTAATTATTAATTCATTTATATTGGTTGTCTATCCGATTGAAAGGAAATAGATTTTCAACAGTTTCCGATGATAACTTGCTAATGATCCAACCTAGTTGATTACCTGCGGGTATGATGTCCTGTCGTTATATTTGTCTTGTATTTAAATCATGTGTGGCGCAGCCCCCCTGCACTTACTATTAGACACTAAGTTCATAAACCCTGTTTACATTTCAAATTTTAAGCGTACCAGGAACGGTACCTGGCACGGCACGCTTAATGTTTTGGTAGTGTAAACGGATCAAACATAAGCGTGCTGTACTGAGTATCATGCCAATCTGGCCCACTGAAATGATGTGGTTTCGGCACCGAGCCAGTTGCGGCGTAGTAAATTTTCTTAGTGTTTATAAAGCTATCCGGATTGAGCATGGTTTAAGTACGGATAACTGCGCGAAAGAAACCTTGACCTCTTTACCCTCATACTTTGACAGTCCTGTCAAAATGACTGCTCAAACCAGTGTTGGGATTTTAAAATTTTAGCTGTCGGACATTTTTTCCCGAAAATAAAGGGACACAACTCATATCGTTTTTTAAGCAGACGTTTTCAAACCCCAATTAAGAATCACGTGTCAACAAAATATTCAAATTCATACGTAATAAAAACATAGGATGCCAGGCAACGAAACGTACGCCCACAGCAGCTAAATCGTCCGGGCAGTCAACAAGAGTTGTCGCATATTTTACTTTTTTCGGTAATGAAAGATTAAATAGTGTATTATAAATTTTATAATACACTAAAATCTGATTAAAAGTAACAACTCATTATGTAATTATCAGAAAATCATTGGAATTTGTTTGGCTTTAACGTTTAGTATACGAAACATTTAATATTCTGGATTAATATTCTGGAATTATCATAATTCATTGAAACTCTAAAGACTTCGTTTCATAACCTTCAACACTGTGTATAATTTAAAGTCAATCGAATATTAACTTTGGCCTCTAGAGCGTCAACAAGAGTTTTTGAAGTGATCAAGGGCCATAACTCTGACAGTTACCCTGAAAATCAATAGGTTTCCTCGTGTCGTATAAATTTAAAGTCAATCGGATATTAATGATTGCCCCTCTTTATTTTGAATTCCAATATCAAGGATTCTCAGGCCTACCTACACAGATCTCTTTTTTTTGCCATCCGAATGAAAAGACACGGTTTATTACTGGGATCTCATCCTGCACTAATAATATGGGAAAACCAAGCTGGAAAATCACAGGTTACTTTCACATCCCAACACCAGGATTACCTGGTTACTGTATTGTCAATGCTTTATTCATTAAGCCACTGTCGCTATATTTCTTGTGTTCAATAATGCTAAATGAAATGAAATAAAATGAAATGGGAGAGAGAGAGAGAGAGGGGGAGAGAGAGAGATAAAGAAAGAGGACAGGGAGGGAGAGAGAGGGGACAGAAAGAGAGAGAGAGAGAGAGCAAATTATTGAAATAAAATTAAAACCCATATGTTAGCCCCAAAATGACCTCGTTTGTGTTGAGTGGATGTTAAACCCCATTTCTCTCTTTCTCTCTCGCATGTTTTCATCAATGTCTTATGATATCATAGTTTCGTATAAATTAGCTGAGGTTGTTAAGACAAAAAGGGTGGCTTGGAAGCTCACTCGGGAAGGGTCTCTCTTATCCCGAGTTCGGTTAGTTGAGTTGAGAAGATCAACACAGAACCATGCAGGCAGTACAGTTTAATGTTTGTTACCGTCTTGTTGAATTAAAGAAATCCAATCCACAGTTATTAAATGATCTGATTATGTTACATACGCCATGCAGTGTGCTATAAGGGAAATTTTGCCCGGACAGCGGCACTACGGCCTACTTATGTGTAAAATTTGAACTGTCAAGGGATCTTTACATGCATGCAAATGTGTACTCGGGACTTTGGTTTTTCGTCCCATCCAAATGACTAGACGGCTGTCCTTGTCTGAACCTCCATCTTGTGAACTTTCTCGGCCAATGCAGGTATCGAACACCCACTTACCCACCGTGGACCCCATTCAATTATGTACCCATCCACCACTCATTCAGTTCTGTGATCTCATATCATCACCATCAGTCTTTTAGTTAAGTATAAAGCATATGTTAGTCCCGAAATGACCTAGATTGTGTCAAGCAGGGGCCGCGAAGCGGGCCCGATTTCGGTGGGGCTACTGACCATACCACCCCCCCTCCATAACCATTTTTCGCTTTTTTTTCGCTTTTGGTGACATTTTATTTTCACTATTAAAAATTATTGCCGGGGCTAAAACCCCCTAGCCCCCCCCCGGCTCCGCGGCCCCTGGTGTCAAGTGGAACGTATACCCCCATTCCTCTGCCCTGTGAGACAATTTTTGGGCGGCAACAATCATTATATTATGTTTCATCTATTTTTGTGAATCGAGATTTCTTTAAGTTGACTAATTGATTAAAATTTTAAACATTTAAAATCTGTGATGTAATAAAGAGGGTCTAGCACCAGAGTAGACTATTCAGTCTGTTTTATAAGGCCTGTCCAACCACATGGGTTTTCTCCGGGTCCTCCGGTTTCCTCCAACTGCTATTAATACAGTATAATAAAGACAGAGTCTATCACCAAAGTAGAAAAGTCAGTCTGTTTTATGAGCCACATCTATATACATGTAGACTTAATCATTATTTGTTTCATCAATTTTTCAGGAAGTGAAATTTCTGGTGTTGGCTGCAATCAGTCTGATTGATTGGAATTCAGGTGGGCCTTAAAATTCAGGTGGGCCTAGAGTGAGATTTCTGTTGCAAAACCACATAAATAAGGCTATATTCGCCACTTTATGTAGCTGTACTCAAAGACTGGAAAGGACGGAAATTTTCGGAGAGGGTCACTCACGGAATCGAAACAGCAATTGATAGGGGGATTTCAGCCGTAAAACTACACAAGTGTTCTACCACCTCTAGTTGCTGTACTCGTGGACTGCTATATGCAGGAAAAACGTGTCTGTGAACGTCTAATTTTGCTCAGGTTAAAAACAAATGGAAAGAAAACAGGACCAACGTTCTTATAGAATTTTATATTATTCTGTATGAAAATGATACAGCATACAAAATCACACACAATTTATTTATTATAAAATTGGTATAAAACAATCTCTAAACATAAAGTTTAAAATGAATGGCTTTTAGTAAAATAACTAATTTGAAGAAACATGCATAAATAGTACTACTACTAATTTGACTATATCTTCAATTATAATCATAGTCATGTCAATTTACATTTTAATATAATCAAGATCAAGCCTGAAAATAAGGCAACTGTCACAGAAAATGTCAGGCACAGATTCAGGCTTTGTCAGGCACAAAACCTCTGGTGCCTGTCGTTTTGTCCGGCACTGATTTGTCTTTTTTATTAATATTATTAATACATGTCTGGCACTAAGTTGAAAATGTCAGGTACTTTTTCATTAGTGACTGACATTTTGTTAGGTATATCTAAAACCGTTATTTTCAGGCTGGATCAAGATAATCTTCTATTATGATTGATTTTATTGGGAACATAGGCTAAGTCTGTTCCCAATACAATTCAAAATATTCTGAATTTTATTGTTTATTTAAAAAGAAATAAATGAATATATATTTTTATGATTCTGTATTTTTATTGTATAAAGTCTCACTGTTATCAACATTTGACACTATAATGCATAGTATTTCATCTACAAAAAGTATTGCTAACATTTCTAAACTATTTACATCTTTCAATTACAAAGAATTGGTGAGAAAATTACATCTCATCAAGGCACTAGAATTTGTTGCATTATCAGCACATTAGAATTTTAAAAAAGTTAAAAACTGAAATTAAAAATAAATTTGAGTTTAAATTTGATTTGAACATAAATTCTATTTCATAGGCTGTTTAAATTTAAATTCAGATTAAAAACAAAAATCATTAAAAGCATTTATTTTACCCTTTTAAAACACAACATAATTTTGGGAGAGGGGGTTTTACATTGGCTAAGCCTGTTCCCCAAGGCAATCCCATTCAGACATCCTGAATAAAATATTGTTTATAAAAAAAAACATAATATAACTTCTTCAAATGAAAAACACTCCACAAGTTTTCAAAAGAATATATCATGCCGTTAATAATTAATTCTTACTACAGTCAATTAATATACAGCGGATCAAATCACAGCTAGAAGCATGAATGGAATGAATGAAAAAAACAAACAATTATAATTATTTATAATAATACATACATACACGTTATCATGCACCTTTAATATTATTCTACAATGAACATTATTTGGGTATTCTTTAAATGATATTTAGTAATTGGAACATAATCAAATAACTCATAATTTATGGAATAACAATTACTTTGTTTTATTTCACTGCGAAGTTTCGACAAGATTCCACAAGACGTTATCAAGCATATAACACAAATAACGACTTGTGAAATCTTTTTGAAACATCTCAGTGCAATAAACCATAGTTATTGTAATTCCATAAATAGTGAGTTATTTGAAAACATTATTGGGGTTTTTATTTTATGTTTATATGAATGCAAGGGATAGCAGGGAGAGAGGGAGGGTGTAAATACAACATGAACTTTGTAGACATTATTAATTTATACAGTATTTTGATTCGTGAACCTGAAACACAAATCCTGTAATATACACAGAGCTTGTATTATGTCTCTTGAATATTAAAGGGACAATAACACTCTTGACAGGTTACATTTGAAAGCTTTTCAAACCATTTAGAGGATTTTTCCAATTTTTTAAATAAGATGTGTTAAGGTGAAATTTGGATCATCAATTAATTGGAATATTGTAAAATAGTACAATTTGTTGACCAGAATAGTGATTGTGACATATTATTCAGTTACAACAAGAGTGTTATTAGGCCTTTCATAATCATAATAAGTAAGTTTGCCTAAGTGAACAATTCTCCATTGTTCTGTGTTGTAATAATCAGTATAGTACATTATATAATTCTTGGGTGGCATTAAGTGATTGAGCACATTAAAAAAAATAATTTATACGGAAAACAATCACTGGTTTATACACACATAGCACGATGTTTCGACAATAAGTATCCGCTTATCATTATTAATTATGTGTATAAACCAGTGATTGTTTTCCATATAAATTATGTTGTGGGTTGTTTTTAGTACAATTTAGACGTAATTAAGATGTTTTTCAATACACAACCTTTTTATCAATATTCTACAATCCTCTACAATCAAAATACATCAAAACACCTTTCTTTGTTCTGCAATGATTACAAAACTTCTAAGGCCCTGAGTTCACAAAGCATTCTCAGACTTAAGTTGAGAGAGAGAGAGAGAGAGATGGGGTTAAACGTCCACTCGACACAAACTAGGTCATTTCAGGACTTATATATGGTTTAATTTTATTTCAATAATTAGCATGTGCGTAGGGGTCTTTAGCAGTGGGAATAAAACAGAGGACCAGGAGAAAACCCACAAGGTTGGACAGGCGACCCTGGGGGGAACCTACTCCTTGCCACGTACACTGGGGATTCGAAACCACGCCAGTTGATTCAATGACAGACTTTAAATACAGCGCGTACACGCTAACCATTCAGCCATCCAATCCCCCTTAAGTTGAGAATTTACTCAACTTTCAATCACTGTTTATGATAAAATATCTTTGATCTAGAAACACAAAACGTTGCACATAGCAAAAGTTTTATAAAGGACTGTATTTTAGTTTCAAATAAGGTGAACAAGTTTTGAGTAAATTCTCAACTTAGGTGTGAGAATGATTTGTGAACTCAGAGCCAGTACTATAATAATAATATATTGTAAAAGACTATCATAATAATATATTGTAAAAGAGTATCATACTTCAACATAAGTGTGAGAATGATTTGTGAACTCGGAGCCAGGACTATAATAATAAGATATTATAAAAGAGTATCATACTTCAACTTAAGTGTGAGAATACTTTGTGAACTCGGAGCCAGGGCTATTAATAATAATATATTGTAAAAGAGTATCATACTTCAATAGTCTAATATACATTTTAATACTATATTACATTGTGACAACAGGAGGAGGGAAGTTATATCATTATAGTTTAACCCTTTGAACACTGACTTTACATCGGGTGTTTGCACGTTCCTCCCTGGATTTATATTAATTATGACGTCAACGTAAGTAGAGCTTGACACCCCCAAAGCCGCAAAACCGACATTTTGGGTATATGCGATACAAAGTCAAGCCGGTTTTGCGCCATTTCAAGTTCTAAGGGTTAATATAAAATAATTGCATAATATAATACAATTTAAAGCCACGCTGTCACATTATTTACACAAAATACACAAAAATATAACAAATAACAAAAACATACACAAAATGAGTATCTGGTTTTATGTGGTAAATTAGTTGAGTGAAAAATATATTATTTTGGTTGCCGGTCATTATGAAAATAAGCGGAAAAATTATACATCTAAATATATTGTATCTAAGGTAATTAGATATTATTGAACCTATTACATAGTATTTTACATTTCATATTTTTCCTTGACTGATTACAATTTCCAATTATAAGAAATTCTACAAAATAAATTTAATATAAGTGATTGATTAGCCTACTATTGCAATTTAAAAAGCATTGTAATAAATAAAATTTTGGAAATTACAATTTCTCTGACATAAATATAGATAATTAAAAACATTTGAATTTGCATTATATAAAATATTCTTTCAGATCTTGTGACCAAAATTAAAATAGTGTGATGGTAAAAAAAAAGATGTATTTTGATCTACGAATGAATTACAGCATAACATTCTGTTTCAAGTAAATTATTGTCCTCAATTAATTGAGCATTTATAATTATAAATATGTTAAATAGTATTTTAATTATGACCAATACATAATAAACGTACTGAAATGTTTGAGCAATGATAGATTTCACTCTAAAGTCAAGCTTATGTCGCCCTACAACGCGATGAAACTGTCGGCTACTAGCGGCAACTGACAGCTTATGTCGCCCTACGACGCGATAAAAATGTGGGCAACTAGCGGCAACTGACAGCTTATGTCGCTACGACTGAATTTATCCACGACTGGACGCAACCACAAGAAACCAGTTGGTCCCAGTCGTAAGAGCGCTTATGTCGCCTGCGACAAGGGACAACTAGTTGTCTCCAGTCGTAGGAGAAGAACATGTGTGACTCGGAGAAACTGGAGACAGCTCGACGAACGACTGGTTTATGGCGGTGGTGTGTATTTATATGTCAGATCTGACCTAACTTCAACTCATAGAACTGACATAGGAGACAAGGGACAACTAGTTGTCAGATTGTTTCCAGTTGTAGGAGTAGAACATGTGAGACTCGGAGAAACTAGAGACGACTCGACGGCGACTGGTTTGTGTCCGACTCACACCACTCGTAAGAGCGCTTAGGTCGCCCAAGTAGTGACGACTGATCAGTTCCACTTGATCGTAGACCAGTTGCCGATAATTTTATCGTGTCGTAAGGCGACATAAGTTGGACTTAATGTACATGATTTCCAGAATACAGGTATGATAAGGATGATATTAAAACATGTACAGGTAGTATAAAAATAAATTTGTCTTTCATTTGATGTTAATTCTTAAGTTCTTTATCAATTAAAAGCACAGTTATTGTGTCCCAAAAAGTGTTAGAACTGTTTTCGATGGTTAGGGAAACAGTCCCATTACATTTGCATATAAGAATGCCATGAAAATGCATACATGGGAAGCTGGCGTAACATGCCGACCGACAGATAAATCCATTTTAATATTCCCTTGTTTTCTTCGAAAAGCAGAAAGACAAAAATATACAAGGTACGGTAATCATTTTGTTCAACATAAATCATAATTGTTGTATTTTACCATAAATTACAATTTTTGCTAGTATGTCATCATTTTATAGATGTTTACAATTTTTGCTAGTATGTCATCATTTTATAGATGTTTACAATATTTGCTAGTATGTGATTATTTTGTAGATGTTTACAATATTCGCTGGTATGTGATTATTTATAAATGTTTAAAATATTTGCTGGTATGTGATTATTTTGTAGATGTTTTAGAATATTATGCTTGTTTTGGTATCCGATAAAGATACTGACTACTACAGAGGTAGTATTGTGAGTAATTAAATATTCTACATTAGTCAGATAGACAATGGATGTCAGGAATTTCTGGTCCGGTTCTCATTCTAGCTTTCGGTGCCAGAAGAGATATCAATATTCTTACAATAATGTGTGCATTTTATTATGTATAGATTATAATTCCATTAAATTATTCTTAAAACGGGTTTTTTCTTTAAAAAATAATACAATTCCCTTAAAAAAATATTCTTAGTAATACATTTTTAGGAAATTAGTCTTCAAAGTAATGTATAGAACATAATTCCATTAAATTATTCTTTAAAAGGTATAATTCTGTAAAAGAGTTTTTTCTTAAAAAATATACAATTCCCTTTAAAAATTATTCTCAGGGATTTAGGATCTCCCTGCAGTAATACATTTTCAGGAAATTAGTCTTCAAAGAAATGTTATTCTTGGAATTTACAATCAACAAATACACAACTTCCATGAAAATCTTTAAAACAATACAAGTTTACAGCAGGAATTCATTATCAATTCCGAAACCTCCAGGAACCTGTGTTCTATGACGTTTGTGTCATTCTAGGGTATTTTTCTAACCAAGGAAATTTTTCTAACCAAGAAAACATCTCAAGAATAATATTTAAAATAATAAAAGAGCTGGTTATGTCTTCGTTAGAATATTGAGAGTATCCCAAACTTGTTATTCTTAAGAGAGAGAGAGAGAGAAATTTGGTTTAACATCCACTCAATACAACTAGGTCATTTCGGGACTAACATATGGTTTAATTTTATTTCAATAATACGCTTGCGGGTAGGGGTCTTTAGCAGTGGGAGGAAACCGGAGTGCCCGGAGGAAACCCATGAGGTTGAGAAGGCACACCTATCTCTGCGCCACATACGCTCACGCCAGGGCTCAAAACCATAGCCGCAAGCCAGAGGTAGCCGACCAGCTAGAGGTCGAAGCGCGTCACTCTAGACCACTTAGCCATCCCAACCCCCTAGTTATTTTTAAACAAGTTTTCACTTTCCAAATTTATTAAGATAAATAATTAGGATTGTGGAAGATTTTTAGAAAAGATAAGTACACCTATCAAGCAAGTATTAGTTACACTTAGCACTTATTTCATATAGCACCATTAATACAAACATTTTCATTAATAACTTCAATAAATAATGTTTTTCTTTACCAATATAAAATGGGCTCTTTCATTGAAAACAACAAAAAAATGTACAATTTCTTACATTAGACGAAAAAAAAAAAGGTTAAACTTCTGAGTTAGTATTATTATAATGATTGGCACTAACAATACGACTTGAACCCTTGCCTGTTGCTACAATGATGGTGTTAGTAGGGGACGGAGGGGGGGACGTGGATTTCCGTCGCCTTCTGACAAATAATATAATTATAATTAAAGTTATTAACAACAGAACAGCGATAGCAATCACAATGGGTAACAAAGGGATTTTTGTGGTAGTTGTATTTTTTCCCACCTCGAAAACACTGTCATCTGCAAAATGATCCAAATTAATACGAGCAAGATTAGTTCCCTTTCCAGATTCTCCAATTCCAGCAGCATCATTTTGAGCTCGTTTAACACGCGTTGATAACATAGAGTGTTGTTGTTCACTTCTCTGTCCAATTCCAGCAGCTTGTTCAACACGTGTTGATAGCATTGCGTGTTGTTGAACACTTCTAATACCTCTCGCTGTGTTGGTTTTAGATCGTACCGTATAAATTGCATGTAAAAACCACTGTCTACCGGCGTCCACCTGAAATTATACACAGCATTATTCTTAACTTCTTTGTTTCTCCTATAAAAAACTATTAGGGAAAGTGGAGGGTCTATCGGTACTATATATTTTCGAAGATGATTGAGGTCATGGGCATGGATTTAGGGGGGAGAAGGGTCCTCCCCCTTAGAATTAGAAGGGGTGGGTGGGTGATTGGAAAAGGTCTCTGTCCCCCCCCCCCCCCCCCGCCATGATTTTAATCACCAGGACAGATTTCCAGGTTTATATCCACATGAATGTCCAATTCTGAAGGCTTTCTAACCACTGCCTTGGGTCTCGAAGTCTCGACACAGTAATTTATCTTTCCGATATCTCCCTCCTTAACTGTAGCTTGTCAATTTTACCATATCGTCATCATATTACCCCTAGTTACAGCTTTCATCGAAATAACACTGGTAAACTGTTCGTAATTATTACTTTAGTTTGGTAATGAAAGTTTCCAGGGTTTGTCCAACCCCCCCACCCCCAAGTTATGACAAATCCACGCCCTTGTTTGAGATAAGCAGAAGACCAACAGAAGAAAGAGAATTTATCAGTAAACAAGCCAATAGTTAGAACTTGAAATCATTTCTTAAAGCCCCAATACCACTCTTGTTGTAACTGAATAATATGTTCCAATCTTTATTCTGGTCAACAATTTGTACTAATTTATAATATTTCAATTACAAAATGATACAAATTTCATCTTAACACACCTAATTTTAAAAATTGGAAAAATTCAACTATATGCCGTAACATGGGTTGAAAAGCCTTACGTAAGCACTTTCAAATGCAACTTGGATTTAAACATATTTTCGAACCCTCTGGACAAGTAAGATAGGTTGTTATGGACAATTTCCACAACAGGTAGGACACTTAGTTAGAATAAGGCTAATTTTTTTTTCTGGACCTGTCAAGCCAGCAAGAGTGTTATTGTCCCTTTAATCATACCTTAAACATAGGAGAACAATCTATCTGAAAGCCATCTGCACCAGGTTGTAAGACTAATGGGACAGCATCTGGATCCTCATTGGCTAATTTAGCATTAAAAGGTATATCCCGAAACGTTTCAACAACTGAATAAGGGGCACCTTTATCCTGTAATAATAATAATAATAATAATGTATATTTAGCATTAAAAGGTATATCCCGAAACGTTTCAACAACTGAATAAGGGGCACCTTTATCCTGTAATAATAATAATAATAATGTATATTTGTTAAGCACCAATTCATCCACAAATGCATGCTCTAGGTGCGTACAGTAGCGGATTATCAATTTAAGTGGGTATGTATGTACACAGTAGCGGATTATCAATGAGGCTGCAGCCTCAGGCCCAAAGATTTTTTTAAAAATTACTTTTTAGACTTGTCTGATACGATTAAAAACGCATAGACAATGAATGTTGTGGGGTGGGGTTTAGGCCCAACGGTAATCAACATAGGCCCTGACCTGAAATTAATTAGGCCCACGGCATTTTCAATAGGCTCTCCAGCAACAGCCTCCTCAGGCCTTGGTGGAGCTTAAACCGTTCTAGGCGCGTACTATGTGTACTCTATGGTCACTATTTACACACAAATCCTGATCCACTCTTGGTTTCGATCCCTGGTGTGAGCGTATGTGGCATGGAAATAGGGGCGCCTTTCACAACCTTGTGGGTTTCATCTGGGCCCTCCGGTTCCCTCCCATTGCTAAACACCCCTACGCGCAAGTGAATTATTGAAATCAAATTAAAAACCATATGTTAGTCCTGAAATGACCTAGTTGTGTTGAGTGGACGTTAAACCCCATTTCTCTCTCTCGCTCTCTCTGATCCACTCCAACTAAAACGTCTTTTACTCAGCAACGATATAGTCATCAACACAAAGACCTGTGGAGGTATCGATAATCTGTCAAGCAAAACACTCAACTGATTTCCAGTCGCAGATTTCATGTTGCAGATTTCATGTTGCAGATTTCAGTAGAAACACAATTCATCCAGTCAGCAACCAAATGTAAATGAAATGGGGTTTAACATCCTATTGTTCTGCACCGACTCGGCTAATGAAGATGGGCGTACGCCATATAGTGAGAATTTTTTTTACTGACAGCAGCAATATGACCTACTCTGATTTTGAATTCCGACTGTCAAGGGTTCTTTTACGTGCACGCCAACATCCTATCTGAATGTCTGTATGTTGTGCCTTGCCAGGCATGACTGATGAGGAGAAACCACGCTGGAAATCTCAAGAAATTTATCCGTCATCACAGGGATCGAACACAGGACCTCCAGTTTAGCGAGCCAGCATCTTACTCATTGGGCCACCACGTCTCCTACTCAGAAACGAAGCTCGGACAATGTCATTTCAAAGAATTGCATACAACCAAACATTTTCATTGGAAACGAGAGAGAGAGAGAAATGGGGTTTAACGTCTACTCGGCACAATTTGGTCATTTCGGGACTAAAATATGTCTTTATCATTTTATTTCAATAATTCGCTTGCGAGTAGGGGTCTTTAGCAGTGGGAGGAGATAGAGAAATGGGGTTTAATGTCCACTCAACACAACTAGGTCATTTCGGAACCAACACATGGTTCAACTTTACTTCAACTATTCCAATGCGCGTAGGTGTCTTTAGCAGTGGGAGGAAACCGGAGGCCGGAAGAAACCTACAGGGTTGAGAAGGCACCCCTATATCAATGCCACATACGCTAACACCAGAGCTCGAAACCACAGCTGCAAGCCAGAGGTGGCCGGCCAGCTAGAGGTCAAAGCGCGGCCCTCTAGACCCCTAGGCCATCCCAACCCCACTTCATTGGAAACAACCCAACATTTCCATTGGAACAGCACAAAGGAACTTCTAGATCAATGAAAGTAAAACTTACAACTATCTTAAAAGTATGTTGAAGATTTGGTGAGGTTGCCAGGCAACCATATTCTTGATTATCTGGGTTATATTTTGGTATGTAGCCATCTTTACCGGAACATAAAAATACTTTTTCTATGGTTAAACCAAATGATTCACCAAGGTTTTGAACTGGATCGACATTAATTCTACCGTAAAGTTTATCCCCTACAAAAAATCAAGTTCAAAATCATAATTTTTGTCAGTGATGAGAAAATTGAATGTAAACTGGCAATCTGATTTAAACACAGACCCAATTTCGTTTTGTTTTTATAGTTCAAAACTTTGTTTTTACTTGTCTTTACTACCCTTGGATCTGGAAGAGTTGTTATTTAACTCGTGTTCTACTTGAAATGAGGGGCCAGCCAATCAAATGGTCTGTCAAATCAAGTTTTGACCTTTTTTGCATGGAACTGTGGATAGACATTAGCAGTGGTAGAAATCAAACAAAGTAAAAGTAGATTATAAAAAGCATGGCAGTCGCTAATTGGTTAATCAATTGACTGACATTATCAAGTCAAATGTCGCTTTCTTGGTACCTGATGTCATAGAACGTGAACTCCCACTATAACTTGTTAGATCTACATGTAGTGTAGGCCAACGAAAGCATAAAAAACGAAATGAAATATAGATCTGTAATTTAATTAGATTGAATTTTTGTCAGTGATGAGAAAATTGAATGTAAGCTAGAGAATAAAATGTATGTATCCTGCAACTCAACCCTACCTGGTTGTTACGTTTTGGCTATATTGAAATGTTTATTGCTATTTATCGTATTGTAAAAATTCCTCTATGTTAGTTATTTAAACTGGAGAATAAATTGTTTTATTCTTGCTTTGGTATCCTGCTTCTCAAACCAACCTGTAGTAAATGCTGCATCGGTTCCATCTGATCCAGCAACTCAAACCTACCTGTAGTGAGAGCTGCATCGGTTCCATCTGATCCTGCAACTCAAACCTACCTTTAGTGAGAGCTGCATCGGTTCCGTCTGTATCCTGCAACTGAAACCTACCTGTAGTGAATGCTGCATAGGTTCCGTTCTGATCCTGCAACTCAAACCTACCTGTAGTAAATGCTGCATCGGTTCCGTCACCAAATCCCATAGATCCATCCGATAACCACAGTTCACGTTTCCGCATCAGATGAAAATCAGTGTTTAAACTGAATCTAGTTGGTACAGGATCACTAACTTGCTGGAATCGGATTGGTAGGTCAAATGATAAGGCATCCCTTGGATTACACGTTACTGGCAGGGAGTATTCTTGATCCATTGGGGTTGTACATGGCACTAACTTAATACTGTACATCCCGGAATAATCTTTTACCTGAAATAACCAATAAGTGTACATATAACACATCATGTGACATGACATAATTTCTTGAAGAGTTTTTTTCAGCCAAGGGCCTGGATCTGTCCTGGCGATTGAAATCATGGGGTGGGGACAGAGATATATTCGTCCCCAATTCCACATCTAATGGGGGGACCTGTCCCTCCCATCCCCCCTAAATCCATGGCCATGATTTCAGCAACGTTTCCACTAAAGGGTTTTCTCATCTTTATCAATATAGATTTCTCAAGCATTTTCTTTCAGATCCATGCCAGTGCACACACATGCTGGCCAACGATTTTAGTACCATTAAATTGGCTACTGCGAGAATCAAGGAATTTTTATATGGCTTGGGGGGGGGGGGCAAGGTGGAGAGAGTGAGAAATGGGGATTAACATCTACTCGATACAAACTAGGTCAGTTCAGGACTAACATAATATGGTTTAATTTTATTTCAATAATTAGCTTGCGCGTAGGGGTCTTTAGCAGTGGAAGGAAACCGGAGGACCCGTAGAAAATCCACGAGGTTCATCAAGCGACCCTACTCCTTGTCACATACAACATGGTATTCGAAACCATGCCAATTGACTCAATGACTGGCTTTATGATACAGCACGCACGAGCTAACCATTCGGCCATTCAACCCCCCTTTCTTTTTAAGAGGACAAACCAAAATGCAATACAGATTCATGTAGTTACTGTAATAATAATAATAATAATAATCGCGTCATTTTACAAGGGTAGCAAATTAGGCCTGAGGCCTTTTTCAAATTTGGCCCTTGGCACAGATCGTGCGAATGATTTCGATCATTACTGCAGGAAGAAACCGAAGAACTCAGGGAAAAACCTGCCTGATCGGACAAGAGACCGAATATCCCTCTCACTTACAACGATAAAGTTCATGCCCTGAGCTGGGATTGAACCATCGTTGCATTGGTGAGAAGCCGCCTCTAAAAATTGGTTACATGCAGGAACTTTTATATGGCTGGGGGTTGGGGTTGGGGGTGGGGGGGCTAGGTGGGAGCCTTGGATTAAATGAGAACTTACAGAGGCATCAGAAACAAACTGCCATAGTTGTTCGGGTTGTTCATAAGTTGGTTCTGTTCTAATTAACTCCAAGGTGAAGGACAACTCGGGCCTATCAGACATCACCATTGATTTCATATTTGTACCTAAAACAAGAAAACACCACCACAATAATTCATCTGTATTCTATAACTACATGCAAATACAGGCAAAAAAGATGTCCTAAAGTATTTTGACAAAATTTACAACAATGATTCTGCAATCTCAGTTTCAACAAAATGCAAGTTACCTCCCTTCACCCACCTGCTTTATAGTTATACATGTACAGTTTTTTGATTGATCGGTAAAAAAAGCACAATTATCAAGGATAGATAATTTGAATTCATGGTTACCACGCCGGAAAATCAAGATGAACTTTCTCGACCATTGCAGGGATCGAAACACCCGACCTCCAGGCTAGCAAGCCATTGTCTTACCCACTTAGCACCATTTGAATGGACCTAGGGGCTAGTGGAATTGAACGAAACTATACCACTGGGGATACCAAGAATGAATAAAAGATTACTAAGTGTAAAACACATTAAAAAAATTATTTAGAGAAATGCATATGATTAAATGTTCTATATTGTCATCAGCATGGTTTTATTAGATTACTAAGCGTAAAACACATTAAAAAAATTAAGAGAAATTCATATGTTCTCTAAATAATTGTTTTAATGTTTTTTACGCTTAGTAATCTTTGACAATATAGAACATATGAGTTTGGTTTAAACAATATCATATCTGTCTCACTAATGAAATAAAATATTGTTTAAACCAAATTCATATGTTCTATATTGTCATCAGCATGGGTTTTTTTGGGGGGTGTTTTACCTGGATGATCCAAAACAAATTGTCCTCTAAATCTGGCTTCTGTACGGAATGTTACAGTTAGTTTTTTATCATCGCCTATTCTCATACTTGTAGGAAACAAATAACCTAGAAATAGAAATATAAACAAATAACCCCCTGTAAGAATTTCTGTTCACAAATCTATCTTTTAAAATACTGATATAAAGTTGTATAAAGTTTAATTCATTTATAAAAATACTACGATTCTGAGCAAAGTTTAGAACGAATTCCAACTTGGCTGCCAATCTTCCCAAAACCGGCTTTGAAAAAGGAGCAGTATTTTCAACATTTTCTGAACTGAATGCAGCAATTAAGAGATGAGAAGGCTTAGGGCTAGGGTTAGGACTATTTTTACGACTATTCAGTCTTTAACTTCGCCGATGGAAGGTTTTGAAGGTTCGTCGTAACAAAAGCCTACGGACTATATTTACGACTCGTCATAACAATAGCCTACGGACTATATTTACGACTCGTCATTACAATAGCCTACGGACTATATTTACGACTCGTCATTACAATATCCTACGGACTATATTTACGACTCGTCATTACAATAGCCTACGGACTATATTTACGACTCGTCATTACAATAGCCTGGGGACTATATTTACGACTCGTCATTACAATATCCTACGGACTATATTTACGACTCGTCATTACAATATCCTACGGACTATATTTACGACTCGTCATTACAATAGCCTACGGACTATATTTACGACTCATCATAATAATATCCACCGCACTGGTTTACGGCTGCGGTTTCGAGCCCTGGTGTGAGTGAGTGTATGTGGCATAGAGATAGGGGCGCCTTCTCAACCTCGTGGGTTCCCTCTGGGCACTCTGGTTCCTCCCACTGTTAAAGACTTCAACGAGCAAGCAAATTATTGAAATAAAATTAAAAACCATATGTTTGTCCCGAAATGACCTAGTTGTGTTGAGTGGCTGTAAAACCCCATTGCTCTCTTTATTCCTATAATAACGTACCTTGTAATCCCTGGTTTCCTTCAGGTGAGCTGATACCATTCTGCCATAAAATAGCCGTATCGTAAACAAACGTTAACTGAAGTTGTGACGACATGTCATAATGCTGCCATCCACCTGTCGCAACTGGAGAATGGAAGACGTAGGAAACATACAATGGCACTCTTACAGAAACATACGATTGTTTCATGTTCAAAACCTGAAAATAGAATATTAAAAATATTGACATGTTTATAATCTAGGCCAGGGTAAAAAATATTTCAGTTTGCCCAAACCCGACTCATGATGATTAGGTATGGGTAGGTGGGTAGGTAGGTAGGTAGGTAGGCCATTTTTTTTTTTAAGGACCAGATTTTGACGATAAAAAAACAAGATTTTACGAAAGCACATGTCGAGTTTGGTGTTACCTATGTATAGACATGACAGTGGCTGTTCCATCTCCTGACCGATTATTTGGCGTTTGGGTGTCATTGTCAAGCGTAAAAATAATGCTGTTAAAAAAAAAATTCCTTCAAAAACGGCAATAAATTTTTTTTGAGTAGGCAGCTTTTTATTTGGGTAGGTAGCGTTTGGGCAAACAAACAATCTTTAAATTATGGCCCTACTGTGTTCTGATAGTGATATAACATCATGTTAAAAATTAGCCTTATTCTAACTACAAGATGTTTAAGTGTCCTACCTGTTGTGTAAATTATCCATTACAACCTATCTTACCACTGTATATTTTAATGCTTTGCTATAATGCATACTTTGATGTGAGTTATTACACAGAATAAAGTACAAACATTGTATTACCTACCTGACCATCTGTGTCTATTGATCCTCCACATTTATCTACCAGTTCTGACATATCATAATAACTCACAAATTCCCACACACATGCTTCAAGATTTAAATTCCTGTTAAAATCAAGTACAAAAATAAACAACTTTAACTTGTCACAGACAATAATCAAATTTATTCACAGTTAAAAAATATAGTCACAGAAGAAGAAAATGAATGAATGAATGAATGATATGGGGTTTAACGTCCTACTATTATGCACCTAGCCTAGGCTATTGGAAGACGGCAATAGGCCATACAGTGTGCTATGAGGGAAATTTTTGCCCGGGCAGCGGCGCTAAGGCCTACTCTTATATCGAATTCCAACTGCCAAGGGATCTTTAATATGCACTCCAATGTGTACAGGGACCTCGTTTCTTTGCCCCATCTGAACACTGACAAGGGGAAATCATGTCGGAACAGAACCTGGTCGTTTGGATGAAACAAGAAACTGAGATCCGGAGTATGTGCACGTAAAAGAACCCTTGACAGCCAGCTGTATGACATATGCCTGTTTTTATTAGCCCGGTAGGGAGAGAGAGAGAAATGGGGTTTAACGTCCACTCAACACAACTAGGTCATTTCGGACCTAACATATGTTATAATTTTATTTCAATAATTTGCTTGTGCGTAGGGGTCTTTAGCAGTGGGAGGAAACTACAGTGCCCGGAGGAAACCACGAGGTTGAGAAGGCACCCATATCTCCATGCCACATTAATCACACCAGAGCTCGAAACCACAGCCACGAGTCAGAGGTGGCCAGCCAGCTAGAGGTCGACGCGCTGCACTCTAGACCAATAGGTCATCCCAAACCCCCTTGCCAGGTAGGACTTGAAACCCCATTTCATAAATTCATTCATTAACAGACTAAAACACAATTTTATTCTAGTACTGAACAATAACCCACTTGTAAAATCTTAAAGTTGGTTTTCCCCTTAAATTCGTACTATATTGGTATGGCTCCACTTCACCAATAACATTAGGATCTTTAGTAGCATTGGTTATAAAACCAAATTCAGTTGGAATTTCATTGTAATCCAGTAAATTAGAGCATCGGTGTAGAGCCAGTCGAGTCCCATCTTTACTCAGCGTTAATTCAAAGTTTGAAAGTTGATTGGTGGAAACAACGGGCAACATGCCATCTCTATGAGGTATAGTTACAGCGACACGAACTTTGTTAGGATGTGTTGGATCATCAGGACCTGAAATATCGCAAAATAAAACTCGATCAAAATAAAATATTACATTATTGGGAATTTCAATATACACCAACAGAATACTATGGAAGGGGATCCTCGCCAAAACTGTCAATTTGTGAAAATACATTTGTCGATCTGTGAAAGTACATTTGTTAATTTGTCAAAATGCAAAATACATTTGTCGATCTGTGAAAGTACATTTGTTAATTTGTCAAAATGCAAAATACATTTGTCGATTTGGGAAAATGCATTTTATTTGTTGATTTTGGCAAGGATCACCCTCCATAGAATACACACTGTTTCGGAAGATTATCCTTACTGTCTGGAAATAGTAAATATAAAATAAAAACAAAGTACGAACAATCCAAACCATAAGACAGAATTCGAAGTCCTGAAAACTTTATAGGCAAAATAGTGTCTTCAAGTGTAATCAGCAGATGGACTGCTCTTTGTGTACAAAATACATGACAAAGGGGTTTCACACAAACTAGGTAATTTCGGGACTAACATATGATTTAACTTTATTTCAATAATTTGCTTGCGTGTATGGGTCTTTAACAGTGGGAGGAAACCAGAGGACTCAGTGAAAACCCACAAGGTTGAACAGGGACCCTACTGATCCTTGTCATGTACAACCAGGGATTTGAAACCACGCCAGTTGACTCAATGACAGGCTTTATGCTACAGCATGCACGTGCTAACCATTTATCCATCCTACCCCCCTTGAAACTACAAACAGAAAGGGATGTTATCTTGAACAGATAAATGAGTAGCAACTGATATCCTTTCAAAAACCAATGTTTCCACCAAATGAATATTTTTTAGGGTTTGTTAAAAATTAAAGAAAGAGAGAGAGAGAAAGGGGGTTTAACATCCACTCGACACAAACTAGGTCATTTTGGGACATCCCAACCCCCTAAAAATTAAAACCCTACCTGTGTATCGGAATTTTGCTGTAAACGGTTCGGCACCAACAGAACCCATTAATCTAGGTTCACATAAACCATTTGATTGGCTGATTATCGCTGGTTTGCTTAACAATTCTAAACCGGGATCGCCTTCCACGTTTACAGCTCGACCGCCACACTGTAATCGACTACCTGTATAATAAAAATAAACATAGGTTGCCAGGCAACCAAACATACGCCCACAGCAGCTAAATCGTCCGGGCAGTCAACAAGAGTTGTCGCAAATTTTACTTTTTTCGGTATTGAAACATTTATAATACACTAAAATCTGATTAAAAGTAACAACTCATTATGTAATTATCAGAAAATCATTGAAATTTGTTTGGCTTTGATAAAGTTCTCCTCAATGCTGTTTAAGTTATCTAAATTCATTGAAACTCAATATACTTGTTCGTCTCATGACCTTCAACAATTTGTATCAATTTAAAGTCAATCGGATATTAACTTTAGCCTCTAGAGCTTCCACAAAATTTTGAAAGTGATCAAGGGCCATAACTCAGTCAGTAATTATCACTGAAAATCAATAGGCCTCTTCGTCTCATGACCTTAAACACTGTGTATAAATTTGAAGTCAATCGGATATTAACTTTGGCCTCTAGAGCATCCACAAGAATTTTTGAAGTGATAAAGGGCCATAACTCTGACAGTAATTATTGGAAATTGCTGAAAATCAATAGGCTTCTTTGTTTCATGACCTTAAACACTGTGTATAAATCTAAAGTCAATGGGTTATTCACTTTAGCCTCTAGAGCGTCAACAAGATTTTTTTAAGAGATCAAGGGCCATAACTCTGACAGTAATTATCGGAAATTGCTGAAAATCAATAGGCTTCTTCCTCTCATGACCTTAAACATTGTGTATAAATTTAAAGTCAATCAGTTATTAACTTTAGCCTCTAGAGCATCCACAAGATTTTTTTTAAGTGATAAAGGGCCATAACTCTGACAGTAATTATCGGTAATTGCTGAAAATCAATAGGCTTCTTCATTTTATGACCTTAAACACTGTGTAAAATTTAAAGTCAATGGGGATAACCCGCTGGAGTTATCTTCCCTAGATGTCGCGTCGGTATAAAGGTCTTAGAATATCGTCTGCCACGCTATTTTAATGTTTACACTAGGCCTATTTATATTACCGTCACCGTTTTTTAAACTTATTATATTATGCCGCAATATTGTTGTGTACCACATTGTCAGAATAGGGGTGGACATACTTTTCCGAAAGATCCAGATATTACGCTGAAATGGAGAGTTGCTATTAATAGAGTGGATACAACAACAAAGCGATTATGGAAGCCGGGTAAATGGGACATCGTTTGTTCCGCTCATTTCATGCAAACTGATTACCGAGATGG
This sequence comes from Patella pellucida, assembly GCA_917208275.1. Taxonomy (NCBI): domain Eukaryota; kingdom Metazoa; phylum Mollusca; class Gastropoda; family Patellidae; genus Patella; species Patella pellucida. The sequence continues at coordinate 4,064,322 of OU795043.1, read as the reverse complement.
GTCACTTTTAGGTATTAAACTAAATTATTTTTTATTTTTTTAAATTTACAAAATGTAATGTATTTAATGGATTTTTTTACGGTCCAATATTATCAGCAGAAGATTTATGCAAGTACTAGGCCTAGTAAATAAAGTACTAGTAAGTTAAGTAGTGTAGGTCAGTCAGTGAGAGTAGGTCAGTAGGGCACAACTGTCAAACAGATCGACTGTTTTTTTAGAAATAAATTCTGAATCTGACCCATTATTTCTAGTCTTAATGACAATGGACGATTCAATTTGTGATTAAATTGGTAAATTAACTCAACGTAGGCCTAGTTTTTGTCATGTATTTAAATGATCAATACCGGTAATGAATAATCAGTGAAGATTTTTATAAAATAAAGGCGATTTCATTAGTCTCCAAAAATATATTTACGCTTCTATTATTTTTTTTTTAATTAGGCCGATAGCCTATATATAGTAATAATATTAATAGACTAAACTAGTTACTAAATATAATATTAATTATAAAACATGTGGCATAATTTATCATTTCAGGTGAAAGAAAAATTTTTAAAGTCGAATGCTGTGCCAAGTAATTTTTTATATGATAAAGTGAAGTCAAGCTCACCAAGTCCAAGAGAAGTAAGAATTTTTAAAAGGATGAAGTTAGAAAAAGATGAAGTTATTAATGTTAGAGCTGATTACTTACATGAGGATGACATTGAAGTGGGTGCCAATAGTGAAATAAATTTTACAGATGTAACTGATGACAATCGTAGTAGCATTCAACTTAATGAAGAAATTCCTATCTCTGATAAAGACATTCAATGTAATTTACTTTCCACTGCAACTTTTTCAGTTGAAAATTTGAAACTAAATCCTACTGCTATTCAATTTTACACTGGATTTGATGACTTTGACCATTTATTATATTTTTTCAATATTCTTGGACCAGCCTCATATGATTTGAATTATAAATGTTCCTTACTATCCCCTTTAAACCAGTTGTTTTTAACATTGATTAAATTACCACAAGCTAAAGAAGATATTGAATTGTCTATTTTATTCCATTTAAGTGAAACAACTGTTTCTAGAATTATTACAACTTGGATCAATTTTTTATATTTTCAATTGAAAGAAATAAACATTTGGCCGTCAAGAGAAATTGTCTCAAGCACAATGCCAAAAAGTTTCAAATTGCGATTTCCCTCAACACGAGTTATATTAGATGCAACAGAGACTCCAATTCAAAAACCATCAAATGTTTGTGCTCAGTCTGCTACTTTCTCAAATTATAAAAGTAGAAACACTTTGAAAACAATGATTGGGTGTTCACCACGTGGATTAGTGACATATGTTAGTGAGTCTTATGGTGGCGCAACAAGTGACAGACAGATAATCGAGCGATCTGACTTGACATTACCTGGTAAAATGAACAAACATGACAGTATTATGGCTGACAGGGGTATCATGGTTCAGGATTTATTTGCTAACAATGATGTGTATATAAATACTCCAACAATGTTAAAGGGAAAGAGTCAACTGGAGCCAGTTGAAGTTGTAAAAGACAGACGAATTTCTTCCAAAAGGGTTCATGTTGAACGAGTAATAGGTTTGGGTAAAACATACAAAATTTTACAACGCAATCTTCCGCATACTAAACTGATTTTGGGATCTCGAATCGTTTACATCTGTTTTGCTTTATCAAATTTCAGGCGATCCATTGTAAATAATCTTGCATAACAATGGTATCGTAGCCATGTAAGATTTTTATTGTACCTGGTGTCAAAGTCTAAAAAAACCTTAATCATAAAATGCACCACATGAATTAGCAATATGACATAATGATTTACTTGTCTGTTTACAAGTCTTTTGAAGACAGTGTGTATTCTTTGTTCACTACATAGTCATTTTAGACTGATGATTAAATAAAGTTGTATCCCATTCAGATTTCGTTGTTTTGCTCTCCCATTGCCGTTTAGGTCCAGCTGCCCCTCATTGAGTTCCACATACAAGTGATAAAGGGGTACTACCATAAAGGACTCACACCCAGGAAGTCAGACTTTGCATTCACTCGTGGTCCTCTTGTTATGGTAAGGATTAAGACTGTACAATTATAATGTAGATTCTGCTCCAATAAAGGAATGGCTTTTATTTTTGGCTCTATAATCATAAGGATATACAACAATGCATACAAGTTTCATCAAATTTGAATAAACCTTTAGAGGGTCCACAAGATAAAAATTGATTTTGCGTACAGAAGTTGCAGTCGAATTTACATCAAATGATGGCGATGGGCTTAATTTGAAAACGTATAACATATATTGAGTTAGTTGCTCAGACCTAAGGGAGGGGATTTTAGCACAAAATTAAGCAGTTTTATTCTCCAAAATATTATCGAGATTGGCCCTTAAGAGTTGTTTCTTACAATGTCTGAGCTATGTATGGCCTCATATAATTATTCCAAAAAAGGGTCAGTTTTGGAATCAATGAAGTTTTACAGTAATCTTGATCATACTTAATCTTTTGTACAAAGATATCTTTAAAAGTATAAATTACAAAATAACAGAAATTTTTCTGACATATATACAGCTGTCCTTGAATTTGAAAGTAATAATTACTTGTCTCTTTAAGAACAACATCCCCATCTTTATTTCTATGTAAAAAGTTAAAATGATTATTTGGAATAATTTGATCATTTCTTCCTGCATATGGACATTTAACCTCAATTAAACTGTCAGAATCAATTAATCCATCAGGTGTGGCTGCTAAAAATGGGTATTCTAAACAAACATGCAATCCACATTCATTTACATGCATTTTGAATAATTCTTCAAACTTGGATATGGCCACAGATTCATAAATTTTCCCATGTGTTGTAGCAGGGGTGTTAATTTCTTGTATTGAAATTAACGATAGACAAAGTTTAGACTTATTGCGTCGATGAGTTATTTTACAAATTTCTCCGAATCGGGATGCTGTTAGTCTGTATAGCCTTTGTTCAAACCATGCTCTGCTTTTTGATTGCTTTCTTGTTTGTATCTCAACTGTTTCAACTTCATGTTGTGTAACCTAAAAAGATAAGCATCACTTTGAGTAAAACTAAAAGTTATATCTAGTAGCTTATATCCATAATAACATTATCAACCACATATGTCACTAGAGAACCAGATATGAAAATGTAAGAGTAAGAGTGACCCCTTTAATATCTCTTTACAATCATTATAAATTTAATCTCTTTTCAATCACTATAAATTTAAAAGCATTTTTATACACCCACATGTAATCAAAATTGGCCTGTGAATGTGATGGGGTGCTACCTGTGAGATGAAATCCGTCTCAAGACAATTAAGATGTATTTTTTAAAATGATACCATATTTTGTTTGATTTTTAAAATGCAATAGTCAAATACAAACCTGCACACTGTTATCAACCCAATATTCTGTAAACTTTAGATCCAAATAATCATGATCAAGTACAGCTGCCTGTAAATCGGCTTTAGGGAAAAGAAATCTTAGCGTTATGTCTCTTGAAAAGTTGGAACAGTAGTTAATTGTACAATTCCTGACATGATCTTCATAACCGGCAGCTCTATGGTATTTCAGTGGCCTTGGATCTTCAAATGTTAATTTTCTTTTTGATTTCATATCCATGTTTTCTGCCTTAATTGGAGATCCTGAAAAAATTTGAAGAAATAAGGAGAGGTTTTATTTATTGCCAATATTAAAACATACTGATATAGTAAATACTAAATGTGTACTCTTTTTTCTTCCTATTAATTTTTTTTGTATAAAGCATGTCAGAAAACATGCATAAATTTATGAAAGATTATTTATAAAATTGATACTATTTATTCATTGAGCATTTTTAGTCTTACTCCAGTTTCATTGATTTTATAAACACTAAACCATTATGTACCATATGTATTTTCAATAGAAAAATTAAGTACTGAATAACTTAGGCAGGTTTTAAACATTTAACAAATAAATAAATTCAATTTAGTCAGATATAAAACTTTACATTAAAGGTTGACATCAAAATTAATCAATTTTAAAAAGTAATGAATAAACAATTTACAAATATTGAAAATAAATTGTTAAAGATGTATTATGCAATACTGGTAGCTAAGTCTGTCTATTGCAGAATTCACTAATTCGACTTAAATTTTCAACATATATACCGGTATTTATTTTTCACTATTTTTTTGTACTTTTACAGAAAGAATGGTCAGCTGTTTACCCCATAGAAATATCTATTTGTATGATTTATCTAAGTCTTCCAGAATGCATCTTTAACTATAGAAAACTGTAAAACACCAAAAAAGTAGGGTAATAAAATTCATCAGACTAGAGAACATAACAATAGTAAGTGCAGGAGGACCGCACTACACGCAAAACAAAAATCTACAAGAAACACCTGCGGACAAGACAGAAATTACATTGTAAAAAATCAAAAAGTAGCAAATCAAGTGAATGGAAAATTTCAAACTTCAACTCAATATTTGGTTTACCATTATGAATGATATTGGGCTTGTGAAATGTTTGAGGATTTTCTGTGCAACTCTTCCTTATTAGTAATTCCCCTGTTTGCCCAAAATGGCTGATCATCATCAAAACAGCAGCAATATGTTTACATGTTCCATGAGGGCTTTTCCCTGCAGGACACTCACAGTGGGAATTTAGAATTTCTGTTTTATTTATCCGAATTTTATAGTTGTAAGATACCTAACGTGCAAAAGATTAACATGAAATATACAGCAATATTCAAAAATAAATTTCATGTAGCCATAATTTAAAAATGATTGACAACAGTTAGAATAACTAAACCTATTTTAATTTATATACCTTTTTTTTCATTGAAGCTCTTGCAATACCAGTCATGTCTACTAAATCATCATGAATTGCTATACTGCAGGCTTCAATCATGTGACTGTTTAGCATTTGTTTTCCTTTTTCCAGGGCCTTTAAATCTCCATTTGACATCTGATCAGTAGCGAGGCGATACTGCAATAAAAATGAAAATTGTCAGATACCCATTAAAACTGTATTCTAGCTAGACTCCTTGGTTGGTTCATAAATTCAGTCGTTTCTGAAAGGGTAAAGCCCTTATCTGGAGCGGGCCTAATAAATAGGTATACCTAAATTTCAACTAAAATGTAATAATGGGCCAACTTATTTCAATTTTCAACAAAAATGTCTGAAGAAGAGTTATTATTTAGTATTTTAATAGAAGTCTGATAAAAGAATAAGGTAGTCTAGACTATTTGTAGTTGGAGATTCGACTTTCGAACATTCTGATTTAGATTTAGTGATTTGCTCATATAAATAATAATCATCTACTATGTCTATGTCTACTACTAGGCCCTGCCTAAGCCTAGAATTAGTAGAATAATTCTAAATTAAAGTAGCCTACCGTATATAATTGAAATGTATTTACGATTATCCATGACCTACATTGTAAAATACTTACCTTAAAATATCCATTAATCGCTGGAAAAGTGATGAATGGTATCCTTTGCTGGTGAAAAGATTGTAGCTGTTGAAAACCTCTGCTTGGCCACCCAAGGAAAGGACATGGCTCTGGTAAATCTATAATTATACCTTTAAAATCCAAATTCCTTTCATAAGATTCTAACCTACAAAACGAACAGCATAAATTAGCAAATATAATTAATAAGATAAAATAATTAAATTCGCCTCGACCATTATTAGGCATAATGACAATCACAATGTGACATGTCGTCTGCTGCTACCGTGTCCTGCGCAGGTGGCTAGACCTGCTCACGAACAAAACAACTAACATTCGATTTTCTGTTTGGGACCGATTTATCATTTAATAATAAATACGTACTTACCGTCTTATCAATTCTTCTTTTCGACCTGATACTCTTGCGTGTCTTCGGCTTAATTCTAATTTCAACTTACTCACGGTCCATGATGAAAAACTCGACATTTTTTCTATGACTGATAGTACCGTAACGCCACCTAGTATCAAGGGGAGATAACCTATGTTGAATGAACCCCATTGGTTATTAACTTTGGCCTCTAGAGCGTCCACAATTGCTTGTGGACGCCGGACCGCCGGACGGACGGACGGACGGACGGGGGCGACAACAATATACGACCATATTTCAATGTGGGCGTATTAAAATGGTTGGAGTGCCCAAGTTTAGTTTTGTCATAGATTCCATGAAGTAGCTAGGTTTTAGAAGGTTAAATACTGTGTAATTCAACATGGCGTCCGTGGGGTTTAATATGATATAGGTACTATATTTTTATGGTTAATTTGTATAAGAGTCAAGGTCTGGACTTTAATGCCTTGGAAATCAGAAGTAGGAGGTGACTGGTATGTGTCTCTCTTTTGTGCATATCCAGCTCTTTAAAGCCACTTTATCTCTTATATTAACTGTATCATATATAATATCAAAACTACCAAAATATCTATGGCCGCCTAGTACGTCTACAGACATGCCATAAAACAAAAATTATTCAATAATTTCCTGATTTAACATACTCTTTTATCATTATATTTTTTTGTTACGGGTGCATAGATGTAGATATAAATCCATATTTTCGTCAAATTTTATTTTGATATTTCTAGAGAAGAAGAAGAAAACTTATTGCATAAAATTTTAAAATTTCTATATTTTTATTCATCATCAGTATTTTAAATTGTTGTAAATCATTCAGTTTATAAAATTTAGGAAAGATATTTTAGAAGTTTATTGTGTTATTTTTTATTCATCATCAGTATTTTAAATAATTGTAAAACATTCAGTTTATAAAATTTAGGAAAGATATTTATGGAAGTTTATTGTGTTATTTTTAAGTTATCATTTTTATTCATCATCAGTATTTTAAATTGTTGTAAATCATTCAGTTGATAAAAATTTGGGAAAAATATTTATGGAAGTTTATTGTCTTGTTGTAAATCGTTCAGTTTATAAAAATTTGGGAAAGATATTTATGGCAGTTTTTTGTGTTATTTTTAAGTTATCATGTTTCTAGTTCTAATCCTTACTTATTACATTTACATCCGATGTCACCAAAATCAGAAGAATGGATTGGATTGTAGAGATAATCCCTTAATCCCACTGTGGATTAAAGACTAGTGAAATGGGAGTAGAACAGGGAACACAACACTAGACACATTTGTCATAACACCATTACTTTGTCTGCCAACTGGCAACCATAAAACAAACATATTAAATTGTTCTGGACAACATAGCTTCCAGTCCAGTTCATAGTTTTAAAACACTGATGTTTAAAAAACACTATGGTTACAGGCCCGGGCCCAGGATTTTTTCGAGGAGGGGGGTGGCAAGGGTAATCATCAGAGTGCCGCATGCATTAATGGTTTAGATGACCAGTCTTATTAAACTGTTCTAGACAACATAGCTACCAGTCCAGTTCATAGTTTTTCAAACGCTTATGTTTAAAACACTATGGTTTCAGGCCCGGGCCCAGGATTTTTTCGAGGAGGGTGGGGGAAAGGGTAATCATCAGAGTGGCGCATGCATTAGTGGTTTAGATGACCAGTCTCATTAAACTGTTCTAGACAACATAGCTACTAGTCCAGTTCATAGTTTTAAAACACTTATTTTTAAAACACTGTGGATTCAGGCCCGGGCCCAGGATTTTGTCGAGGGGGGGGGGGGGGCAAAGGGTAATCATCAGAGGGCTGAGGAGGGGGGGGGTACGCATGGCCCCCTGGGTCCCCCCCCCACCTGGCGAGGATGCAGATTGTATCTTTTTTCCAACACTTTTTTTTGTAATTAAAAAAATTTTTTTTTTTAAATGATTTGAACTTACCTCCAGAGAAATAAATACTATCTAAAGATATGCTTCTTGTATTAGCGAAAAAGGTGTTGGATTCTACGTCTTGTAGGTCACTTGTTACCCCATCCACGCCTGTCGGAGCAGATACACGCCATCTAAACAACGTCAAGGTGTCATTGATACCCTCAGATGTACAGATAGCCCCTGTTTTCGGGAAATCTGGATGTTTTGGGTTGCAGGGCTGAAAGAGAGAGAGAGAAATGGGGTTTAACGTCCACTCAACACAACTAGGTCATTTCGGGACTAACACATGGTTTCAATTTTATATCAATAATTCGCTTGCACGTAGGGGTCTTTAGCAGTGGGAGGAAACCGGAGTGCCCGGAGGAAACCCACGAGGTTGAGAATGCGCCTTAACTCCATGCCACATATTCTCACACAAGGGCTCGAGGTGGCCGGCCAGCTAGAGGTCGAAGCGCGGCACTCTAGACCACTAGGCCATCCCAACCCCCCTGAAGAACATAAAAGGAAAATAAGTTATCAATTAGCAATATTATACAAGAGTTTGGGAGTTACTCCATCTTTCTCAAATTATCAAAGGTTCTAAAAATAGCCAGCAAGAAGTTTATAAACATCCAGATTATTGTTTTACACCATAAATATGTAGATGCATTTAGATATTTCATGACATAACGACCTCGATAGAGAATAATTGTTATTTTCTTACATATCTAAAAATAGCCAGCAAGAAGTTTATAAACATAAATATGTAGATGCATTTAGATATTTCATGACATAACGACCTCGCTAGAAAATAATTGTTGTTTTCTTAGATATCTATGAACATGCATTTAGATATTTCATGACATAACGACCTCGATAGAGAATAATTGTTGTTTTCTTACATATCTATGAATAGCCAGCAAGAAGTTTATAAACATAAATATGTAGATGCATTTAGATATTTCATGACATAACGACCTCGATAGAGAATAATTGTTGTTTTCTTGGATATCTATGACGACTTAAAAGTATGTTCTTACCGTTAAACAGACAACTGGGTAACCCTGATACGGTCGTTCAGCAGCATTTTCAGCAGTATCGTAATCTCGTAAAGATACAACCATGGGTCGTGATGGAAAGGTCACATCTGCTACTTTGTTTCGCTCTTCAATAAACACGATAGCTTTAGTGTTCTGTGGGAATAAAGAAAAGATGTTTGTGTTGAACAATATTTGAACATTAGACAACATTTTGATAGGGAGGTACTCGATGATCATATTATAATAAACACACATAGAGAAAAGACTACTTGAGTGTACAATGATCAAGTCACAGTATGGTTGTACTGTAGTTAATAATTTGATAGGAAGAACTCAATGATCATATTATTAAAGATAGGTTGCCAGGCAACAAAACATACGCGCACAGCAGCTAAATCGTCCGGGCAGTCAACAAGAGTTGTCGCATATTTTACTTTTTTCGGTAATGAAAGATTTATAATAGCCTACACTAAAATCTGATTAAAAGTAACCACTCATTATGTAATTATCAGAAAATCATTCGAATTTGTTTGGCTTTGATAAAGTTCTTCTCCGTGCTGTTCAAGTTACCAAAATTCATTGAAACTTAATAGTCTATACTTGTTCGTCTCATGACCTTCAACACTGTGGATAATTTTAAAGTCAATCGGTTATTAACTACTGAAGTAGTTGCTCGGCCCTTGACTCAAATATTTTAAGGGATTTTAACACAAAATTAAGCAGTTTTATTCCCAAAACAAATATTGGGATTAGCCCTTTCACATAAATAGGCTTACAATCAATCCATAGCAGGAAATTGCATGGATCAATGATGACAAATTTTGCTGACACTGCTAGACCTATCTGCTGTATTTGATACTCTCAAATTGTGTAGATCTTTTTCAAATCTTAATGAAACTGAAAGAAAGCTGTGTGCATTAACGGAGCTTATCGAGTCTATGTTTCAATGCTCTGTGAAGTCATGATAGACCAATTAATGCTATAGCCCAGACAATAAACAGATATGAGCTTTGATCATTCATCAAAAACACCAACAGGATGATGGGAATTGTTCGGACAAAATTTTCATCTTTTCTTTTTAAAGTTAAATCCTGACAAATCTCAAGTGTTTTACATTAAATGATTGATTGATTTACTGATTTTTATTTATTTATTGGTTGATTGATAGTTGATTGATTTGTTTATTGATTGATTTATCAATAGTTGATTGATTTATTGATCGATTTACTGATTTGTTGATTGGTTTATTGATCAGTAGTTGATTGATTGATTTATCAATGATTGATTTATCGATGGTTGATTTATTGATAGTTGATTGATTGATCAGTAGTTGATTGATTTATACTAATAATAAAGTGCATAGAAAATAAAAAGGTTAGGAAGTGGAATGAATAGTACAACATACCTGGCAGTAGCTTTCATTTCTCCTTGTAATAAGTTGACTTTATACTTTGTTTTACCTTGTAGAGTAATTAAACACTCTAAACATATATCACTTAAAGCTATATTAACCTATAACATAGAATAAATATATCACTTAAAGCTATATTGACCTATAACATAGAATAAATATATCACTTAAAGCTATATTAACCTATAACATAGAATAAGTATATCACTTAAAGCTATATTAACCTAGAACATAGAATAAATATATCACTTAAAGCTATATTGACCTATAATATAGAATAAATATATATCACTTAAAGCTATATTAACCTAGAACATAGAATAAATATATATCACTTAAAGCTATATTAACCTAAAACATAGAATAAATATATCACTAAAAGCTATATTACCCTATAACATAGAATAAATATATCACTTAAAGCTATATTACCCTATAACATAGAATAAATATATCACTTAAAGCTATATTGACCTATAATATAGAATAAATATATATCACTTAAAGCTATATTGACCTAGAACATAGAATAAATATATCACTTAAAGCTATATTGACCTATAATATAGAATAAATATATCACTTAAAGCTATATTGACCTAGAACATAGAATAAATATATCACTTAAAGCTATATTGACCTATAATATAGAAGAAATATATCACTTAAAGCTATATTAACCTAGAACATAGAATAAATATATCACTTAAAGCTATATTAACCTAGAACATAGAATAATTATATCACTTAAAGCTGTATTAACCTAAAACATAGAATAAATATATCACTTAAAGCTATATTAACCTATAACATAGAATAAATATATCACTTAAAGCTATATTACCCTATAACATAGAATAAATATATCACTTAAAGCTATATTACCCTATAACATAGAATAAATATATCACTTAAAGCTATATTAACCTAGAACATAGAATAATATTTTTTTATAAACCGTCTTGATAACTTCTGTCCAATAATAACTAATACCTGTAACACCATATATGTTATAGATAATAGAAGGAAGGCATAGTGTATATAAGACCTTTATTGCGTACAGGAAATAAGACATACATCGGAAGGGAGCCCTTTTTCAAGTCTGCTTTAGTCTCAGTGAACTGTTGCTTATAAAGCCTTCAACAATTAGCTGAGATGATAATCATATATGATATTGTTTATTATTAAATCATGGTGTTGTAATTACACTGCATATTTATCTGAATGTCACTGCAGGGTCAACACACTCTCTTTGAAGTTATATCTATTGTTAATATGTAGCTTATTAATAATAATTGAATAATTTAAAATTTATTAAAATTGTGTTTTCACAGGAGTTATCGAGAGGTTACACGTAGACATCACTTATCTTCAATTTGTTAAACTATCTCTCTCTGGAGGACAGACTCTTTAAATGTTGCGCTTTGAGCATGCATATATGGATGGGTTATTAAACGCATTACAAATATCCATTATTATTATTACCATAAATAAAGTGAAAAAGTTGGTGCAGAAAATAAAGACATCAACCAGATTTCATTTCGTTTTTGTAATCAGTACCCAGAAAAAATATTTTAGCTGTTATGTATACAATTTGTTTGCGATATCACTTATGTGGAAGCAGACGTTAAACACCAAACAAACAGATGACAATAAATAACGTACATCAGTACTGGTACCCAGAAAAACTATTTTAGCCATTATGTATAGAATAACTGAAACGTAAATCAAAATATAACACTTAAGACCCCTAAGCGCAACCCTCTCTCTCTCTCTCTTATAAAAAAAACTGACCCTGTAACTGCCGTAGATTATATGTATCATATTAGAATGGTGAGCCAAATGTCCGTGTTTGAAAGACTTGGTACGCAAGTCAATGTGGGGTCTTTAGCAGTGAGAGAAAACCGGAGGACCCTAAGTAAACCCATTAGGTTGGACAGGCAACCCTACTCCTCATCAAGTACAACCAGGGATTCGAAACCACACCAGTTGACTCAATGACAGGCTTTATGATACAGCACCCACATGCTAACTATTCGGTCATCACCAGTTGACTCAATGACAGGCTTTATGATACAGCACCCACATGCTACCCCCCCCCCAACAATACAAACACGAAGAGCATGGCAGTAGCGTAAATTAAACCTGAGAAGTGGACAAGGATGGAGCCACCGTGGCTTGCTAACCATTCGGCCAATCACCACCCCCGACAATTAAACCTGAGAAGTTGACAAGGATGGAGCCACCGTAGCTCGCTAACCAGGAGGTCCCGTGTTCGATCCCTGTGTCGACCGAGAAATTTCATTAGTATTTTCCGGTGTCATTCTTCCTTGAGCTAACCATTCGGCCATCCAACCCCCCTAGCATCATATAACTGTTATGCATTACATATTCATAATGAATCTATCTCAATATCTACAACATTATTTGTAGTTTAGAATAGAAATAAAATATGGAATGGTCAATAAGCAAATTCTTCTTTGAAGCTAGGTTTTAAAAACTTGGGTATTTAGTTAAGATGATTACGGTTACTAATATAAGCCAGCTTAACAATAGAATACAATAAGTGGCTGCCAGGCATACAAGACTTGGATAGAGAACAAGCTAAAAAGAATGGGATTTTTCCTACAATCAAGGGCCATAATTCATGAAGTTACAAATCGATATGCACAAATATCAAATGGAACCAAGATCTTTGGGTTATAAACATGCCTTTCAAGTTACATCAAAGTCAGAATAAAATTGTGACCTCTACCTACAGGGTCCGCAACCTTGATATACTATACTTTTACACTATTTGTGTACAAGCGACGGCCATTTTGCTTGGACGTATACAAATATGTGGGTGTATAAACAAACCCTGATTAAATAAGAGAGATAGAGAGAGAGAGAGAGAGAGAAACGGGGTTAAGCATCCACTCAACACAACCAGTTTATTTCGGGACTAACATTGGTTTAATTTTATTTCAATAATTTGCTTGAGCGTAGGGGTCTTTAGCAGTTGGATGAAACCAGAGGACCCTGAGAAAACTCATGAGGCTGCACAGGCGACCCTACTCCTTGTCACGTACAACAGGGATTCGGAAAAACCACGCCAGTTGACTCAATGACAGGCTTCAAGATACAGCACATACGTGCTAACCATTCGGCCATCCCATGCCCCCCTGATTAAATAAGAATATAAGACTAACCTTAGAACACAGACCTGGATCACTATGAGTTCTAGTCCGTACTGGAGACAAATCTCTTTTATAACCTAGAGAAGGAGATTCAGTTACATTTAATTTCTTCTTACTACCAGGACTTGCATTGTCGTTAATCTCTGGTACAAATGTTTTAGCTCTTGGTTTAGCAGTTGGCAGGGCTTGATTGGGATTTATCTTTGACTTATCTTGTGGCTGTAGCGACAGTTTTATTTTGGGTTCCTCCGTTCCATCGTTTTTAAAACTGATATGAATAAATTCCTCCCAACTTTCTTGGGCAGCCGACTCCTCTGAAAATTCAAATTCTGTGACATCTTTGAAAGACAAGGGTTCTTCCGTAAATTTTGCATCCTGGTTGATCTTGTGTTGAGCTCTCTCTAACCTAACCATAAATCTACATACAGAAGAATAAAATCAAATCATATTAGCCTGGGTGATCTATCCTCAAATCTCGCATTAGTGGGAAAAAATTAAGCGAGTTATCATAGCCATGAACGGATTTTAGGGCAATATCGGGGGTCCAAACAAAAAAGCCCGAGGCAGATCAACAAGAAAATTATTCTACTTGTTCATTTGAAATAATAATCGCTGGGATAGGAATTTTTTCCAACTAAATATGTTCCTCGACCAGATAGGATTTAAAAAAAAAGTTTCTTGTTTCTACATGTTCAGCTGACATTCAGTCAATTTGATAAATCTACACTCAACACTGCCATATTGTGAACAGAGATCACTGGAACGTAAGGTTTGAATTTGTTTTTAAAATAATTTGCGTTCTATTCAGATTTCAAAAGATGGGTTGCCAGGCAATGAAACATACGCCCAACAGCACCTAAGTCGTCAGAGCAGTCAACAAGAGTTGTAGCATATTTTTTCTTTTGTCGGTAATGAAAGATTTATAATACACTAAAGTCTGATTTTAATTAGATTTTAGTGTAATATTAATCTTGAAAGAGTAACAACTCATTAAGTAATTATAAAAAAAATCATTAGAATTTTAGTTCTGCCCCATGCTAAAGTTTAATATACGAAACATTTAATATCATGGATTTAGCTGTTCAAGTTTTTTCAAAAGTCATTGAAAATCAATTTCTTGTTCATCTTATGATGTTAAAATCTGTTTATCAATCTAAAGTTAATGGGATGATAACTTTGGTCTCTAGAGTATCCACAAAATTCTTTGAAGTGCTCAAGGGCCATAACTATGGTAGTTTAGTAATTATCATAAATCATTGAAAACCACTGGGCTTCTTCTTATCACGACCTTAAACACTGTGTATACATTTAAAGTCAATCGGATATTAACTTTAGCCTCTAGAGCATCCACAAGTTTTTTTAAAAAGTGATCAAGGGCCATAACTCTGGAAGTAATTATCGGAAATCGCTGAAAATCAATAGGCTTCTTCATCTTAATGATGTAAACAGCATATATCAATTTCAAAACAATCAGATGATAAATGTAGTCAGTAGAGTGTTCACAAGAAATTGTGGACAACAGACGGACAACAAACGGACGGACGACAGACGGACGGATGGAGTACTCCATAGAGAAACTATAAAACATGTGTGTACCTCTCTCCAGCAGTTTTAATGAGTTTAGCAGCCTGTCTAGTTGATGTTATTCTTGTAGTACCAACACATACTAACAAATCACCCTATATTTAAATGAAGCATACAAATCTATTATTAATTCTATTTACAACATTTCATACATCATACAGATTTAAACTGCTGGAAATTTGATTATACTAGAGAGAGAGAGAGAAAAATAGGGTTTAACGTCCACTCAACACAAACTAGATCATTTTGGGACTAACATATGATTTAATTTTATTTTAATAATTCACTTGCGCGTAGGAGTCTTTAACAGCGGGAGGAAACCGGAGGACCCGGAGAAAACCCACAAGGTTGGACAAGCGACCCTACTCCTTGTCACATACAACCGGGGATTCGAAACCATGCAAGTTTACTCAAGACAGGCCTAATGATACAGCGCGCGCACATACTGTACCATTTGCCCCCCCCCCCTGATTATACTATAAATATAATTCATCTTACTCGTTTAATATCAGCTGAAGCAGCGGGAGAATCTGGCATAACAGCATCTACCATAACGGCTATATCATATCTATCTAATAGTTGTTCCTGTAATAGAGAGAAAGAGAGATGGAGTTTAACATCCATTCAACACAAACTAGGTCACTTCGGGACTAACATATTATGGTTCAATAATATTTGAATGATTCGCTTGCACGTACGTAGTATAGGGGTCTTTAGCAGTGGGAGGAAACCAGAGGACACAGAGAAAACCCATAAAGCTTGATGGACGACCTTACTCTTGTCACAAGTAACCAGAGAATCAAAACCACGCAAATGGTGACTCAATGACCAACCATTCGCACCCCCACCCTCCTCCTGTAATAGATTAAATATAAGTATTATATATTCACCTCTTTAAATGAGAGACCAACAGAAAGAGAATTATTTTTAAACACTTCCATATCATGTGTTACCCACTCTCGTCTTCTAGAATTTACTAGCTCCTTATATGGTAAATAATCTAAAAAACAAAAAAAAAACCAGTCATATATCAATTAATCATCAATAATAATAATAATAGCTTTATTCAATGATGATAGTCCCCTTAGCGCAAGTGTACGAATTTTCAGGGGGTTCCCCCTACTCTACAATATATATAAAGATATATAGTAACATGCAAATACATAACAAAGAGACCCCCCCCTCCTCCCAATTGTCAACAATATCACCCTAGGTGAAAGCAAGAGAAAGAGAAATGGGGTTTAACGTCCACTCAACACAACTAGGTCATTTCGGGACTAACATGGTTTTAATTTTATTTCAATAATTCGCTTGAGCATAAGGGTCTTTAGCAGTGGGAGGAAACTGGAGTGCCCTGAGGAAACCCACGAGGTGGAGAAGGCGCCCCTATCTCCATGCCACATAGGCTCACACCAGGGCTCGCTAGGTGAAAGCAAATCATAACATTCACAATATGGGAGCTGACTGAACAACCATATAAAACCCAAATTAATCTATAGTTATATATTTAGACTTCTTTAAAAGTACAAACTATAAATATTGATTTCTAGATTTAGAACAAAATAAAAACAAAAGCCATTGATATAGAACTAAAAAAACCCACAAATTATGGACTTTGAGATATAAATGAAATATCAAAACATAGCAACTAAATAAAATGGGGTACCAACTGAGCTAATGAAAACTGGAAATTTCAGAAAAATAGGTTGTATTTGAATAGGTAGTTATTTTCTAAAACAGTTGAATATCAATAGGATTCTGCATCTCAATTTTAAAAAGATAAACAGATAATCATAGCCTCTAGAAGGGGCGGATCCAGGATATTACGAAAGGGGGAGGGACTTCTGAGGCGAAGCCCGAATTATGAACACCACAGGGGCGAAGCAACTGCGAGGGGTCTGGGGGTTTTGAGGCCCTCCCCAACAAAATTTTTTAAGATAAGACTCCACATATGCGATTTCTTGGCATCTGAATCTTGAAAAATTAAACACAACTTCCACCCTATTTTCAGTGTTTTTTGGCTGCAAAATCATCGGGAATAGATCGGTAAAATAGTTTTTTACACCACATTTTTTTTTTACACATTGGCATGAATTGGGGGGGGGGGGCGTGAGCGTCGGACGCGCCCCTGTTTGGATCTGCGCCTAAGTAAGCTAACAAGAAATGTCTACTAAGGATCGGCTCATGAAGCGACAGGGTAACATCAATATACGACCACACTGGACCACATTACAAAATATAAAACCATTAGAGAGAGAGAGAGACAGAAATGGGGATTAACGTCCACTCGACACAAACTAGGTTATTTCGAGACTAACATATTGCGTGTAGGGGTCTTTAGCAATAGGAGGAAACCGGAGGACCCATAGAAAACCCACAAGGTTGGACAGACGACCCGACTCCGTGTCACATACAGACAGGATTCGAAATCATGCCAGTTGACTCAATGACAGGCTTCATGATACAGCACGCACGTGCTAACCATTCAACCATCTAACCCCCCCCCGTGCATTATAAAACCATAGACACTGTAAAAACTAACCAACAGGTTGAGAGAGAGAGAGAGAGAGAGAGAGAGAGATATGGGGTTTAACTCCAATTGACACAAACTAGGTCACTTTGGGACTAACAACAGATTGAGAACAAAATAAAAACTAATCTATCATTAAAAAAAACATAGAACATTATAAAAACACATCAAACCAAAACCTGGAAACTATCCTATAGATAGAGAACGAACAGAAACTATCCTATAGATAGAGAACGAATAGAAACTATCCTATAGATAGAGAATAGAAACTATCCTATAGATAGAGAATGAATAGAAACTATCCTATAGATAGAGAACGAATAGAAACTATCCTATAGATAGAGAACGAATAGAAACTATCCGATAGATAGAGAACGAATAGAAACTATCCTATAGATAGAGAAAGAATAGAAACTATCCTATAGATAGAGAACGAACAGAAACTATCCTATAGATAGAGAAAGAATAGAAACTATCCTATAGATAGAGAAAGAATAGAAACTATCCTATAGATAGAGAACGAATAGAAACTATCCTATAGATAGAGAACGAATAGAAACTATCCTATAGATAGAGAACGAATAGAAACTATCCTATAGATAGAGAACGAATAGAAACTATCCTATAGATAGAGAATAGAAACTATCCTATAGATAGAGAACGAATAGAATCTATCCTATAGATAGAGAACGAATAGAAACTATCCTATAGATAGAGAACGAATAGAAACTATCCTATAGATAGAGAACGAATAGAAACTATCCTATGGATAGAGAAAGAATAGAAACTATCCTATAGATAGAGAACGAATAGAAACTATCCTATAGATAGAGAAAGAATAGAAACTATCCTATAGATAGAGAAAGAATAGAAACTATCCTATAGATAGAGAACGAATAGAAACTATCCTATAGATAGAGAACGAATAGAAACTTATCCTATAGATAGAGAATAGAAACTATCCTATAGATAGAGAACGAATAGAAACTATCCTATAGATAGAGAACGAATAGAAACTATCCTATAGATAGAGAATAGAAACTATCCTATAGATAGAGAACGAATAGAAACTTATCCTATAGATAGAGAACGAATAGAAACTTATCCTATAGATAGAGAACGAATAGAAACTATCCTATAGATAGAGAACGAATAGAAACTATTCTATAGATAGAGAACGAATAGAAACTATCCTATAGATAGAGAACGAATAGAAACTATCCTATAGATAGAGAACGAATAGAAACTATCCTATAGATAGAGAACGAATAGAAACTATCCTATAGATAGAGAACGAATAGAAACTATCCTATAGATAGAGAAAGAATAGAAACTATCCTATAGATAGAGAACGAATAGAAACTATCCTATAGATAGAGAACGAATAGAAACTATTCTATAGATAGAGAACGAATATAAACTATCCTATAGATAGAGAACGAATATAAACTATCCTATAGATAGAGAATAGAAACTATCCTATAGATAGAGAACGAATAGAAACTATCCTATAGATAGAGAAAGAATAGAAACTATCCTATGGATAGAGAAAGAATAGAAACTATCCTATAGATAGAGAAAGAATAGAATCTATCCTATAGATATAGAATAGAAACTATCCTATAGATAGAGAATAGAAACTAATCTATCCACATAAAACCTTTGAGCCGTCTCTCTGTTCACCATTAAACGAAAGCAGTTGCTCCGGTGATACAAAGCTGCGCAGGTCCATCCAAGATTACTTTTGCGCTCCGAAAACGACAACTATATAAAGGGAACATCCGCACAATTTCATTTATGCCGGATGAGTTCAAAATGAACAAAAATAGTAGCTTCTTGAGAAAAATCTGAGACGGTTACTCGCCACTCATAGATTTCTAATTTCAATATAAAACCATCTAAAAACTAACCTATAGATAGTGAACAATATAAAAACTAACCATAGTGAACAATATAAAAACTAACCTATAGATAGTGAACAATATTAAAACTAACCTATAGATAGTGAACAATATAAAAAGGAATCTTTCGGAGTTTTCAGCAGTCTGGAACATTCTACGACATTAATTTCTAGTTTTCCTGTTATAATATTATGACCATTAACGGTGAGATCACGTAGTGGTTTTTCAGGTTCCGGTTGGAAGAAGAAAGGTTTGAATCTCATCTTGTAATTTGGTAACGTGTGTTTCTTTCTAATACTACGTCGAAGCTGAAAAATATATTACAAATACATTGAAATTATAACAAAGAGAGAGACAGACAGAGAGAGAGAGAGAGACAGAAAAAAAACTACCGATAGGCCATTTTGGGACTAACATGTGCTTAAATTTTATTTCATCAAATTTGCTTGCGCATAGGGGTTGACTCAGTGACCGACTTTATGATACAGCGCGCACATGCTAACCATTCAGCCATCCAACCCCCCTTATATAATGTGAAAGTGCAGTTCTATTGCCAAGTTCCTTTACTAAATAACTCTGTCCAAAAGATTTTTAGGGCAGTAATTATCAGAAATCGCTGAAAATCAATAGCATGACCTTAAACACTGTGTATAAATTCAAAGTCAATCGAATATTAACTTTAGCCTCTAGAGCATCCTCTAGGCCCCGTCGGCCGGTGGTCTGGCATCCACAATTGTTTGTGGACGCTCTAGAGGCTAAAGTTAATATCCGATTGTTTGTGGACGCCAGACCACCGGCCGACGACAATATGCGCGTTTATAAAGGAAAGCAATTATAACCTTTTCCTTTAACCTATTATTTTGTGACTGACAGCTACTGTAAATAAAATATATCTTAAAATCTATTAAAATAATTACCTGGGAAACAATAAGATTCGCTATCTGAGGTAATGGACGACCTTCAAAGTGAGATTCTACAGCAAAGTCCACTTCAGGATCCTAGAAACAAATTTTCTTAATATCATAATTAAAAATCCCCGGTGTCAATTTAATATCATAGTAAAAAATACCTGGTGTCAATTTAATATCATAGTAAAAATTCCCTGGTGTCAATTTAATATCATAGTAAAAAATCCCTGGTGTCATTTTTCTAAACATCATAGTAAAAAATCCCTGGTAAAAAATCCCCCGGAGTCAATTTAATATCAAATAAGTGACAAGCACACAAAAAGATGTCCTAAAGTATTTTGACCAAATTTACAACAATGTTTCCGCAATCTCAGTTTCAACAAAATGCGAGTTACCTCCCTTCACCCATCCTGCTATATATTTATGTATTTCAGGATCCTAGAAAGAAATTTTCTTGATTTTATTTTCAGTGAATGATATATATTTTAAATCATATTTTTCTATATAAGTATATTTGATATGTAACATAAGAAATTATCAATATCATATTTAACTAGGACAATATCAATAAAATCTCAACAGCATATGGTGCATGTAATAATAGGGGTGGGCAAATGGAGGTCGAATTTTGGTGACAAGTGTTTTCTAAGGCGATTTTGGCTGCTGATCCGAATCCGATGAGATTTCTGTTCTGTGACGTCATTTTAGGTTGGTTCAGTGGTTTTCAAAATGGAGGCCAAAAAATGACCTTTTTTCTCATAAAAGCAATATAATATTGGAATTAGTTGTCCAATATGTTAAGATATATGTTTTCATGGACGTGGATTCTAAAATTGAACTCCCATTTATGATTTGATAACATCATATATCGATATGATGGTAATAACTGAAAAAATAGTCATTTTGAAAATGGACACTGAACCAACCTAAAATGACGTCACAGAACAAAAATTTCACCAGATTCGGATTCAGCAGCCAAAATCGCCTTAGAAAACACTTGTCACCAAAATTCGACCTCCATTTGCTCACCCCTAGTAATAATATATTTTATCCTGCATAGGCCGAGAAAGTTCATCCAGATTTCCTGACGTGGTTCAACTTGTCAGTGATGCAGGATGGATGGTACGAAAAACCGTGGTCCTGTGCATGAAAAGATCCCTTGGCAGTTGGAATTTGATATAAGAATAGGCCGTAACGCCACTGCCCGGCATTTCCCTTATAGCACATCGATGGCGTATACCAGTCTTCATTAGCCCATTTCGGAGCAGAACAGTAGGACGTTAAACCCCAATTTCATATCATTTTATGATCAAGTAAAGTAAAGTCATATTCCTACGACATAACCACTGATTAGAAGACATCTTAATACCAGGAAATATAGTACCAGCTCAAAATAAGACAATTTTTCTATTGCAAATCGAGCGACACTGCCAATATGGCTATCATGTCATTTCCAAAAGTTTGAAAGTGTCACGGCCACTTCTGCCAGTGCAAATTACTAACTTAACCTTTGTTTTAATCTGCCCAAATATGTCAGAATATCTGGTCAATGCGCTGTATGTATAGTTAAGCATGTCTCGAAACCTTGTATTTTCACCAAATATGGTTGTGGTCGTAATTGGATAATGTAACATACCTCATAGAAAGAGAAAGACCAATGTGTATAGGGTGTTCTTGTCAACTGTAACCTTGCATACCCCTTCAATTTTTTCATCGTCACAGATAAGAAAGCTGATTTATTTAATACCAAAAACACATCAAGAGCAATTTGAAAACCTCCATTATAATCCACTTCAAGTCCTAAATCTAATTCCTGTTAATAAAAAACCAAGAAATGAATATTATAAAAAGTTCCAAGGAAGAGGCGATAAAACCCCACACTCGATAAGAACAGGAGGGTGGAAGATTCCCTATGACAGTGCAGGCAAGTTCTGATATCAGTGATGCATCCGGGGAAGAACGGAAGATTCCCTATGACAGTGCAGGCAAGTTTAGATCTCAGTGATGCATCCGGGGAAGAACGGAAGATTCCCTATGACAGTGCAGGCAAGTTCTTATCTCACTGATGCATCTGGGGAAGAACAGGAACCAGTCTGTGTAGATAAATCATAAAGGAGTATCCCCAACCACAAACTACACAACACTTGGTTAGTTAATAAAAATTTAATCCAGTACGCGTTACAGAGGTAACAGACCTTTCCATTGGCTAATCCCTCACAATGTCAATGTCAATTTTGAACTATGAAAACAAAACGAAACAGGATCAGTGTTTAATCAGATTGTACAAAGATCTTAGTTAGATGAATGTTTTACTTGGACGAAAAACTGAGTTCCCGTGTACACATTGGTGGCACGTAAAGGATCCCTTGTCAGTTGTAATTCGATATATGAGTAGGTTGTAGTGCTGCTGCCCGGGCTAAATGCTAAATGTCCCTCATAGAACACTGTATGGCTTATGCCTAATTTTTCTGTAGCCCAGTTTAGGAGCAGAACAGTAGGACGTTAAACCCTATTTCATTTCAGATGTTCTTACCTCTAATTTATCATCAGCAGTTTGAACAACGTTTCTAACTGTAACATTATTAACTATAGGAAATGTTGTACCTAAATTAAAATCTCTAACCTAGAAAATGGAAAACAAAAAAACTTAAAGATAAAATATTACCCACTACCATCTAAAGTTTTCATTACTATTTATATTGATTTTATGATATCATAGCATATGAACCTCAAAATCAAGGGGATCACGGTGGCTAAGTGGATAAGGCGCTGGTTCGCTACCCTGGAGGTTGAGTGTTCGATCCCTGCATTGGCCGAGAAAGTTCATCTCGATTTTCCGGCGTGATTTCCCCTTGTCAGTGATGCAGAAGGAGGGCCTGACAGGGACAGCTGCCTAGTCGTTCGGATGGGACGAAAAACCGCGGTCCCGTGTACAAATTGGAGTGCACGTTAAAGATCCCTTGGCAGTTAGAATTCGATATAAGAGTAGGCCGTAGCGCCGCTGCCCGGGCAAAATTTCCCTCATAGCACACTGTTGGCGTATGCCCGTCTTCAATTGGCCCAGGTAAGGTGCTTAAGCGTAGGACGTTAAACCCCATTTTTCATTCATTCCTCAAAATCAAAATGTCATCTAACCAAGTTTTTTTTATGTAATCGTATATTAGTCTTCTGATGCCTCAAAGCTATTTACCCAAAAAGTAATTGCAGGTCCTGGGGGACTGCACCACAAATAATTTACACAAAAACAAATACATGGACAAGACATCATACTCAGAAACCACAAACAAACAATTCAAAGAGTAAATGGATCCAGGGGCTAGCCGTAAGCATCCAATGCACTGTAGTGACACAGATTTCACTCAAAATTGAAAACAATGAGGAATACAACTTAAAGAAACCATTGTGTAATGCCAGCATGAAACATACTATTGTATCAAAGTGGAGACCCACTGGCCACTGCACATTAACTTCACTGTCTTAAAATTCAACTAATTTCTGTCCATTCTTCTATTTCAACTGGGGGGGGGGGGGGGGCGCGAATGGTTAGCATGTGCGTGCTGTATCAACGGCCTTTCATTGAGTCAACTGGCGTGGTTTCAAATCCCCAGTTGCGCATGACAAGGAGCAGGGTCGCCTGTCCAACCTCGTGGGTTTTCTTTGTGTCCTCCGGTTTCCTCCCACTCCTAAAGACTCCTACGCGCAAGCAAATTTTGAAATAAAATTAAACCATATGTTAGTTCCGAAATGACCTAGTTTGTGTCGAGTGGACTTTAAACCCCATTCCTCTCTCTATTTCCACTGAAGGATTCAAATTGGAAACATGATAATTTTTTCTATGAAGATGTGGCTTGTTGTAATGTCCATAATGGTTATATCCATCCATATATACTTACAATTATTTGATCGAGAAATTTACCAGATGTTGTTTGTAATAATTCCTCAAACTCCCTGTTCATTTTCTTCATCAAAAACCTGTTAAGATATTTTGTTGTTTTTTTTAAAAAAACTTTCTTCATTTTAAGAATAACTGAATGGGACTCAACAAATAGCATAAATAGCATAAACAAAGAAATCATTCCTATACAGATTCTTTATATTTCTGTACGTGGCAAGGAGTAGGGTCACCTGTCCAACCTCAAAGGTTTTCTCCAGATCCTCCGGTTTCCTCCCATTGCTAAAGCTCCCTACACACAAGCAAATTATGGGAAAAAAATTAAAACCATATGTTGGTCCTGTAATGACCTAGTTTGTGTCGAGTTGACGTTAAACCCCATCTCTCTCTCTCTCTTTATATTTCTATTCATTATGTTGTATTAAAATCATCACCCTAACGCAGAACCTTTAATCAAAGGGCCATATGGGAGATTAGATAAAGAGTTGACAGTTCTCACTATAATACATCCTCGGTTACCCAGTGTACACATTCCGTTCTACTCCACTATACCCTGGGTTAATCCATAGGGATTCCACGATTTCAATTATCTGCCCTGGCTGATTGTGATATTTTTATCGTCCAATCCCAGAAAGCGTTACTTAGAAGGGAAATAAACGAAGGGAAGTAACTCATCTTTTTTCAACAAAGAATACCCCAACATGGCTGCCGAAGTTCGTTCTTGCACACTTTGCAAATATGTAAACAAGTTGTATGACGTAAAAAACGTCGCTAAAGGGTCTTCGGAAGACTTATTTGTAAACTGTTCTTTGATTGGCTCGTACAGTTTAACTACATTCTGATATTTTGAAATCGTGGAATCCCTATGGATTAACCCAGGGTATAGTGGAGTAGAACGGAATGTGTACACTGGGTAAGCGAGGATGACTATAATAGTGAAAAAATACATAACATAAATTATGTGATGTACGTAGTTAATAAAGTGAGATAAAGCCTTCTATTGAAGATGAGTTAAGTATATCTTACCTTCGAACTTGCTGTGTGTCCCTTAATTCTTGGAATAAATATTGTGATAAAATATTGAACCATATACATGATTGTTTCTTTCCAAGGTTTTCTTTATCTTGTAACTTTTCCTTCAATGCCTAATTAAAAGAAATAGTAAAAATTACAAAATACATGTAAATGACATTTAATTAAGGTCTATCTCTATATATCTAGTTTAACAGTGAGCTAGGGTTTAAATGGGAGAAACATCCCACTTTAAAACCTTTTTGAGAATTTTATTTAAGGGACAATAACACTCTTGCTGGCTTGTCAGCTCCAGAAAAAAAATAATATCCTTATTCTAAGTAGGCCTACTGCAAATTATCCATTACATCCTATTTAACTTGTCCAGAGGGTTCGAAAATATATTTAATTCCATGTTACATTTTCCAATTTTTTTTTAAATTAGGCGTGTTAAGATGAATTTGTATTATCAATTAATTTGAATATTGTAAAATAGTAGGCCTACACTTTGTTGACCAGAATAAAGATTAGGACATAGGCCTATTATTCAGTTACAACAAGAGTGGAGACAGTACAGGTAAAATAAATAAAATTCACTTTTGATGTTCCATGATATAGGGCCTAGTATAAGAAAAGGGATGGTAAACATAGCAAGAATACATAGCATTGATCTTTTATAAACAAAAGAAATTAACTTACCTTTGGTAACCTGACAGGTGGAAATTGGTCTATGGTTGGTTTTTCAAGCTTAGGTAATCGTCTAAAACGACTATAAAATAATAAAGTCTGGACTAATAAAGTTAGGATAATTCCACCAATAACTGAACATAATATTACGGTAATCATTGCTAGATGACAACGAACACACTATGATTTCGTATTACTTCACGTAATCAAAATAAAGAGAAATTTATACATTGTGTTGTTCACGGATATGCATGTTGTTATTGTTTCACTCAATACGTCAAAATGTGAATCCAGACTGGACAACGGTACACAAGCAATAAATTATCGATCACATGCTTCTTCGCTTGTCCAATTTTAACTCGCTCTGTTATCACCAATCTACCTACATAATGGTAGTGAATACTGTTAACAATGAATTAATTAACAATCATAACAGTTTGTAATAATGTTCCTTTACTAAGTCGGCAAAAGGACGCCGCCATCTTTAATCTCATAACAAGAGTACTCTCCCTTTACTCATTTTTTGGTCAATGAAATGGGGTTCAACACAACGTCCTACTTTTCTGCACCGACTGGGATAAATGAAGACAAGCGTACGTCATACAGCGTGCTGTGATGTCACACTGTAGATTAGATTAGATTAGATTTTTATTACATAAAACACCCTTTTCGGGCAGCATGTAAAATATAGGCCTATCAACATTCTAAATACATTATAAAGTGGATCAAAAAATACATTAAAAAATGGACGGAAAATGTATAAAAATTGGATGAAAGTTACATAAAAGAGAGAGTGTGTGGTAAATATACACCAAAGATTTGAAT
Organism: Patella pellucida; assembly: GCA_917208275.1. Classification (NCBI taxonomy): domain Eukaryota; kingdom Metazoa; phylum Mollusca; class Gastropoda; family Patellidae; genus Patella; species Patella pellucida. Next base: position 4,037,590 of record OU795043.1, on the reverse strand, counting down.
ATGTCATATTCGCACTAAACGTGAAGAGCGTACGTATATAACAGGACGAAAATTAAATGGCATTTCTCAGATGTTCAGTCGAAAACGTGAAGAGGCCTTTGAATTAATGGTTAAATTATTTTTATTTTTATTTATATAGAAGTGGGTGCCCCGTCCCTTAATTTGAAAGCCTGGTGCACAAAGTTGCACACCGTTTTTGCTAGAGCAAACGGCGGGTTAAACATGTTTTCGAAAGAAAATGGATAGATTTGGGTCTCAAAGGCCTTATTTAAACAACTGTCCTCATAGCGGTTGCAATCAATGAGGAAATGATACTTATTTTCAGCTTTCTGTTGAGGGCAGTTTATGCAAAACCGCAGATGTGCAGCTGGTATATTCTTGTACCGCCCTCTCTCTATTTCAAAGGAATGTGTGCTTAGTCTAAGACGGGACATAGCGGTTTAAGTTTTAGAATTTTTAACAGCTTGCAAGTAGGGCACCGTAGCATTGATATGAATTTTTAACCTATAAATTGTTCTTACTTTCTGGGTATTTGAAAAGCATAGATTGGCATACACTTCATTGAATTTGTCTTCAAGGCATTAAGTGATTTCATTTGATGATGGATTTAAAGGTGATATATTAATTAACAATTCAGAATGGCTGCGGTCCAAGAGAATTTAGTATTAATAGACGATAGGGTACTATCCTCTTGAAAGGAAGGAAAAAGAATTGGGTTGTTTATGCTGAGTTGTGGGTTGGATAGACGCCTAAAATATAAAAGCATTCTACGATACACATCAACTTGTAGCGGGAATATTTGAGCTTCGGCTATGCAGCCAATATTTGATGCCTTTGTAGATTGCGCTAAAATGGATTTACAAATTTTTATGGTGATTTTATTTAAGTGTAATTTATCCCATTTTTTCAGATCAGAATTTTTGCTGTGTACAATTTGATAGCCCCATATATCAGATGAATAAATTGAAATTTGTTTAATAATAGCATTGGACAGTTTTTTCAAAATATCGGTTGGTACACACCTTATATTTAATGGAAAACCAAGCTTTTCTTGCCTTTTTACTTAGATCAGCCATAGCAGCTTTAAATGAGTTGTTATCAGTTATGAAGACTCCAAGGTACATATACGATATTACATATTCTAATACATGGTTGCCAAATTGAAATTGAGTAGGTTATATTAGTTTGCTCCCATAATTGAAAAACATGACTTTTGATTTTGTGGTGTTTATTGATAACTTTGAATCGTTGTAGAACTGTGTTAAACAAATAATGCTATTTTGGAGACCATTTGCCGTTGTTGATAGCATTACAAGGTCGTCTGCAAAAAGTAAATGGGAGGTTGGGGTATTATTTAACGTGGGGGGGGGGGTCTATGGGGTTTGTGGAATATTTGAAGTAGTCTTGTAAGTCATATACATTGAAAAGCGTGGGACTAAGCACACATCCCTGTTTGACGCCTCGTACCGTGTGTGTTTTGTCGGAACGATATCCATTATTATTTTTAATTATATATGACGGGACTAAAAATGCATTGGATCACTGAGTGTAAAGACTATTATTATTATTATTATTATATACATTAGTCAAGACCATGCCTTCCACTATGTGCCTTCGTACTGGAATGACCCTGGTACTGCACTCAGGGGCATGTCTGTGATTTTATGTTTATTCTGATAGGCGACGGTGAAGGTTTGGATATCTAGAGATTTTTCACTGTGTTTCCGTCTCTTGATTCACCATAAATTAAACCTTTCGATAGTTGGAGATTTCGGAAATGGTTTTGAATAATATCATTTAGAATTGAATGATTTTTCACTTATGGGCGGTAATGGATTTAATTTATTCTATATGAAATGAATGATACATTAAACCATGTAAAAAATACATGTGCGTTCTTTTCATTGTTTTGTATTCAGTCGATTAACCGCCAGAAATATAAGCCAATCACAGTACAGTATGGGTTATTTTAAGATGGTGATTTTATCTAGTTTCAATTGTCTTGTACATCCAGGTAGTCTCGTATTTCCAGTAGTTATAATAACTTTAGCTTAAACAGGTTATTTTAAATTGGTGATTAGTATTCCGTTTCTAAGACACTGCCCTAACATCCGGTTTAAAATGTATCACCTTTTCTCGCATCTCCATCTTGAATGCATTATTGTCTAAGATATCACCCTAGGTGGAAGTGGACGTTAAACCCCAGATACGAACGATGGATGCATTATTTTGTTCTACAGCACTGAATTCACCAACTCAGGTAGGTTTATATTTCTTTCTAATTTAAATAATGTTTTATTCTGATATAAGTTACAAATAAAATAATATATGTATATAGTCAATCTAAAGAAGTAAACACGTATATTTTAAAATGTATATGTCTAATTTGGTGTTTGTTTTGTCTTTTAGTGTTTCGATCTTTTGTATCTGTATATGGTTTCCTTATAAATTATTAGTTTCAATTCTTCATTATATAAGAGCATCTTTATCGGGGTATGTTTATAGTTAGTTTCTCATTTTGTTATATGTTATTTGCGTATAATATTTCTAAATGTTCCGGGGTGGGGGGGCTAGCGTGCCTCGCTTCGACCTCCTAGCTGACCGGTCACCTCTGGCTTGTGGCTGTGGTTTCGATCTCTGGTGTGAGCGTATGTGGCATGGAGATAGGGGCGACTTCTCAACCTCGTGGGTTTCCTTTGGGTACTCCGGTTTTCCCCCACTGCTAAAGACCCCTACTGACAAGAGAAATATTGAAATAAAATAAAACCATATGTTAGTCCCGAAATGACCTATTTTGTGTAGAGTGGACGTTACACTTCATTTCTCTCGCTCTCTCCTTCTCTCTCTCTCGCTCTCTCCTTCTCTCTCTCTCTCTCTCTCTCTCTCTCTCTCTCTCTCTCTCTCTCTCTATCTCTCTCTCAAAGCTAGATTCTTTTGTTTATATATATTTGCTAATTTAGTCTTTTTGTTATTTCAGTGCTCTTCTAGCCTTCTACTTGTTCTTTGTAAATAATTTCCTGATTTGTTCGCGTGTGTGATTGTAAATAAAATGTATAGCCGTGTTCCTGTCATGTCTCTTTTGGTTTAACCAGCGTTCTGGGAAGGTGGAGGATGTCCGTCATCCATCGATCCTGCTACAAGTACAAAATGTCGCCCAAAGTTTTTTAAAGAGACCTTTTTCCAGTTTTGTGATCTGTGTTTTGTGTATTCATTGGATGGTTGGTTTTTTTCTCGCGGGAATCAGCGCCGTAATCTGTGAGTTATTTTATTTTATACTTGGCCAAGTCATTAATATTTGAGGGGGTAAATATAATATTTTTTGATGTAACTTTAGAAATTGTCGTTATAAATATTATAAGTTCTATTTTTTGGCTTTAACTGTGTGTGTGTATTCGGGGACGCTTGAATACACAGTGTTATTCAAAAGTGTTCTTATAATATTATAACATACTTATTTATGACTGTTTATCATATATTAGCCTATATATAATTAAGTATTTATTACAGTGACATATATACAATTAACGCAATTATACATATAAATAATTTACATTCACTTAGATAAGTTAATTACAGTTTTTCAAATAATTTATTTAGTTTGACCCTTTTGAAGAAGTTCTCTCTTGTGATAGGGCAAAGTGACATTGACCTTCAGACATTGACACAGTGACCTAATGACATGACCGCCATTTTATTTGTTTACATTCCCCATTGTTCAATAAATTAACAACTTTTACACATGCACTTGCATGTAACATTTATTAGGTGTTTATATATGTATTTGGTTTACAATATTCGTAATTTGAATTTAATTATAAATTGTGGTATCTATAGTTGGTATTTAGATTTGATTATCTTCTAGTCTTCTACTTGTTCTTTTGTAAATAATTTCCTGATTTGTTCGTGCGTGTGATTGTAAATAAAATGTATAGCCGTGTTTCCTGTGTTCTTGTCTTGTCTCTTTTGGTTTAACCGACGAGCTGGAAAGGTGGAGTCTGTCCGTCATCCATCGATCCTGCTACACTTTCGATAGATGGAGATTTCTGAAATGGTTTTGAATAATATCATTAAGAATCGAATGATTTTCCACTAATGGGTGACTTAATTAAACCATGTAAAATAGACATGCGCGTTTTTCTCATTGTTTTGTAATCAGTCGATTACCCGCCAGAAATATTAGCCAATCACAGTACAGGCTTGCCGTGCCATCACACAAGTAGCCGATTCTTTACAGGTGATCTGAATTATTGAAAGCCAAACTAACAAATCTGTTTATTGCCAGTGGGTCCCATTTATATAATCGATATTTGTAAATTTGTCGTTCCATACAGCTAGTGACGCGGATTCGATCAACCCAAACAGCCACATGGTAACCTGTAGTGAGTAGTTTTCAGATTCCATCAAAGAAAGCAAGCATCCACCAATCGCCCTTCAATTTGAAATTGAGCAGCCAAATGAAAACATCTATTCACATTAGCCAACAGGACAAGTCTCTGGTCTCAAACAGGTTAGCAAACTTTAAATTTTCATTTTTAAATTGTATTCAGGTATGCTGGTATATTAACAAGTCGAGAGAACTGTAGGATTTTAAATCCCGGTATCTTCCCACTGCTAAAGACACCTACGTATAAGCGAATTATTGAAATAAAATTTACCATATGTTGACCCATATGTCCAGGTTGAGAGAACGTCCCTTTAATGATTGGCCTCAATTTTTACTAATATTATTTGGAAAGCTTATTCAATTACCTTTTAGAATATATTTAGTTGGGTCATCAGAATTTAGTACGATGGCTCGAATTCGGACTCGGGATATTAACGGTCTTTTCTTTTAATTTTTATTTTCAAAATTGGCCATGTTTAGGATGAAAGTGCACCCCTTTAATATGGCTGTGCCATTTTTTTATTCAACCTACAATTTCAATTTTTTAAATCATATTTTTAAAATTCATTAAAATAAAGCCTTAAAATAGATGGTATCCATTATTGTCAGCTGAGAAATTGACAAAAATATCATTTTCAACTTCAAAGTTGATAACCTATTGAGCAAAAGACATAAAAATAATTATGTTTTGACTTTCTTAGAAAATTTGAAATTCTCGCTTTAATAACACTTGGAAAGCTTGTTTAATTTCCTTTCGGAATATATTTAATTGGATGTCCAGAATTTAGTAAGATAATGGGAAATTACATCTCTATTCTGACCTAAAGGAATGGATAAATAATAATATATTCTACTTTCATTTGATAGACGTAACGTTGGATTTGATTGGTTGATAAAAATGGACAAGTTGGAGCGACTGTTGGGTTTATTCTGAAAAGGTTGCCAGCTGGATCCTAACCCACAATCCACATATGACGTCATATAAATAGGCTTCAGTGTATGGAAACAAATGCTTACCGGCAAAAGCGATGTGCGCTGGAGTAATCCTTAATATGCTAAAGCTTACCAAATTAGCTTTAATTAATAATAAATATCTAAACCAGCAGTAGGAGGAAACCGGAGGACCCGGAGAAAACCCACGAGGTTGGACAGGCGACCCTACTCCTTGAAATGTTCAACCGGTGATTCGAAACCACGCCAGTTGACTACATGACAGGATGTATGATACAGCACGCACGTGCTAACCATTTGGCCATCCCCCTCCCCTCAGTTTTTATAAGAACACATTTTTGAGTCTCTGAACCATTCTACATAAAATCTATTTTTTGCCAATGAATGCCGTCATTTAAATAAATATTTGTAAAATTGTCGTTCCATACAGCTACAGACGCGATCCAATCGACCCAAACAGTCACTTGTTTTTTCGTTCGGATGGGACGTAAAACCGAGGTCTCGTGTACACATTGGCATGCACGTACATGATCTTTGTATTTTTTCGCCAGTCCAAGGTCCACTAAAGACGGGGTAGCCTTGTTGCGATTTGTCTGTTTAAAGTTTGATCTAGTCCGGGTACAGTCTCGATTTAACATATTTTTTTTTTCTTACAGGTATCCAGCAGCTATAGCGAACTCTAGCACTTGCATGGAGGGGGTAGAGGTCCTTGAAAGTGGGGTCCTCCCACCAGTCATGCCTCTAAGACGCTCGTTCACAGAGGCTTTCAATAGCACCGTGATTGCACCAGCTTACCTGATCCGTACCGACACCTGTTGGTAGTTAAACCCCTGGACGGTTCAACTTTCTTGGGCAAGAAAGCGACCACAATTCGTCTGGTTGGTGTCCTGCCTACCGACTAACCTGGTCATGAAAACCTGAGAACTGCGCTTGGCGTCCCAGGACGAGGTGGACGTGGAACGGGCCCGTTCCTTTGACACCCTCACGGGCGTGAGAGTGTCTTATCTCCGTACCACGCTCCCTCAGCTCCGAGAAATGCGTGGTACATGGGATTCCCTCCGAATACAGTAAGGTGGACGGTTTATCTTTCTTGGGCAAGAAAACGACCATAAATGGTCAAGTAATAAAGAAATATCTGGTAGGTGTCCTGCCTGCCGACTATAACGGTCATGAAAACCGGAGAACTTCGGGACGAGGTGGACGTGGAACGGGCCCGTTCCTTTGACACCCTCACGGGCGTGAGAGTGTCTTATCTCCGTATCACGCTTCCTCAGCTCTGAGAAACGCGTGGTACATGGGATTCCCTCCGAATACACTAAGGTGGACGGTTCATCTTTCTTGGGCAAGGTGGACGTGGAACGGGCCCGTTCCTTTGACACCCTCACGGGCGTGAGAGTGTCTATCTCCGTACCACGCTTCCTCAGCTCTGAGAAATGCGTGGTACATAGGATTCCCTCCGAATACACTAAGGTAGACGTTTCATCTTTCTTGGGCAAGAAAACAACCCAAAATGGTCGAGTAATAAAAAAAATGTCTGGTTGGTGTCCTGCCTGCCGACTATGAAAACCGGAGAACTGCGGGACGAGGTGAACGTGGAACGGGCCCGTTCCTTTGACACCATCACGGTTAATTTTTCTTGGGCAAGAAAACGACCATAAATGGTCGAGTAATAAAAAATAATGTCTGGTTGGTGTCCTGCCTACCGACTATCACGGTCATAAGAACCGGAAAACTGCGCTTGGCATTCAGACACGAGGTGGACGTGGAACGGGCCCGTTCCTTTGACATCCTTACGGTTGTAAGAGTGTATCTCAGTCCATACCACACTAACATAGATGGTTCATCTTTCTTGGGCAAGAAAACAACCAAAAATGGTCGAGTAATAAAGAAAAATGTCTGGTTGGTGTCCTGCCTGCCAACAATGAAAACCGGAGAACTGCGGGACGAGGTGAACGTGGAACGGGCCCGTTCCTTTGACACCATCACGGGCGTGAGAGTGTCTATCTCCGTACCACGCTTCCTCAGCTCTGAGAAATGCTTGGTACATGGGATTCCCTCCGAATACACTGCGGTGGACGGTTTATCTTTCTTGGGCAAGAAAACAACCAAAAATGGTCGAGAAACAAAACAAAATGTCTGGTTGGTGTCCTGCCTGCCGACTATTACGGTCATAAAAACCGGAGAACTGGGCTTCGGGTTCCGGGATGAGGTGAACGTGGAACGAGCCCGTTCCTTTGACACCCTCACGGGCGTGAGAGTGTCTATCTCCGTACCACGCTCCCTCAGCTCTGAGAAATGCGTGGTACATGGGATTTACCCGGAATACACTGCTAAGGAGCTAATGGCAGATTTACGATTAGAGAAGGTAGCCAAATTGACATTGTCTACCTGCGTAGACAAACATATGTCGCCAAAATTCGAAAGTGTAAAAACTGGCATACGGGGAAGTTCTGCTCAAGTAAAGCCACCTGTAGTTAAACCCCTGGACGGTTCATCTTTCTTGGGTACGAAAACAACCATAAATGGTCGAGTATTAAAAAAATGTCTGGTTGGTGTCCTGCCTACCGACTTTAACGGTCATGAAAACCGGAGAACTGCGCTTCGGGTTCCGGGACGAGGTGGACGTGGGACGGGCTCGTTCCTTTGACACCCTCACGGGCGTGAGAGTGTCTATCTCCGTACCACGCTTCCTCAGCTCTGAGAAATGCGGGGTACATGGGATTCCCTCCGAATTTCGTGCTTAGGAGCTAATGGAAAATCTCAAACTTAGAGGCTATGAGGTGAAGGAGATCCATAGATTTCAGATTAGAGAAGGTAGCCAACCCGACAAGGCCGTCCTGACCTTTCCGAAGGGTAAATCTCCGAGACGAGACGGGGTGGACGTAGAACGGGCCCGTTCCTTTGACACCCTCGCTGGCAATGAAGCGGTCGGAAGGCGGGGGATCGTTAAACCCGATCTCTCGTCCAGTCACCGTGCACACCTTACGATCCAAGAGTCGATGGAGACGGTGGAGCTAGGCCGACCTGGTCACAGCTCGCAGCAGTCGGCGGGGTGTGGTAAGCATCCTCCCCCTCCTCCCGGCAGACCCTGAAATGTTCCGTGCACACCTTAAGATCCAAGACTCGATGGAGACGGTGGAGCGAGGCCGATTTGGTCACAGCTCGCGGCGGTCGGCGGGGTGTGGTAAGCAGATCGCTTCCTCCTCCCGGCAGACCCTAAAATGTACCGTTGGACGCTTAAGGGTGCGGCGCAGACTGGCTCGTCCGATTGTCGAATCTCGACTACCATCTTCGCCAACGGCGGCGCGGAGTGTGGTAAGCAAATCGCGTCCTCCTCCACCCGGCAAACCCTGAAATGTTCCGTTCAACCTTATGATCCAAGACTCGAAGGAAACTGTGGAGCGAGGCCGATTCGGTCAAGTGGCGGCGGTCGGCGGGGTGTGGTAAGCAGATCGCTTCCTCCTCCCGGCAGACCCTAAAATGTACCGGTGGACGCTTAAGGGTGCGGCGCAGACTGACTCGTCCGATTGTCTAGTCTGGACTACCATCTTCGCCAACGGCGGCGCGGAGAGATCCCGATTCGCGGTGCGCGGCGTGGTTCGAGTTCGTCTCTTGCCCGTCCTGTCGCCCGTCTCGGCTACAGCCTCGAGGGAATCGCCCAACGACTTCGTGGCCCTCGGGTCTTCTGGTCTTCGGGTCTTCCTCATCCTCTATAGCCTCGAGGAAATAGCCCATCGACCTCGCGGTGTTCGGGTCTTCGGGTCTTCCTCATCCTCTTGGATTGTGCAGCGAACGAGGCCGGTGGGGTTCAGTCCTGGCTACTATCCTGAGACAGCACTGTACGTCCCAGCTTTCACAAGGTATGTAACTCGTGGAACAATGTCACGAATTTTCTGTTCTATCACCCACCTATAACATGAATAATGAAAGTTTGTATTTCTTTGACATACCATCATACAATTTTAATTTGTTACATAGGCCAAGTCTTTCACACGGAATTAACCATTCTATTTACTTCCACATTTCTATTACATATTACAGACATATCTCCTGTTATGGGTCGGACGATGACGGAATGGTAGTTGTTTTTTGGGTAAGCTACCCTTTTCTTTTAAACAAACGTCTTCACAATATTACAATATATTCGTCAAACTACATAGAATTGTTTCAGTCGTATATCGGACTGATGTGACCTATGAGACAAGTCTGGTCCAATGTTACTGTAAGTGTAATCCGCCAATCGATGGGCATATTGTTTTGAGTTTACGAAATGAATTAACGTTAATTTAATTCATGGGTTTTTATTTTCAGATTACACTAAAGGAGACAAGATGTTTATAGTATCATAGAGATCCACACACGCTATTATTTATCTTGTACTGGGTCTGTCTTTATATTATGGCTTGTTGGTGTTGTATAAGCTTGGCTTGTGCAGCAGGTTCGTTTGTAAATATCATGTGATGTTTTCCATGATGTATAATTAGGTTATTTTGGGTTTAAAGTTGTAGACATGGGGAGTAATTAAATTAGGATATATATAAATATGGCATCAACAGCACTAATCCCACAACTCCTTTAGGCAACTAATTTTTTTTTGCATGTTTTTCACTTTTCACACTATTTTGCATTTGTATAGGGGTGCTATATTTAATATATTCTGATATTTGGTTTATCTTAGATTGTTAATGCCTTTAACGTATATTGCAAATTTCTCCTGGGGGCCCAGTACGGATAATCTTTTATAACGTGTTTCTATGATAAGCTTAGATGTATTGTTGATAGTGGGTTCTAGAGAGCTTACGGATACAGGTGAGTTATGGAACACCATTGGCAAATCTAAGATCTAACTAAACATACATAAATTTGTCTTTTAAAATAGTGACGGTGCAGGTTAAATTACATAAAATGAGATTAGATGCTGTCTGGAAATTTACAATGTACAATACTTAATAACCCTCCTCTCATTTACAGGGTCGTGGGGATATGTCTCTGAGGGACGCATGAAGGCGGTGATAGCTGTGGATGGATACCAAGCAGCAGTTTATGGTACCAGTACCGGTGGACGCTTAAGGGTGCGGCGCTGACTGGCTCGTCCGATTGTCGAGTCTCGACTACCATCTTCGCCAACGGCGGCGCGGAGAGATCCCGATTCGCGGCGCGCGGCGTGGCTCGAGTTCGTCTCTTGCCCGTCCCGTCGCCCGTCTCGGCTACAGCCTCGAGGGAATCGCCCAACGACTTCGTGGCCCTCGGGTCTTCTGGTCTTCGGGTCTTCCTCATCCTCTATAGCCTCGAGGAAATAGCCCATCGACTTCGCGGTGTTCGGGTCTTCGGGTCTTCCTCATCCTCTGGGATTGTGCAGCGAACGAGGCCGGTGGGGTTCAGTCCTGGCTACTATCCTCCCGCTCTGTTGCGGGGATATGTCTGTCAGGGACGCATGAAGGCGGTGATAGCTGTGGATGGATACCAATCGGCAGTTTATGGTACCAGGATCTCGACTGGGAAATGGAGTGGAATAGAGAATTTCTAGATTAGCAATAACGGGTTGATGTATATACTGTATATACCTTTTTCTAAATTTTTATGGGTCGGTCTAATAGGTACAGTAAAGAACATTATGTTGACAAGTTTGAAACACATCTTAAAATAGGGACGCCTTGGAAACATTGACTTTTAGTTTGGCCAGAGGTGTAAAACTACTGGAGAGACCGAGTTTATCTGTAATGACTAGGGTAACATGTCATAACTTCAACAACAAAGATCAAACCGAAGATGTTTTTGTCTCTATCGGGAGAAAACACACCGACGGTCAGATTGGGCGGACAGTTTCTTCACACATACACAAAATAAGCACTTTCTCCTGGCCAGTTTCTTCTACATCCCCAAAACACAACATAAACAGTTTCTTCGCTTGTTATGACACTGTTAATCTAGATTCTGGGTGAAATTTATTACCGACTTCTGTCTCGCTTCTATGACATTTCCTTCGATTCGGGTGTGCACACCCCAGTTGTCGGTGTTAGATTCATTAAGATTCACATAGCATTTAGGCATGCCTCATCGTGTAGTTTAAACCGATGTTCTCACTAAAAGTCTATCAATTCACTTCTCTATGTAAAGGTGTGTCCAAGACCTGTTAGCTCATGTTTCTTTACTGTATAATATTTTGATTCAAATATTGATGGGGTTCGTTTGCAATTTGGATTTAACTATTGTTATATACCGCCAACAGTCATCAATTTATCTAAATAAGCTTGTTATTGCCAAACTAGTATTTTTCTAATGGAGTAGTCTACATAATAAGATGTCTACTATTATTATTTTTTAATTTATGCATGATTATGATTATTTACAGTGTGAGGTCAGTAGTGAGTAAACACTTCCAGTTGATCACAGCATTTGGGAAAAACCTACCTCCCCCTTCCTAAATGGGAGTTAGGGTTGGGTAGCCGGCTTTCAATACTGACCGAACACTGATGTCAGAAACGCCTACAAAGATCAGAAAATTTAATTTTGGGTAACATGATATTTTATATGGACGTTAGGTCAACATTCAAAAATTTTCTGTGTCTATACTTGGGACATGTAACTTTATGGGATTCTTTTTGAGGTGAAATTATAATTCGAAACTTTCGACCGAGCAACAGGATTTTTATGGTGTAAAAGAGATGTTACCTTTTCATATTATGATTAAGGGAAGTTTTGATTAAGGTTTATTTCAGTAATTATCTTATATTACTCAAATGTAGGCTTTTCTGACATCAGTGTTTAGTATAGATGTAGTTAAAAATCATTTACAAATAAAATATTTTACAATCGCTGTGTTTTGTGTCTGAAAGGGTGGGGGAACACCAGATTTGCAATTTTGCTGTGAAAAGTTGAACATGCCGGTGGTAGATGTAAAATGGGCTGCGGAATAAGCGTCTAAAATCCATGTTTAGGCCCCTGAAGCTTTAGACGTAGAATCACCTCGGCCCATCTTGTTACACAATTTAATGGCTATTCTGATGATTAGTGGAAGACATTGTCACATTTATTGCACGAAAAGGCGCTGAAACCACGTCTGTTAAATCAACGAAAATTAATATGAAAGAATCGTGTCCTTCAACGTCCACTAGACACAGACTAGGTTATTCCGTGATTACATGTGGTCCAAGCCCATTTGCTATTTAAATAATTTGTGTATTGGACATAGGTCGTTTGGAAGTCTCGGAGAGAAACCACCAGGTTGGAATGGACAAGTGGGAAGTCAAAGCCAAATTGGCCAAATTACGGACCGGGAAACACGTGGCTAAGTGGGTAAGACGAGAAGGAGGAGAAATGAGGTTTAACGTCCACTTAAAACAACTAGGTCATTTTGGTACAAACCTATGGTTTTTAATTTTATTTCAATAATTCGCTTGCGCTTAGGGGTCTTTAGCAGTGGGAGGAAACCGGAGTGCCCGGAGGAAACCCAAGAGGTTGAGAAGGCGCCCCTATCTCCATGCCACATACACCAGTGCTCGAAACAACATCAGCAAGCCAGAGGTGAGCGGCCAGCTCGAGGTCGAAGCGCGACACTCTAGACCATGAGACCACCCCACCCCAAGTTTGTAAGACGTTGGCTCGCTAGCGTGGAGGTCGGGAGTTAGATCCCTACATTGGCCGAGAAAGTCAGATTTTTAGGCATGCTCTCCACTTGCCAGTGATGCAGGATTGGGGGTCTGACAAGAATAGCTGTAGTCGTTCGGATTGGACGAAAAACCGAGTTCCGGTGTTCAAATTGGCAGTTAGAATTCGATATAAATAAGAGTAGGGCGTAGCGCCCCTGCCAGGGCAAAATTTCCTTTATAGTACTCGAGTATCTTGTTAAAACTGGGGAGGGGGGTTGGGATGGCCGGCCCCACCTCTGGCTTGCGGCTATGGTTTCGAGCCCCGGTGTGAGCGTATGTGGCACGGAGATAGGGGCGCCTTCTCAACCTCGTGGGTTTACCTCCGGTTTCCTCCCACTGCTTAAGACCCCTACGCGCAATCGAATTATTGAAATAAAATTAAACGATATGTTAGTCCCGAAATGACATAGTTGTATTGAGTGGACGTTAAACCCCTATTTCTCTCTCTCTGTTACAACTGGGGATGAATGAATGAAATGGGGTTTAACGTCCTACGCTTAAGCACCTTACCTGGGCCAATTGAAGACGGGCATACGCCAACAGTGTGCTATGGGGGAAATTTTGCCCGGGCAGCGGCACTACGGCCTACTCTTATATCGAATTCCAACTGCCAAGGGATCTTTTACGTGCACTCCAATTTGTACACGGGACCTCGGTTTTTCGTCCCATCCGAACGACTAGGCAGCTGTCCTTGTCAGGCCCTCCTTCTGCATCACTGACAAGTGGAAATCACGCCGGAAAATCGAGATGAACTTTCTCGGCCAATGCAGGGATCGAACACTCGACCTCCAGGCTAGCGAACCAGCGCCTTATCCACTTAGCCACCGTGATCCCCCAACTGGGGCTGAAACGCATTATGATACATAATTCTTGTACCAACGGTAGAATGTTTATTTTACCTTAAATATTGGATATCAGAAGCCCATCCTTTTCCTGTAAAATCACGGCATCAATGTTGATTTAAATTGACAAATAATTCGTGTTTTCAATGTTGAACATTTTGGATGATATTGAGTATCAAAATTTTGCACTTGTGATCGAAAATATGAATTTATATGTTATTCCATAATAATGACTACTGAAGTGTTGACTGACAAAGTTCCGCATCATTTTCCAGCATGCGTTCTCCTTGTCAGTTGCATGGGACGGAGGGCCCGACAAGGAAAATGTCTAGTTGTTCGGATAGCCCAAAAAGCAAGGACATGTGTACACAATGGCATGCAAGTAAAAGAACCATTGACAGTTGGAATATGAAATGAGTGTAGGCCGTAGCGCTGCTGTGCCGGGTAAAATTTTCCACATATCACACTGTATGACATACACCCAGTCAGAAAAGTAGGACGTTAAACCCCATTCCATTTTGTTACAAACTCTTATTAGAAACATTATAGTTTGTAATTATTAATTCATTTATATTGGTTGTCTATCCGATTGAAAGGAAATAGATTTTCAACAGTTTCCGATGATAACTTGCTAATGATCCAACCTAGTTGATTACTTGTGGGTATGATGTCCTGTCGTTATATTTGTCTTGTATGTAAATCATGTGTGGCGCAGCCCCCCTGCACTTACTATTAGACATTAAGTTCATATACCCTGTTTACATTTCAAATTTTAAGCGTACCAGGAACGGTACCTGGCACGGCACGCTTAATGTTTTGGTAGTGTAAACGGATCAAACATAAGCGTGCTGTACTGAGTATCATGCCAATCTGGCCCACTGAAATGATGTGGTTTCGGCACCGAGCCAGGTGCGGCGTAGTAAATTTTCTTAGTGTTTATAAAGCTATCCGGATTGAGCATGGTTTAAGTACGGATAACTGCGCATGCGCGAAACAAACCTTGACCTTTTTACCCTCATACTTTGACAGTTCTGTCAAAATGACTGCTCAAACCAGTGTTGGGATTTTAAAATTTTAGCTGTTGGACATTTTTTCCCGAAAATAAAGGGACACAACTCTTATCGTTATTTAAGCAGACGTTTTCAAACCCCAATTAAGAATCACGTGTCAACAAAATATTCAAATTCATACGTAATAAAAACATAGGATGACAGGCAACGAAACATACGCCCACAGCAGCTAAATCGTCCGTGCAGTCAACAAGAGCTGTCGCATATTTTACTTTTTTCGGTAATGAAAGATTAAATAGTGTATTATAAATTTTATAATACACTAAAATCTGATTAAAAGTAACAACTCATTATGTAATTATCAGAAAATCATTGGAATTTGTTTGGCTTTAACGTTTAGTATACGAAACATTTAATATTCTGGATTAATATTCTGGATTAATATTCTGGAATTATCATAATTCATTGAAACTCAAAAGACTTCGTTTCATAACCCTCAACACTGTGTATAATTTAAAGTCAATCGAATATTAACTTTGGCCTCTAGAGCGTCAACACGAGTTTTTGAAGTGATCAAGGGCCATAACTCTGACAGTAACCCTGAAAATCAATAGGCTTCTTCTGTCGTATAAATTTAAAGTCAATCGGATATTAACTTTCGTCTCTAGAGCGTCCACAATAAGTGATCAAGTTCAAGTGATCAAGGGTCATAACGCTGACTGTAATTATTGAAAATTATTGGGCTTCTTCATCTCATGACCTTAAACACTGTATTTAAGTCAATCGTATATATTAAGATTTTATGAAGTGATCAAGGGTCATAACTCTGGTAGTAATTATCGGAAATCGTTGAAAATCAATAGACTTCTTTGTTTCATTACTTTCAACACTGTGTAGCAATTTAAAGTCAATCTAATATAAACTTTAGCCCCTAGAGCGACCACAAGATTTTATGAAGTGATCAAGGGCAATAACTATGGCAGTTATTGTCAGAAATCATTGAAAATAAATAGGCTTCTTCGTTTCATGACTTTAAAGTCAATCAGATATTAACTTTAGCCCCTAGAGCGTCCACAAATTTTTTTGAAGTGATCAAGAGCCATAACTCTAACAGTAATTATCAGAAATCGCTGAAAATCAATAGGCTTCTGCGTCTTATGAACTTGAACACTGTGTATAGATCTAAAGTCAATCGGATATCAACTTTAGCCTCTAGAGCGTCCACAAGCAATTGTAGATGCCGGACGGACGGACGGACCGACAGACGGACGGGGGCGACGACAATTTACGACCACATTTCAATGTGGGTGTATAAAAAAGGGAGTTACATCACACATGATTGCCCCTCTTTATTTTGAATTCCAATATCAAGGATTTTCAGGTCTACCTACACAGATCTCTTTTTTGTACCATCCGAATGACAAGACACGGTTTATTACTGGGACCTCATCCTGCACCAATAATATGGGAAAACCAAGCTGGGAAATCACAGGTTACTTTCACATCCCAACACAGGGATTACCTGGTTACTGCATTGTCAATGCTTTATTCATTGAGCCACTGTCGCTCTATTTCTTATGTTCAATAATGCTAAATGAAATGAAATAAAATGAAATGGGAGAGAGAGAGAGAGAGAGATAAAGAGAGAGGACAGGAAGGGAGGGAGAGGGGACAGAGAGAGAGAGAGAGAGCAAATTATTGAATACGCCCCCCCCCCCCCCGTAATCACGGTAATAGAGTTTTTGAACAACCAACTTTGATCGTTCTGTAAGCTAAGTAAATATGAATGTACCAGAAAATTATTTACATAATTGAAAAGAACAACGACCGTGCTTTTCAGTGATATGTAACATTATATCTGGAATTTGTTATGATGGCACGTATTTTAACCTTGACCCCCCCCCCCCCCCCCCCGTAATCACGGTAATAGAGTTTTTGAACAACCAACTTTGATCGTTCTGTAAGCTAAGTAAATATGAATGTACCAGAAAATTATTTACATAATTGAAAAGAACAACGACCGTGCTTTTCAGTGATATGTAACATTATATCTTGAATTTGTTATGATGGCACGTATTTTAACCTTGACCCCCCCCCCGTAATCACGGTAATAGAGTTTATAACTACCAAACATTGATCGTTCTGTACGCTAAGTAAATATGAATATGCCAGAAAACTATTTACATAATTGAAAAGATGAATGAACGTGCTTTTAAGTGATGTGTAACATTGTATATGGAATTTGTTATCAGCATACCATTAATTGTGGATTTTATAAGTCGAATGGACACGAACGCCAGGACGTCCTGACGTTGTACTCATATAGACCTTTCACAAAAAACAAGAATCATTTGTTTCGGATTTTTTTCCCAAGCTCACAAAAATCTGAAGTTCTCCTACCAGCCTATACAATTCGGTGATGATTGTTGATTTTCAATTAGGCGCAAACCGATTGCCCTTTGATGCATATAATCCAAGGTTATTTAAATTCAAAGAATGACCCGGTTGGTTCTTTGCTTATTAATGATTTATTTCAAATAAATATAACGCACGCTTCCACCTAACTGATATGTAGACAAGGAATTAGTGTTTATCTAATATGCAAACCCAACAAAAAATCCATTATTATTATTAAAAAGAGCACAACATTTCAAATTTTCAATACGCCGGTTTATTTTTTTAATGTACTGTAGAAAAATAGCTTGACTATAGCATTGACTATGTTTCTTTTGAAACCCTATAACATTGCACAAAATGTCATTATTGGAACAAAGCTATATACGTGTAGCGATGCATGTTTCCGCTCATACGAATTGTCAATTAAATGGAAAATAAAGCACACAATTTATACATTAAAATTTTATTTAAACGTTTAATTATGAAGCATATGGATATCAATAATGTGATAATAATTTATGGTATGGCATGTGTTCTTGTCTTGTCTAAATCTTTGTTTGAACATTTCTCTGATTATAGTGTTATAGTTTGGACTGGTTTTATTTTCGTTGCAGACAAAGAAGAAAATATGAATAAATATTAATAAATAACAAGCTTTTTTTAAATCAGATTTGTGCCATTGCAATAAGACTTCCATTGGATAGATCACAATATTCACACGCAATACAAAACCGGCGTTTTTGCTGTACTTGATCATACTGGAATAAACTGTCATGTGTAAAAATGGTCAAATTTCAGCTAACTAAATTTCAGTATTTCTAACTGTATTGCCTCGCCTTAACAACAATGAACAGTTCTGTGTGAAAAAAATGAAATTTCCTAATAAAGATAGGCATACGCCATAATGTGCTACGAGTGAATTTTTGCCCGGTAAGCGGCACTATGACCTACTCTTATATCGAATTCCAACTGCCAAGAATCTTTTACGAGCATGCCAATGTATTTTCGTCCCATCTGAACGACTAAACACTTGTCCTTGTCAGACCCTCCGTCCTGCACCAATGACAAAGGAAAACCAATCGAACCAGCGTCTTACCCACTTAGGTATCCATACAGCTGTATGTGAAAAGCGGTCACTCCGTTAGTAAAGTATGTAATAACGAAGAAACTGAAGCCAATGAACCCTAAGATATTTGGCTTGTTTTGTGTTATCCCGTGAATAATATATTCGTATTCAAAGTTAGATTTGACATCTATACAGTCAAAATAGGTGAATATATTGTCAGGGTTCATTGATCATAATCCCTGAAAAGGTCGAGCTAAATAGTTTTTTTTAGTAATAACTGCGGTGATAACTGATTGAATCCATAAACTAATTAACACGCCGTATAACACTGTACGTAATTCGACACAACAGTCGGTAAAAAATGATTTGAATTGCTAAATAAAAGATGAAATGAAATGAAATGGGGTTTAACGTCCCACTGCTATGCTCCTAAACTGGGCTAATGAAGACTGGGAATAAAAGATGAAATATTTAGAATATGGATCATGTTCTCAACACAAGATGTCAATTCTACATTTGAATAAGAAAAATAATTGTGTACATAATCAAAAGATTATTCATGGGTTAACGAAACAAGCCAAATATTAAAGGGTATACAGTACATATAAAAAATAAACCGGCGTATTGGAAATATGAAATTTTATAATAATGGATTTTTTGTTATGTTTGGTGGTTCGTCGTTTGCATATTAGATAAACACTAATTTCTTGTCTGCATATCAGTAAGGTGGAAGCGTGTGTTATATTTAATTGAAGAAATCAAACGATTAATAAGCAAAGAACCAATCAGGTGATCCTTTGAATTTAAATAACCTTTGATTATATGCATTGTCAATACTATAGTCAAGTTATTTTTCTACAAAACATTTAAAATATAAATCGGCGTATATATATAGCGTGTTATAACCCCACCAAAAGGTATACTCAAAGGCGAACGGGCTTAACCTGATAGAAAGATGTCAAATCTAACTTTAGATTGGCATGCGCGTGATAAAAGATCCATTGGCAGTTCGAATTCGATTTAAGAGTCAAAATTTCCGTTACAACACACTATAGCGTATGCAATTCTTCATTAACCCATTTTGAGTGGACATTAAACCCCATTCAACGCCGGATTAACCATGGTGGGGGCCTTGGGGCCTGGGAAATGTGGGGGGCCCCTGATCACCGACCGGGAGTGCCGAAGGCGCGAAGCCCCATCCGGAGGTCTGGGGCAGGACCGTATGTAAGATTGTAAAAGTGGGGGGGGGGGGGGCAGCAGAATGTTGGGGACGGCAATATAATGCCCGAGTTACTGAGTGCGGAACGGTGCGTGTGTGTACGTGGGTATGGGGGTCGCAAATTTTGAAAATTAGACTGTCACAAACGCGTTTCCACCCACTTGGAGCTGCAATCAACATCGATCCCGTGTGTCAATGTCGGCAGCGCTATTTCTCATTTTGATGTTAAGCACACCAAAATGAGAAACTCCTTATCCTCTAAACTAGAACTTGTCCAAAATCAAAGAAATAACACCTAATGTACTGACCACCTGAAGAAGGGGACTACATGTCTCCGAAATATCGTGAAATAAACTAAATAGTCAATCTACATTAGGTATTATTTCTTTGATTTTGGATTTTCATATTGATTGACACGGCTACTTTTCATTTTAATAGAACGTGTCCGTAACACCATAAGGCGACGTGGATAGGGCGACCAGAACGAAAATCTCTAATCATGTAATTTGGTGGCGGCGCCTCCAAAGACCAACAAGGTCCTGTCAAGTAAATAAGGGCGACCACAACGAACCATTTAATGTCATGTAGTGGGTCAGACGCCGACCCCAGAAAGAGGGGTGGCACCCTTTTCTGGGGTCCTCCCTCAAATTTGGAAAAATAACGATGCAGGAAACACGTTTATCTGCCATTGGGGTGATATCTGAGTGGCAATTTTGTATTTTATATGGCGGCAGATTTTTTGGAGACGTTTGCTTCTGGTGCCCACACTTTGGGTCCGAGCCTGTGGTGGCGCCCTATTGCCTCCACATAAGAGATATAAGAAGGTTTGGATCGGGTGTAGGCGCCATTAAAACCGACCGACTCATCAGTGCCTTAGGAGCTTCACTGTGTGACAATAATCAAGTGTATTATTTTATAATTAATAGGTTGTCATTTGGAGGGGGTGCCTTATTTTTCTAGAAATTTTCAGAAATTGGAGGCCGGAAACATGATTTCCTGGCATTTCAGGCACTTGTGTGTGGCCATTTAGAAGAGCCTCCCCTAGAAAAAAAAAATTCTGCCACAAAATTAGCGCATTCTGCCGTTATTTCAGTGGTCCAATCCATGCGAGTGCTATGAAATGATGGCATTTCTAGAGGAGGCGACTGAACACAACTGAGATTTTTTGTGGGGGCTCCTAATGTGGGGGCCCTGGGGCCTGTGCCCCATGGTTAATCCGGCCCTGTTGATAAATGCGAGTGCTATGAAATGATGGCATTTCTAGAGGAGGTGGCTGGACGCAACTGCGATTTTTTTGTGGGAGGCCCCCTAATGTGGGGGTCCCTGGGGCCTGTGCCCCATGGTGCCCCATGGTTAATCCGGCCCTGACCCCATTTCTCTCTCTCATAAACCCATTTCCTTTCATTTAAAGACAGAAATGCTCCTTGTTCTTAGGCCGAGGCAATACACTTAGAAAGACTGAAAATTAGTTGGCTGATATTCTGCCATTTTTACCGGGGACGGTTTATTCCATTATGGTCAAGTACAACACAATAACGGGGGGGGGGGGGGGCGAATGGTTAGCACGTGTATGCTGTATCATAAAGCCTGTCATTGAGTCAATTGGCTTGGTTTCGAAACCTCGGTTGTACGTGACAAGGAGTAGGGTCGCCTGGCCAACCTCGTGGGTTTTCTCCGTATCCCCCGGTTTCCTGCGATTGTTAAAGACACCTACCTACCTACGCGCTAGCGAATTATTGAAATGGAATTGAACCATGTTAGTCCCTATATGACCTAGTTGGTGATGAGTTAACATTTACACCCCAATTTCTTTCTCTCTCTCTCTCTCTCTCTCTCTCTCTCGTATTATAATAAGAGAAATGTTAAAACAAAGAAACAGACAAAAAAAAAGAACACATGCAATATCATAAATTATTATTACATTATTGATATTCATGTCTTCATAATTAAACGTTTAAATACAGTTTTAATCTATGAATTGTGTGCTTTATTTTCCGTTTAATTAGCAATCAGTATGAGCTGAAACATTCATCGCTGCACGAAAATATAGCTTTGTGCTAATAATGACATTTTGTGCAATGTTACAGGGTTTCAAAAGACCTAAAGATTGGTTCCCAGCAAAGTATTTATCGGCTGGTTATTTCCAATAAAAGTATGTCAAATTTGGTATATATGGAAAGTATAGACACCCAATCTTACTAGAAAAATACTAGATTACGCCAAAATCGCCCATGGGGCAAGGACTGGGCAATATTGTCAGGGAATCACTAACTGTCAACCCAACAGGATTTGCTGGCTTATTGTCTGCTAGCTTAGGTCAGGGAGCAGTTGTTATTTCTTGCTCAAATGGTTAGGCGGTTTTGGAAACATTGCGGGTTGTCAACGTACAAAATACTCTGCAATTAAAAGGCTTAAAAAGAAGTTGACAGAAATAATTTAGAATTTATTTAGGCCTCAATAATATGGTAAATGTAAAGTAAGTAATGATAGATACATTTTGAAATAGGAACCCTTCCACAATGAAGTTAAGTTGGCAGACATTGCGTTTAACAATAGCTTACTTACAGCTATAGGTATCCCCGGCGAAAACAGGGTTTTAAAAAGGGAATTGAAGCCAATTTTTGATAGATTAGTTACTTTAAATATGTGTTTAGTCCAAATATATCGTCAAATCATAAAGTTTGTACCCGGGAATGCATCTTTAAGTTATTTGTCTAGAGTAAATATGAAAAAATAGATCGCCGTATCGGAGTGTGAAATGGTATTCCCTTTTCAATAATGATGGATTATTTGTTGCGTTTTACGGTTCTCCTCCTTGAATATGTTACATTAAATAAACACTAATTTATTTTCTGCGATATCATTAAGCAGACATGGAAACTGACAATACGCATTACGTAATACGCATTCCGCACGCACTGCATACACATGGAATCCCGGCTTGAGTGTGCCGTATCACGTAAAATCGATACGGATACGCGATACGGATCAGGAATTTACGCTTGCCAAAAGCCTCTAATGTCTTTAACGAGATCCCCCGCAATGACCAATTTTATTGCTAACTTATAGTCCTGCATAGACAACATGATCCATATTCTAATTATTTCATTGCTATAAAAATATATTTGACTTTACCTTTATACATTGATTGGTTGTGGAAAATATGCCCTTTGTAAATTATTAACTTACGTCTGAGAATGATTAATTATCCTAAACTTTACATCAAGAGAACGTTAATCCACAGACGATTTCTGAAAACATGGAACTTTTTCTGGTAAATATAAATACTCAGGGGCCGCGGAGCGGGCCCGATTTCGGGGGGGGGGCTACTGACCATACCCCCCCCCCCCTAACTTTTTTTTCGCTTTTGGCGACATTTTATTTTCATTATTAAAAATGATTGCCGGGGCTAAAGCCCCCTACCCCCCCCCCCCCCCGGCTCCGCGGCCCCTGTAAATACTTATCCACATCTTGGGGCTAAAATAATTCCGGGTGGATCAATCTTTGACTAGTATTAAATGGGAACAAGAAGTATAAATCGAAGTAAATGAACAATCTTTAATCTTGCACTTCCAATGTCATATAAAAGACATACAGACAATACTATGTTAATTGAAATTGACCCAATCCACCCTCTGAACGAAAAAAACTGCAGGGAAATGCTAAAAATTATACGAATGAGATTTTACTATTAGATCTTTAGCATTTAATTACTGCATTTGTATTAAGAATATATCTTTATACGACCGTAACGGCTCCACACACTAAACCTGCTTAAATAATATAAATATATAAGGTCGTAGCTGTAATTCTCCAATCGAGTACCCTAATTAAGTATACTCCCAACGCCGGATTAACCATGGTGGGGGCCCTGGGCCTTGAACATGTGGGGGGCCCCTGATCACCAATGGGGCTCTGGGACAGAGCCGTATGTAGGATTTTAAAAGTGGGGATGCAGCAGAGTGTTTGGGACGCCAAAATAATGCCCGAGTTACTGATTGCGGAACGGTGCGTGTGTTTACATGGGGTGGGGGTCTGCAGCCCGCGAAAATTTTGAAAATTGGACTGTTACAAACTCGTTTTCCACCCACTGGGAGCTGCAATCAACGTCGTTCCCGTGTGTCAATTTCAGCAGCGCTTTTTCTCATTTTGATGTTAAGCACACTTAAATGAGAAACTCTTATCCTCTAAACTAGAACTTTTCCAAAACACCATAAGGCGACCAGAACGAAAATCTCTAATCATGTAATTTGGTGGCGGCGCCCCCAAAGACCAACAAGGTCCTGTGAAGTGAATAAGGGCGATCAAAACGAACGACCCAGAAAGAGGTGATAGGAGAGGCCCTTCGCCTATGGGGGCGGCACCCTTATCAGGGGTCAACCCTCAGAAAATTTTGAAAACTAACGATGCAGGAAACACTTTTTTCTGACATTGGGTCATATCTGAGTGTCAATTTCTGCAGCGCTTTTTCTCATTTTGATGTTAAGCACACCAAAATGAGAAACACCTATCCTCTGAACTAGAACTAGTCCGAAACACCATAAGGCGACGTGGATAGGGCAACCAGAACGAAAATCTCTAATCATGTCATTTGGTGGCGGCGCCCCCAAAGACCAACAAGGTCCTGTCAAGTGAATAAGGGCGACCAAAACGAACCCTTAAATGTCATGTGGGGGGTCAGACGCCGACCCAGAAAGAGGTGATAGGAGAGGCACTTCGCCTATGGGGGGCGGCACGCTTGTCAGGGGTCCACCCTCGGAAAATTATGAAAAATAACGATGCAGGAACATGTTTTTCTGCCATTGGGGTGATATCTAACTGGCAATTTTGTATTTTATATGGCGGCAGATTTTTTTGGCAAGACGTTTGCTTCTGGTGTCCGCACCTTTGGTCCGCGCCTGTGGTGGCGCGCGATAGTCTCCACATAAGAGCTATAAGAAAATTTGGATCAGGTGTAGGCGCCATTAAAACCGACCGACTCATCAGTGCCTTAAAAGCATCACTATGTGATCATAATCAAGTGTATTATTTTCTAATTGAAAGGTTGTCAATTTTTTGGGAGGGAGCACCTTATTTTTCTGGAAGTTTTCAGAAATTGGCGGCCGGAAACATGATTTCCTGGCATTTCAGGCACTTTCGTGGAGCCATTTAGAAGTACCTCCCCCAGAAAAAAAATTCTGCGACAAAATTAGCGCATTCTGGCGTTATTTCAGTGGACCTATCCATGCGAGTGCTATGAAATTATGGCATTTCTAGAGGAGGGGCTGGACGCAACTGAGATTTTTTTGTAGGGGGGCCCTAATGTGGGGGGCCCTAATGTGGGGGGCCCTGGGGTCTGTGCCCAATGGTTAATTCGTCCCTGGTGATAAATGCGAGTGCTATCAAATGATGGCATTTCTAGTGGAGGTGGCTGGACGCAACTGTGATTTTTGTGGGGGCCCCCTAATGTGGGGGGCCCTGGGGCCTGTGCCCCATGGTGCCCCATGGTTAATCCGGCCCTGTATACTCCCCACCCTTTTATTCGAAAATGATAATATAGCAAAACAGAATGAAAGAATGAAATGGGGTTTAACGTCCTACGCTTAAGCACCTAACCTGGGCTAATTGAAGACGGGCATACGCCATACAGTGTGCTATGTGGGAATTTTTTTTCCCGGGCAGCAACTGAATTCCAACTGCTAAGGGATCTTTTATGTGCACGCCAATGTGTACACGGGAAATCGGATTTTCGTCTGTTCAGGGCTGATAACCTAAATTATCAAGCAGTAAGCGAGAATGAATGAATGAAATGGGGTTTAACGTCCTACGCTTAAGCACCTAACCTGGGCTAATTGAAGACGGGCATATACGCCATACAGTGTGCCATGAGGGAATTTTTCCCGCGCAGCAACTGAATTGAAACTGCCAAGGGTTCTTTTACGTGCACACCAATGTGTTCACGGTACATCGGTTTTTCGTCCCACCCGAACGACTAGGCTTTTACTTTTCAAATACAAACCATTAATACCCATCTTAGCATGACAGTGTGTATCAAATTAATCACTTATTTGTGGTTATATTGAAATTTGTAAACGACGTATTCTTTTTTAATATATTTTTTAAAAATAACTTAAATACAACAGAGAAACCAGTCATGTCTGTTTTGCGATTTGGAATTTGCTGCAATGGAAAAAAAAACTTTGAGGAGTGAGACTTGTTATACTTCCATTGATTAGTAGGGCGGTGTCCAATTCAAACATTATTGTTCAGTTTTAGATTGTTGATTGTTGATATTATTTTATTCATTCATCTAAAACCTAATAAAATGTATAAAACACTGACTTCAGGTTTTGACTAGCGTATTTGGCTGAATTTATTGACAATACGAAGGTTGTAGTGTACTTCACAAGCAGTATTATAATACAGATATGCCACGAAAAACTAATGTAAAAGTTTACTATGCTGCACCGTGTCCTTACTGTCCTGGCATGGATTCAAATCACAAATCCGCCCAGTCTAGAAAACTACAAATTCACTTTCCTTTTAATAAATGTTCAAGTAATCTACTTTTTGATTTGAGAAACTTAATTCTCTTTTCCCAGTAAATCCACTTCCAACATACCACACCCTTTATAAAGCCCACCCATACAATGCCGCGATATCATAAAACTACGGGTAATACACAATTTTTCCTACAACAATAGTTAAAACTCATTTAATTATGAGTGTACCCACCAGATGATTATTTTACGTAATATCGCATTATTTAACTATCGTTTTTCGTCTTGTAATGGTACAAGTCGATTTTAATAATCAAAATAGACAACATGTAATCAAAGAACGGCTTTATCCGCCATTTGTAATATTGTCACGTGACATTGTACTGTTTTGTTTAGCTTGAATTCCAGCAAAGTAAATCATAATAATTAATCATATCATGTTCCAATAAACAATCTAATTTGTAGACCAATGGTCACGTGATGATCGGAACACTATTTGTGTGGCTTTAATTTTGGTGATAGCAAGTTTAATACAGCTAATAATTATTTGGATAAAAACTACGTTTAGAAAACGTAGCATTTTTACCGAGCCTCGTTCTAGACAAATTGCTACGTTCCAAAAACATAGCAATTTAAAAAACTAAGTTTTGAGACTCCAGACAAACGTTGCAATTTTTGAAACGATTTAGCTACGTTGGGACAAAAATGCCAAACGTGGCATTCTGAGGTTTATAGTGTGACCCGATAATTAGTGTCTGAATGTTTCAAAAAGGCGTCTACAGCACCCGGTGTTCCCAGGCGGTCACCCATCCAAGTACTCACCGTCCCGACGTTGCTTAACTTCAGTGATCGGACGAGAACTGGTGTTTTCAACGTGGTGTCACCGTAGACGAGAGAAGGTGACGAAATTCCGTACTTGTGCCCAGTGAATTGACCCGATAATTAGTCACTGAATGTTTAAAAAAAGGGGTCTACAGCACCCGGTGTTCCCAGGCGGTCACCCATTCAAGTATTCACCGGGCACGACGTTGCTTAACTTCAGTGATAGGACGAGAACTGGTGTTTTCAACGTAGTGTGGCCGTAGACGAGAGAAGGTGACGAAATTCCGTACTTGTGGCCAGCGAATTGACACGATAATTAGTCTCCAAATGTTTCAAAAAGGCGTCTACAGCACCCGGTGTTCCCAGGCGGTCACCCATCCAAGTACCCACCGGGACTGATGTTGCTTAACTTCAGTGATCGGAGGAGAACTGGTGTTTTCAACGTAGTGTGGCCGTAGACGAGAGAAGGTGACGAAATTCCGTACTTGACACGATAATTAGTCTCCAAATGTTTCAAAAAGGCGTCTACAGCACACCCGGTGTTCCCAGGCGATTACCCATCCAAATACCCACCGGAACTGATGTTGCTTAACTTCAGTGATCGGAGGAGAACTGGTGTTTTCAACGTGGTGTGGCCTCAGACGAGAGAAGGCGACGAAATTCCGTACTTGTGCCAAGCGAATTGACCCGATAATTAGTCTCTGAATTTTTCAAAAAGACGTCTACAACACCCGGTGTTCCCAGGCGGTCACCCATCCAAATACTCACCGGGCCCGACGTTGCTTAACTTCAGTGATCGGACGAGAAGTGGTGTTTTCATCGTGGTGTGGCAGTAGACAAGAGAAGGTGACGAAATTCCGTACTTGTGCCCAGCGAATTGACCCGATAATTAGGCATGTGTCTGAATGTTTCAAAAAGGCGTCTACAGCATCTAGTGTTCCCAGTCGGTCACCCATCCAAGTACTCACCGGGCCCGACGTTGCTTAACTTCAGTGATAGGACGAGAACTGGTGTTTTCAACGTGGTCTGGCCATAGACGAGAGAAGGTGACGAAATTCCGAACTTGTGCCCAGCGAATTGACCCGATAATTAGTGTCTGAATGTTTCAAAAAGGCGTCTACAGCACCCGGTGTTCCTAGGCGGTCAGCCATCCAAGTACTCACCGGGCCCGACGTTGCTTAACTTCAGTGATCGGACGAGAACTGGTGTTTTCAACGTGGTGTGGCCGTAGACGAGAGAATGTGACGAAATTCCGTACTTGTGCCCAGCGAATGGACCCGATAATTAGTCTCTGAATATTTCAAAAAGGCGTCTACAGCACACCCGGTGTTCCCAGGCGATTACCCATCCAAATACCCACCGGAACTGATGTTGCTTAACTTCAGTGATCGGAGGAGAACTGGTGTTTTCAACGTGGTGTGGCCTCAGACGAGAGAAGGTGACGAAATTCCGTACTTGAGCCTAGCGAATTGACTCGATAATTAGTGTCTGAATTTTTCAAAAAGGCGTCTACAGCACCCGGTGTTCCCAGGCGGTCACCCATCCAAGTACTCACCGGGCCCGACGTTGCTTAACTTCAGTGATCGGACGAGAAGTGGTGTTTTCAACGTGGTATGGCCGTAGTCGAGAGAAGGTGACGAAATTCCGTACTTGTGCCCAGCGAATTGACTCAATAATAAGTC
Source organism: Patella pellucida (assembly GCA_917208275.1). NCBI lineage: Eukaryota > Metazoa > Mollusca > Gastropoda > Patellidae > Patella > Patella pellucida. The sequence continues at coordinate 4,009,089 of OU795043.1, read as the reverse complement.
TCTGAATGTTTCAAAAAGGCGTCTACAGCACCTGGTGTTCCCAGGCGGTCACCCATCCAAGTACTCACCGGGCCCGACGTTGCTTAACTTAAGTGATCGGACGAGAACTGGTGTTTTCAACGTGGTCTGGCCATAGACGAGAGAAGGTGACGAAATTCCGTACTTGTGCCTAGTGAATTGACCCGATAATTAGTGTCTGAATGTTTCAAAAAGGCGTCTACAGCACCCGGTGTTCCCAGGCGGTCACCAATCCAAGTACTCACCGGGCCCGACGTTGCTTAACTTCAGTGATCGGACGAGAACTGGTGTTTTCAACGTGGTGTGGCCGTAGACGAGAGAAGGCGACGAAATTCCGTACTTGTGCCAAGCGAATTGACCCGATAATTAGTCTCTGAATTTTTCAAAAAGGCGTCTACAACACCCGGTGTTCCCAGGCGGTCACCCATCCAAATACTCACCGGGCCCGACGTTGCTTAACTTCAGTGATCGGACGAGAACTGGTGTTTTCATCGTGGTGTGGCAGTAGACAAGAGAAGGTGACGAAATTCCGTACTTGTGCCCAGCGAATTGACCCGATAATTAGGCATGTGTCTGAATGTTTCAAAAAGGCGTCTACAGCATCTAGTGTTCCCAGGCGGTCACCCATCCAAGTACTCACCGGGCCCGACGTTGCTTAACTTCAGTGATAGGACGAGAACTGGTGTTTTCAACGTGGTCTGGCCATAGACGAGAGAAGGTGACGAAATTCCGTACTTGTTTCCAGCGAATTGACCCGATAATTAGTGTCTGAATGTTTCAAAAAGGCGTCTACAGCACCCGGTGTTCCCAGGCGGTCACCCATCCAAGTATTCACCGGGCACGACGTTGCTTAACTTCAGTGATCGGACGAGAGCTGGTGTTTTCAACGTGGTGTGGCCGTAGACGTGAAATGGTGACGAAATTCCGTACTTGTGCCCTTGAATTGACCCGATAATTAGTGTCTGAATGTTTCAAAAAAGCGGCTACAGGAGACGGTGTTCCCAGGCGGTCACCCATCCAAGTACTCACCGGGTCCGACGTTGCTTAACTTCAGTGATCGGACGAGAACTGGTGTTTTCAACGTGGTGTGGCCGTAGACGAGAGAAGGTGACGAAATTCTGTACTTGTACCAAGCGAATTGACCCGATAATTAGTCCCTGAATGTTTCAAAAAGGCGTCTACAGCACCCGGTGTTCCCAGGCGGTCACCCATCCAAGTATTCACCGGGCACGACGTTGCTTAACTTCAGTGATCGGACGAGAACTGGTGTTTTCAACGTAGTGTGGCCGTAGACGAGAGAAGGTGACGAAATTCCGTACTTGTGGCCAGCGAATTGACACGATAATTAGTCTCCAAATGTTTCAAAAAGGCGTCTACAGCACCCGGTGTTCCCAGGCGGTCACCCATCCAAGTACCCACCGGGACTGATGTTGCTTAACTTCAGTGATCGGAGGAGAACTGGTGTTTTCAACGTGGTGTGGCCTCAGACGAGAGAAGGTGACGAAATTCCGTACTTGAGCCCAGCGAATTGACCCGATAATTAGTGTCTGAATTTTTCAAAAAGGCGTCTACAGCACCCGGTGTTCCCAGGCGGTCATCCATCCAAGTACTCACCGGGCCCGACGTTGCTTAACTTCAGTGATCGGACGAGAAGTGGTATTTTCAACGTGGTATGGCCGTAGTCGAGAGAAGGTGACGAAATTCCGTACTTGTGCCCAGCGAATTGTCTCGATAATAAGTCTCTGAATGTTTCAAAAAGGCGTCTACAGCACCTGGTGTTCCCAGGCGGTCACCCATCCAAGTACTCACCGGGCCCGACGTTGCTTAACTTAAGTGATCGGACGAGAACTGGTGTTTTCAACGTGGTGTGGCCGTAGACGAGAGAAGGCGACGAAATTCCGTACTTGTGCCAAGCGAATTGACCCGATAATTAGTGTCTGAATGTTTCAAAAAGGCGTCTACAGCACCCGGTGTTCCCAGGCGGTCACCCATCCAAGTACTCACCGGGCCCGACGTTGCTTAACTTCAGTGATCGGACGAGAACTGGTGTTTTCAACGTGGTGTGGCCGTAGACGAGAGAAGGTGACGAAATTCTGTACTTGTACCCAGCGAATTGACCCGATAATTAGTCCCTGAATGTTTCAAAAAGGCGTCTACAGCACCCGGTGTTCCCAGGCGGTCACCCATCCAAGTATTCACCGGGCACGACGTTGCTTAACTTCAGTGATAGGACGAGAACTGGTGTTTTCAACGTAGTGTGGCCGTAGACGAGAGAAGGTGACGAAATTCCGTACTTGTGGCCAGCGAATTGACACGATAATTAGTCTCCAAATGTTTCACAAAGGCGTCTACAGCACCCGGTGTTCCCAGGCGGTCACCCATCCAAGTACCCACCGGGACTGATGTTGCTTAACTTCAGTGATCGGAGGAGAACTGGTGTTTTCAACGTAGTGTGGCCGTAGACGAGAGAAGGTGACGAAATTCCGTACTTGACACGATAATTAGTCTCCAAATGTTTCAAAAAGGCGTCTACAGCACACCCGGTGTTCCCAGGCGATTACCCATCCAAATACCCACCGGAACTGATGTTGCTTAACTTCAGTGATCGGACGAGAAGTGGTGTTTTCATCGTGGTGTGGCAGTAGACAAGAGAAGGTGACGAAATTCCGTACTTGTGCCCAGCGAATTGACCCGATAATTAGGCATGTGTCTGAATGTTTCAAAAAGGCGTCTACAGCATCTAGTGTTCCCAGGCGGTCACCCATCCAAGTACTCACCGGGCCCGACGTTGCTTAACTTCAGTGATAGGACGAGAACTGGTGTTTTCAACGTGGTCTGGCCATAGACGAGAGAAGGTGACGAAATTTCGAACTTGTGCCCAGCGAATTGACCCGATAATTAGTGTCTGAATGTTTCAAAAAGGCGTCTACAGCACCCGGTGTTCCTAGGCGGTCAGCCATCCAAGTACTCACCGGGCCCGACGTTGCTTAACTTCAGTGATCGGACGAGAACTGGTGTTTTCAACGTGGTGTGGCCGTAGACGAGAGAATGTGACGAAATTCCGTACTTGTGCCCAGCGAATGGACCCGATAATTAGTCTCTGAATATTTCAAAAAGGCGTCTACAGCACACCCGGTGTTCCCAGGCGATTACCCATCCAAATACCCACCGGAACTGATGTTGCTTAACTTCAGTGATCGGAGGAGAACTGGTGTTTTCAACGTGGTGTGGCCTCAGACGAGAGAAGGTGACGAAATTCCGTACTTGAGCCTAGCGAATTGACTCGATAATTAGTGTCTGAATTTTTCAAAAAGGCGTCTACAGCACCCGGTGTTCCCAGGCGGTCACCCATCCAAGTACTCACCGGGCCCGACGTTGCTTAACTTCAGTGATCGGACGAGAAGTGGTGTTTTCAACGTGGTATGGCCGTAGTCGAGAGAAGGTGACGAAATTCCGTACTTGTGCCCAGCGAATTGACTCAATAATAAGTCTCTGAATGTTTCAAAAAGGCGTCTACAGCACCTGGTGTTCCCAGGCGGTCACCCATCCAAGTACTCACCGGGCCCGACGTTGCTTAACTTAAGTGATCGGACGAGAACTGGTGTTTTCAACGTGGTCTGGTCATAGACGAGAGAAGGTGACGAAATTCCGTACTTGTGCCTAGTGAATTGACCCGATAATTAGTGTCTGAATGTTTCAAAAAGGCGTCTACAGCACCCGGTGTTCCCAGGCGGTCACCAATCCAAGTACTCACCGGGCCCGACGTTGCTTAACTTCAGTGATCGGACGAGAACTGGTGTTTTCAACGTGGTGTGGCCGTAGACGAGAGAAGGCGACGAAATTCCGTACTTGTGCCAAGCGAATTGACCCGATAATTAGTCTCTGAATTTTTCAAAAAGGCGTCTACAACACCCGGTGTTCCCAGGCGGTCACCCATCCAAATACTCACCGGGCCCGACGTTGCTTAACTTCAGTGATCGGACGAGAACTGGTGTTTTCATCGTGGTGTGGCAGTAGACAAGAGAAGGTGACGAAATTCCGTACTTGTGCCCAGCGAATTGACCCGATAATTAGGCATGTGTCTGAATGTTTCAAAAAGGCGTCTACAGCATCTAGTGTTCCCAGGCGGTCACCCATCCAAGTACTCACCGGGCCCGACGTTGCTTAACTTCAGTGATAGGACGAGAACTGGTGTTTTCAACGTGGTCTGGCCATAGACGAGAGAAGGTGACGAAATTCCGTACTTGTTTCCAGCGAATTGACCCGATAATTAGTGTCTGAATGTTTCAAAAAGGCGTCTACAGCACCCGGTGTTCCCAGGCGGTCACCCATCCAAGTATTTACCGGGCACGACGTTGCTTAACTTCAGTGATCGGACGAGAGCTGGTGTTTTCAACGTGGTGTGGCCGTAGACGTGAAATGGTGACGATATTCCGTACTTGTGCCCTTGAATTGACCCGATAATTAGTGTCTGAATGTTTCAAAAAAGCGGCTACAGGAGACGGTGTTCCCAGGCGGTCACCCATCCAAGTACTCACCGGGTCCGACGTTGCTTAACTTCAGTGATCGGACGAGAACTGGTGTTTTCAACGTGGTGTGGCCGTAGACGAGAGAAGGTGACGAAATTCCGTACTTGAGCCCAGCGAATTGACCCGATAATTAGTGTCTGAATTTTTCAAAAAGGCGTCTACAGCACCCGGTGTTCCCAGGCGGTCATCCATCCAAGTACTCACCGGGCCCGACGTTGCTTAACTTCAGTGATCGGACGAGAAGTGGTATTTTCAACGTGGTATGGCCGTAGTCGAGAAAAGGTGACGAAATTCCGTACTTGTGCCCAGCGAATTGACTCGATAATAAGTCTCTGAATGTTTCAAAAAGGCGTCTACAGCACCTGGTGTTCCCAGGCGGTCACCCATCCAAGTACTCACCGGACCCGACGTTGATTAACTTCAGTGATCGGACGAGAACTGGTGTTTTCAACGTGGTGTGGCCATAGACAAGAGAAGGTGACGAAATTCCGTACTTGTGCCTAGTGAATTAGTCTCTGAATGTTTCAAAAAGGCGTCTACAGCACCCGGTGTTCCCAGGCGGTCACCCATCCAAATACCCACCGGGCCCGATGTTGCTTAACTTCAGTGATCGGACGAGAAATGGTGTTTTCAACGTGGTGTGGCCGTAGACGAGAGAAGGTGACGAAATTCCGTACTTGTACCCAGCGAATTGACCCGATAATTAGTCTCTGAATGTTTCAAAAATGCGTCTAAAGCACCCGGTGTTCCCAGGCGGTCACCCATCCAAATACCCACCTGGCCCGATGTTGCTTAACTTCAGTGATCGGAGGAGAACTGGTGTTTTCAACGCGGTGTGGCCGTAGACGAGAGAAGGTGACGAAATTCCGTACTTGTGCCCAGCGAATTGACCCGATAATTAGTCACTGAATGTTTCAAAAAGGCGTCTACAGCACCCGGTGTTCCCAGGCGGTCACCCATCCAAGAACTCACCGGGGTCGATGTTGCTTAACTTCAGTGATCGGCCGAGAACTGGTGTTTTCAACGTGGTGTGACCGTAGACGAGAGAATGTGACGAAATTCCGTACTTGTGCCCATTCAATGGACCCGATAATTAGTCTCTGAATGTTTCAAAAAGGCGTCTACAGCACCCGGTGTTCCCAGGCGGTCACCCATCAAATACCCACCGGGACTGATGTTGCTTAACTTCAGTGATCGGAGGAGAACTGGTGTTTTCAACGTGGTGTGGCCGTAGTCGAGAGAAGGTGACGAAATTCCGTACTTGTGCTCTGCGAATTGACTCGATAATAAGTCTCTGAATGTTTAAAAAAGGCGTCTACAGCACCCGGTGTTCCCAGGCGGTCACCAATCCGAGTACTCACCGGCCCCGACGTTGCTTAACTTCAGTGATCGGACGAGAACTGGTGTTTTCAACGTGGTGTGGCCGTAGACGAGAGAAGGTGACGAAATTCCGTACTTGTGCCCAGCGAATTGACCCGATAATTGGTCTCTGAATGTTTCAAAAAGGCGTCTACAGCATCTAGTGTTCCCAGGCGGTCACCCATCCAAGTACTCACCGGGCCCGGCGTTGCTTAACTTCAGTGATAGGACGAGAACTGGTGTTTTCAACGTAGTGTGGCCGTAGACGAGGGAAGGTGACGAAATTCTGTACTTGTTTCCAGCGAATTGACCCGATAATTAGTGTCTGAATGTTTCAAAAGGGCGTCTACAGGACCCGGTGTTCCCAGGCGGTGACCCATCCAAGAACTCACCGAGCCCGACGTTGCTTAACTTCAGTGATCGGACGAGAACTGGTGTTTTCATCGTGGTGTGGCAGTAGACGAGAGAAGGTGACGAAATTCCGTACTTGTGCCCAGCTAATTGACCCGATAATTAGGGATGTGTCTGAATGTTTCAAAAAGGCATCTACAGCACCCGGTGTTGCCAGGCGGTCACCCATCATAGTACTCACCGAGCCCGACGTTGCTTAACTTCAGTGATCGGACGAGAACTGGTGTTTTCAATGTGGTGTGGCCGTAGACGAGAGAAGGTGACGAAATTCCGTACTTGTGCCCAGCGAATTGACCCGATAATTCGTCTCTGAATGTTTCAAAAATGCGTCTACAGCACCGGGTGTTCCCAGGCGGTTACCCATCCAAGAACTCACCGGGCCCGACGTTGCTTAACTTCAGTGATCGGACGAGAAGTGGTGTTTTCAACGTGGTGTGGCCGTAGACGAGAGAAGTTGACGAAATTCCGTACTTGTACCCAGCGAATTGACCCGATAATTAGTCTCTGAATGTTTCAAAAAGGCATCTACAGCACCCGGTGTTCCCAGGCGGTCACCCATCAAATACCCACCGGGCCCGATGTTGCTTAACTGGTGTTTTCAACGTAGTGTGGCCGTAGACGAGGGAAGGTGACGAAATTCCGTACTTGTTTCCAGCGAATTGACCCGATAATTAGTGTCTGAATGTTTCAAAAAAGCGGCTACAGGAGACGGTGTTCCCAGGCGGTCACCCATCCAAGTACTCACCGTGCCCGACGTTGCCTAACTTCAGTGATCGGACGAGAACTGGTGTTTTCAACGTGGTGTGGCCGTAGACGAGAGAAGGTGACGAAATTCTGTACTTGTACCCAGCGAATTGACCCGATAATTAGTCCCTGAATGTTTCAAAAAGGCGTCTACAGCACCCGGTGTTCCCAGGCGGTCACCCATCCAAGTATTCACGGGGCACGACGTTGCTTAACTTCAGTGATAGGACGAGAACTGATTTTTTCAACGTGGTGTGGCCGTAGACGAGAGAAGGTGACGAAATTTCGTACTTTTGCACAGCGAATTGACCCGATAATTAGTGGCTGAATTTTTCAAAAAGGCGTCTACAGCACCCGGTGTTCCCAGGCGGTCACCCATCCAAGGATTCACCGGGCACGACGTTGCTTAACTTCAGTGATCGAACGAGAACTGGTGTTTTCAACGTGGTGTGGCCGTAGACGAGAGAAGGTGACGAAATTCCGTACTTGTGCCCAGCGAATTGACCCGATAAGTAGTGTCTGAATGTTCCAAAAGGGCGTCTACAGCACCCTGTGTTCCCAGGCGGTCACCTATCCAAGTACTCACCAGGCCCGACGTTGCTTAACTTCAGTGATCGGACGAGAACTGGTATTTTCAACGTGTTGTGGCCGTAGACGAGAGAAGGTGACGAAATTCCGTACTTGTGTCCAGCGAATTAACCCGATATTTAGTCTCTGAATGTTTCAAAAAGGCGTCTACAGCACCTGGTGTTCACAGGCGGTCACCCATCCAAGTACTCACCGGGCCCGACGTTGCTTAACTTCAGTGATCGGACGAGAACTGGTGTTTTCAACGTGGTGTGGCCGTAGACGAGAGAGGGTGACGAAATTCCGTACTTGTGCCCAGTGAATTGACCCGATAATTAGTGTCTGAATGTTTCAAAAAGGCGTCTACAGCACTCGGTGTTCCCAGGCGGCCACCCATCCAAGTACTCACCAGGCCCGACGTTGCTTAACTTCAGTGATCGGACGAGAACTGATGTTTTCAACGTGGTGTGGCCGTAGACGAGAGAAGGTGACGAAATTCCGTACTTGTGCCCAGCGAATTGACCCGATAATTAGTGTCTGAATGTTTCAAAAAGGCGTAGAATTTTACCTTAAATATTGGATATCAGAAGCCTATCTTTTTCCTGTAAAATCACGGCATCAATGTTGATTTAAATTGACAAATAATTCGTGGTTTCAATGTTGAACATTTTGGATGATATTGAGTATTAAAATTTTGCACTTGTGATCGAAAATATGAATTTATATGTTATTCCATAATAATGAGTACTGAAGTGTTGACTGACAAAGTTCCGCATCATTTTCCAGCATGCGTTCTCCTTGTCAGTTGCATGGGACGGAGGGCCTGACAAGGAAAATGTCTAGTTGTTCGGATAGCCCAAAAAGCAAGGACATGTGTACACACTGGCATTCAAGTAAAAGAACCATTGACAGTTGGAATTTGAAATGAGTGTAGGCCGTAGCGCTGCTGTTCTGGGTAACAATTTCCCCATATCACACTATATGACATACGCCCAGTCAGAAAAGTAGGACGTTAAACCCCATTCCATTTTGTTACAAACTCTAATTAGAAACATTATAGTTTGTAATTATTAATTCATTTATATTGGTTGTCTATCCGATTGAAAGGAAATAGATTTTCAACAGTTTCCGATGATAACTTGCTAATGATCCAACCTAGTTGATTACCTGCGGGTATGATGTCCTGTCGTTATATTTGTCTTGTATTTAAATCATGTGTGGCGCAGCCCCCCTGCACTTACTATTAGACACTAAGTTCATAAACCCTGTTTACATTTCAAATTTTAAGCGTACCAGGAACGGTACCTGGCACGGCACGCTTAATGTTTTGGTAGTGTAAACGGATCAAACATAAGCGTGCTGTACTGAGTATCATGCCAATCTGGCCCACTGAAATGATGTGGTTTCGGAACCGAGCCAGTTTCGGCGTAGTAAATTTTCTTAGTGTTTATAAAGCTATCCGGATTGAGCATGGTTTAAGTACGGATAACTGCGCATGCGCGAAACAAACCTTGACCTTTTTACCCTCATACTTTGACAGTTCTGTCAAAATGACTGCTCAAACCAGTGTTGGGATTTTAAAATTTTAGCTGTTGGACATTTTTTCCCGAAAATAAAGGGACACAACTCTTATCGTTATTTAAGCAGACGTTTTCAAACCCCAATTAAGAATCACGTGTCAACAAAATATTCAAATTCATACGTAATAAAAACATAGGATGCCAGGCAACGAAACATGCGCCCACAGCAGCTAAATCGTCCGGGCAGTCAACAAGAGTTGTCGCATATTTTACTTTTTTCGGTAATGAAAGATTAAATAGTGTTTTATAAATTTTATAATACACTAAAATCTGATTAAAAGTAACAACTCATTATGTAATTATCAGAAAATCATTGGAATTTGTTTGGCTTTAACGTTTAGTATACGAAACATTTAATATTCTGGATTAATATTCTGGAATTATCATAATTCATTGAAACTCAAAAGACTTCGTTTCATAACCTTCTAGAGCGTCAACAAGAGTTTTTGAAGTGATCAAGGGCCATAACTCTGACAGTAACCCTGAAAATCAATAGGCTTCTTCGTGTCGTATAAATTTAAAGTCAATCGGATATTAACTTTCGTCTCTAGAGCGTCCACAAGTGATCAAGTTGAAGTGATCAAGGGTCATAACTCTGACTGTAATTATCGGAAATCAATAGGCTTCTTCATCTCATGACCTTAAACACTCTATTTAAGTCAATCGTATATATTAAGATTTTATGAAGTGATCAAGGGTCATAACTCCGGTAGTAATTATCGGAAATCGTTGAAAATCAATAGACTTCTTCGTTTCATTACTTTCAACACTGTGTAGCAATTTAAAGTCAATCTAATATAAACTTTAGCCCCTAGAGCGTCCACAAGATTTTTTGAAGTGATCAAGGGCAATAACTCTGGCAGTTATTGTCAGAAATCATTGAAAATAAATAGGCTTCTTCGTTTCATGACTTTAAAGTCAAGAGCCATAACTCTTAACAGTAATTATCAGAAATCGCTGAAAATCAATAGGCTTCTGCGTGTACTATATATAGTAACTTTACGTTATGTTATTAGTATGCTCATGCCTGGTTGCCGAAGGCTTCTCTGGCATGCGCACCGAGTATCCCGCCATTGGATAACGCCTTATTGTACACGTCTGTTGAATACAAGTCTAATACTTTCATTTACGAGTTGTGTTGTGTTTGTGGTATTGTGAATGGTCTCTACTGACGTGGTGGCTGTGTCGGGAGACGAAGATACTCAAACCAGTGAGAAATCAACCGTACCTTACATCGTAAAAGTAAAACTAACGCTCACAACATCAACCTCAAGCAGACGACAAAATACAGGTCGTGAATAAGACACAACTCACCATTTAAGTGATAAGTATTGTCTCGTATTATTTTATAATGAGTGCGACATCAAGAGCCCCAAAACAGTGGTCACTCACAGAGAATGAAACACTTACGTCATTCGAAGCATGGCAGGCCAATTTGTTGTACATATTAGCTCTCGATGAACATTTCACACCATTTCTCTCTCCTAACACCACGTGGTACAAAAAGTCTGCGGCAAATCCTAACCGCGGCTTTCAAGATGACGGAGAAAACGTTAGAGCCGCCCAGCGCAAAACTGCCACACAGAAACTACATAGTTTAGAGCTCCTACTGGGGCAGATTGCCAATTACGCTCCCGTTATTTCACGTAACACAATCATACGTAATTCAACCTCATTACCCAGCATTTGGCAGGCCCTCAGACTCCATTACGGATTCCAGACCACAGGCGCCCACTTTCTGGACTTCAATGATATCCGCCCGAAACCCGAAGAAAGACCCGAAACCCTTTACCAACGCATTATGTCATTTGTAGAAGATAATCTACTCCGTCTGGACTCTGGCCTTAGTCACCATGGTGAAGCGATAACTATAGACGAAGAGCTTACGCCCACCTTAGAAAACTTTGTTGTGCTTATTTGGCTCAAGTTAATACATAACGGCTAACCCCGTTTAGTGAAACAAAAATATGGCACCGAACTCCGCTCACGCACTCTTGCCTCAATTAAACCTGAAATATCCCAGGCCCTAGACTCGTTAATAGATGAACTAACATACAACGATGACGTCCAAATAAACAGAGCGCGTCAAAAGATCAGCAACAGACCAATGCGGCCTTCAACCCCAAAAATATGTCCATTATGCAAACAAGCCGGCCGACCTAATTATACTCACTATCTGAGCTTATGTACCTATCTACCTGAAAGTGACCGTAAATTTCTATCCAGAGCTCGCTTAATTGCTGCCGAAGACGAAGAGGTTACACCGGACGTTACCCAGGAACCAGGTCAAATCTTACACATATCTACTACCGATACCATCATTCCACGGGCTACTATTTCCCGTGTTGGTGTCTTAAAGTCGCCTTACTTCACTGCATATTACCACCATTACACAGTTCGTCTAACTCTAGATTCAGGTGCTGAGATCAACATGGTTCGAACATCCTTAGCCAAACACATCCAAGCTCCTATTATTCAAAGTCAACAAAAAGCCCTTCAAGCAGATGGGAAAACTCCACTCTCCGTTTATGGCGAAACCCATTTAACACTTACCCGAAATGGCATCAATCTTACACTTGATGCTTTAGTTGTTGATGACCTCGAAGTCGATATCCTTGCTGGAACACCATTTCTATCACACAATGATATTGCCCTTCGACCTTCCAAAAACCAGATCGTACTAGGAAATGATATCCTTATTACGTATGAGACCAGTTCTTCAGTGCCATCATCATGCTCAACAAGACAATCAGTAGCCCATATACTCAGAGCCTCATCTAACACCACCATCTGGCCAAACGATTACGTAGAAATAAAGATACCCCCATCTTTAACTGATATTCCTTGCCTAGCAGTTGAACCACGCCTAGAGTTCAAACGCCCTCTTAACCCTTGGCCGCAAGCCTGTTTGATTGAACCAGTTGGCGACACAATTCGCTTAGTCAACTCTCATTCTGAGCCTGTCATCATAAAGAAACATGATCACATATGCCAAGTCCTGCCAACAATGTCACCGCCATTATCCGCACCTACCATTGACTCCTTACCTGCCCGTTCTACAACTCCACCTGTGTCTCACGTATACCTTCAAAACATCACCGTAGACCCTCACTGTTTGCTCCCCACTACCATACGCCAAGACTTCGTCCAACTACACAAAGACCTCCATACTGTCTTTAATCCTCTCATCGAAACATACAACAATGCTGTTGGACCCATTGAAGCTGTTGTTAATATGGGACCTGTACAACCACCACAGCGTAAAGGACGAATGCCCCTGTATCCTAAATCCAAACTCAATGACCTTCAACAAAAGTTCGATGAATTAGAACAACTTCATGTACTAGAAAAACCTGAAGACGTAGGAGTTGTTGTTGAGTACTTAAACCCATCATTCCTCATCTCTAAACCAGGAGGTGGCCATCGACTAGTAACCGCGTTTGGTGAAGTGGGTCAATATAGTAAACCTCAACCATCACTTATGCCCAACGTACAATCAGCTCTTCAAGTAATAGGACAGTGGCATTACATTATCGTCTCTGATTTGACCAAAGCCTTCTACCAGATCCCACTATCCAAGCAGTCTATGAAGTATTGCGGTATCGTCACTCCTTATAAAGGTGTTCGCGTATATACCCGCACTGCAATGGGAATGCCTGGATCCGAAACTGCCCTAGAGGAACTTATGTGTCGTGTGTTAGGCCACTTATTAGAAGAGGGTATCGTCACAAAGCTAGCCGACGATCTCTATTGTGGAGGAGACACCCCTGAACAACTTCTAAGTAACTGGGCTCGAACTCTAAAAGCTCTCCACCAGTCTAATCTGCGATTATCAGCCAGTAAAACCATTGTAGCTCCTCAAACCACAACTATACTCGGGTGGAAATGGAAGATGGGGACCATATCAGCCACACCTCATGTCGTCTCGACTCCGCTCCTTTATAGGTGCTTATAAGGTCTTGGCCAGAGTACTACCTTGGTGCTCCAACTTCCTTACTCCCCTTGAGAATGCCATTGCTGGAAAGGAATCTAAGGCAGCAATTCCATGGGATGAACCACTGCAAACTTTCTTTTCTACGGCACAGACTCACTTACTTTCCCACAAAACTATTCACCTCCCAAGGTACAACGACAAGCTATGGATTGTAACAGATGGGTGCGTCAGGGACCCTGGTATTGGAGCCACACTATATGCTCAACGCAGTGACAAACTATTGCTCGCTGGTTTCTTTAGCGCCAAACTTAAAAAACACCAAGTCACCTGGTTACCATGTGAGATAGAAGCCCTCTCTATCACAGCTGCCATTCGTCACTATGCGCCTTACATCATCCAATCCACTGTTCGTTCCACAATACTCACTGATAGCAAGCCATGTGTCCAAGCATACCAGAAGTTATGCCGCGGACAGTTCTCTGCCAGCTCTAGAGTGACCACATTTCTTTCAACTGCTAGCCGTTATCAAGTCACCATACTTCACCTTTCTGGCAGTGCTAACACTTCTTCTGACTTCGCCAGCAGAAATGCACCTGAATGCTTAGAACCTTTATGCCAGATCTGTAGCTTCATCAACACCATCGACGACTCAGTGGTATGTAATATCTCCGCACAGGATGTCATCAGTGGCCAATGCTCCGTACCATATTCATCTCGGCATGCCTGGTTGTCCCTACAACACGACTGCCCTGATCTGCGACGGGTTCACGCCCATTTAACACAAGGCACTCGTCCATCGAAAAAAGCAACTGACATTAAGGACGTGAAAAGGTATCTACGACTAGTAAACATCGCCAAAGATGGTCTACTCATTGTGCCAAAAGAAGAACCATTATCTGCTACAACAGAACGAATCGTTGTTCCTCGATCTATTGTTCATGGGTTATTGACTTCTTTACATCTTAAGTTCGGTCACCCATCCGCACACCAGTTAAAACTTGTCTTCCTTCGTAAATTCTACGCCTTAGATCTAGACTCCGCCATTGACCATATTACACAAGGTTGTCACCTATGTGCTTCACTTCAAAAGGTACCAACCAATCTGGTCGAACAAAGTTCCTGTCCACCTCCTGGCACAATTGGTGTAAATTTCGCTGCCGATGTCATCAAACGATATCGTCAGTATGTCCTCTTATTACGAGAAACTGTTACATCCTACACCACAGCATGTCTTGTCGACAATGAACAAAAAGCAACTCTGAAATCAGCTCTTGTCCAGTTATGTCTTAACTTTATACCCCTGAACAACCAGAAAATAACAATCCGTGTTGACCCGGCACCAGGCTTCGTTGGATTAGTAGACGACGCTCTGTTGCAAACATACAACATTCATCTTGATATTGGACGTCATAAAAACATAAACAAGAATCCTGTAGCAGAGAAGGCCATTTCGGAATTTACAGACGAACTACTCAAGTATGATCCACATTGCATGGCACTCACCCCTTTAAAGATATCCATCGTTTGTTCTCGTTTGAATTCTCGCATACGTCAACGTGGTCTTTCCTCGAGGGAGATGTTATGTTTGCGTGATCAGTTTTCTCATGAACCTATCACAGTTTCTAATCAACAACTTATCCATGACCAATCTCATCTACGCTCTATTAATCACCCTTACAGTTCAAAATCTAAGGCACATGGTAAAGGAACACTTCCGCTCGCTGAACTCAAAGTTGGAGATTTAGTATACCTCTACTCAGATTACAGCAAGAAAGCTGCTCGTGACCGCTACATTGTTGTTTCTATTACCAAAAACTGGTGTAACATTCAAAAGTTCACTAGCACTCAACTACGATCGAAGGTCTACACTGTTAAAGTGTCTGAATGTATTAAGGTTCCAGAACACCAATTTTCGCAAA
The DNA here is from genome assembly GCA_917208275.1 of Patella pellucida. Lineage (NCBI taxonomy): Eukaryota > Metazoa > Mollusca > Gastropoda > Patellidae > Patella > Patella pellucida. The sequence continues at coordinate 3,994,028 of OU795043.1, read as the reverse complement.
ATCCTCATGACGTTATCTATCCTGATGACGACAATGATAGTTCATGTAATGAGTTCCAGAATATACCTCCTGAAATTTTTGTCCCACCAGAACCGACAGACATACCACTCATAACGCCACCGAATGACACTACCAACAATATACCGAACTCCGGAACACCAGTTGTACAAGCAGACGATATTTTACGCCGGTCCACACGTCTTAAAAACTTACCAGAACATTTAAAAGACTTTGTGGTTAAACTTTAATTTTAACATTTGATTTCATGTCTCAAATTGCCAACCATAATTTTGTATTTCTTATCACTTCCTTACTTAATATTAAAAAAAAGAAGAGAAAAGTGATTACGCCAGTGTACTATATATAGTAACTTTACGTTATGTTATTAGTATGCTCATGCCTGGTTGCCGAAGGCTTCTCTGGCATGCGCACCGAGTATCCCGCCATTGGATAACGCCTTATTGTACACGTCTGTTGAATACAAGTCTAATACTTTCATTTACGAGTTGTGTTGTGTTCGTGGTATTGTGAATGGTCTCTACTGACGCTGTGTATAGATCTAAAGTCAATCGGATATCAACTTTAGCCTCTAGAGCGTCCACAAGCAATTGTAGATGCCGGACGGACGGACCGACAGACGGACGGGGGCGACGACAATTTACGACCACATTTCAATGTGGGTGTATAAAAAAGGGAGTTACATCACACATGATTGCCCCTCTTTATTTTGAATTCCAATATCAAGGATTCTCAGGTCTACCTACACAGATCTCTTTTTTGTGCCATCCGAATGACAAGACACGGTTTATTACTGGGACCTCATCCTGCACCAATAATATGGAAAAAACCAAGCTGGAAAATCACAGGTTACTTTCACATCCCAACACCAGGATTACCTGGTTACTGCATTGTCAATGCTTTATTCATTGAGCCACTGTTGCTCTATTGCTTGTGTTCAATAATGCTAAATGAAATGAAATAAAATGAAATGGGAGAGAGAGAGAGAGAGAGGGAGAGAGAGAGATAAAGAGAGAGGACAGGGAGGGAGAGAGAGGGGACAGAAAGAGAGAGAGAGAGAGCAAATTATTGAAATAAAATTAAAACCCATATGTTAGCCCCAAAATGACCTCGTTTGTGTTGAGTGGATGTTAAACCCCATTTCTCTCTTTGTCTCTCGCATGTTTTCATCAACGTCTTATGATATCATAGTTTCGTATAAATTAGCCGAGGTTGTTAAGACAAAAAGGGTGGCTTGGAAGCTCACTCGGGAAGGGTCTCTCTGATCCCGAGTTCGGTTAGATGAGTTGAGAAGATCAACACAGAACCATGCAGGCAGTACAGTTTAATGTTTGTTACCGTCTTGTTGAATTAAAGAAATCAAACCCACAGTTATTAAATGATCTGATTATGTTACATACGCCATGCAGTGTGCTATAAGGGAAATTTTGCCCGGACAGCGGCACTACGGCCTACTTATGTGTAAAATTTGAACTGTCAAGGGATCTTTACATGCATGCAAATGTGTACTCGGGACTTTGGTTTTTCGTCCCATCCAAATGACTAGACGGCTGTCCTTGTCTGAACCTCCATCTAGCGAACTTTCTCGGCCAATGCAGGTATCGAACACCCACTTAGCCACCGTGGCCCCCATTCAATTATGCACCCACCAACCACCCATTCAGTTCTGTGATCTCATATCATCACCATCAGTCTTTTAGTTAAGTATAAAGCATATGTTAGTCCCGAAATGACCAAGATTGTGTCAAGTCACATGGAATGTATACCCCATTTCTTTGCCTTGTGAGACAATTTTTGGGCGGCAACAATCATTATATGTTTCATCTATTTTTGTGAATCGAGATTTCTTTAAGTTGACAATTTGATTAAAATTTTAAACATTTAAAATCTGTGATGTAATAAAGAGGGTCTAGCACCAGAGTAGACTATTCAGTCTGTTTTATAAGGCCTGTCCAACCACATGGGTTTTCTCCGGGTCCTCCGGTTTCCTCCAACTGCTATTAATACAGTATAATAAAGACAGAGTGTATCACCAAAGTAGAAAAGTCAGTCTGTTTTATGAGCCACATCTATATACATGTAGACTTAATCATTATTTGTTTCATCAATTTTTCAGGAAGTGAAATTTCTGGTGTTGGGTGCAATCAATCTGATTGATTGGAATTCAGGTGGGCCTTAAAATTCAGGTGGGCCTAGAGTGAGATTTCTGTTGCAAAACCACATAAATAAGGCTATATTCGCCACTTTATGTAGCTGTACTCAAAGACTGGAAAGGACGGAAATTTTCGGAGAGGGTCACGGAATCGAAACAGCAATTTATAGGGGGATTTCGGCCGTAAAACTACACAAGTGTTCTACCACTTCTAGTTGCTGTACTCATGGACTGCTATATGCAGGAAAAACGTGTCCGTGGACGTCTAATTTTGCTCAGGTTAAAAACAAATTGAAAGAAAACAGGACAAACGTTCTTATAGAATTTTATATTATTCTGTATGAAAATGATACAGCATACAAAATCACACACAATTTATTTATTATAAAATTGGTATAAAACAATTAATCTCTAAACATAAAGTTTAAAATGAATGGCTTTTAGTAAAATAACTAATTTGAAGAAACATGCATAAATAGTACTACTACTAATTTGACTATATCTTCAATTATAATCATAGTCATGTCAATTTACATTTTAATATAATCAAGATCAAGCCTGAAAATAAGGCAACTGTCACAGAAAATGTCAGGCACAGATTCAGGCTTTGTCAGGCACAAAACCTCTGGTGCCTGTCGTTTTGTCCGGCACTGATTTGTCTTTTTTATTAATATTATTAATACATGTCTGGCACTAAGTTGAAAATGTCAGGTACTTCTGACATTTTGTTAGGTATATCTAAAACCGTTATTTTCAGGCTGGATCAAGATACTCTTCTATTATGATTGATTTTATTGGGAACATAGGCTAAGTCTGTTCCCAATACAATTCAAATATTCTGAATTTTATTGTTTATTTAAAAAGAAATAAATGAATATATATTTTTATGATTCTGTATTTTTATTGTATAAAGTCTCACTGTTATCAACATTTGACACTATAATGCATAGTATTTCACCTACAAATAGTAGGCCTATTGCTAACATTTCTAAACTATGTACATCTTTCAATTACAAAGCATTGGTGAGAAAATTACATCTCATCAAGGCACTAGAATTTGTTCAATTATCAGCACATTAGAATTATAAAAAAGTTAAAAACTGAAATTAAAAATAAATTTGAGTTAAAATTTGATTTGAACATAAATTCTATTTCATAGCCTGTTTAAATTTAAATTCAGATTATAAACAAAAACCATTAAAAGCATTTATTTTACCCTTTTAAAACACAACATAATTTTGGGAGAGGGGTTTTACATAGGCTAAGCCTGTTCCCCAATCCCATTCAGACATCCTGAATAAAATATTGTTTATAAAAAAAAACCATAATATAACTTCTTCAAATGAAAAACACTCCACAAGTTTTCAAAAGAATATATCATGCCGTTAATAATTAATTCTTACTACAGTCAATTAATATACAGCGGATCAAATCACAGCTAGAAGCATGAATGGAATGAATGAAAAAAACAAACAATTATAATTATTTATAATAATACATACATACACGTTATCATGCACCTTTAATATTATTCTACAATGAACATTATTTGGGTATTCTTTAAATGATATTTAGTAATTGGAACATAATCAAATAACTCATAATTTATGGAATAACAATTACTTTGTTTTATTTCACTGCAAAGTTTCGACAAGATTTCACAAGACGTTATCAAGCATATAACACAAAAAACGACTTGTGAAATCTTTTTGAAACATCTCAGTGAAATAAACCATAGTTATTGTAATTCCATAAATAGTGAGTTATTTGAAAACATTATTGGGGTTTTTATTTTATGTTTATATGAATGCAAGGGATAGCAGGGAGAGAGGGAGGGTGTAAATACAACATGAACTTTGTAGACATTATTAATTTATACAGTATTTTGATTCGTGAACCTGAAACACAAATCCTGTAATATACACAGAGCTTGTATTATGTCTCTTGAATATTAAAGGGACAATAACACTCTTGACAGGTTACATTTGAAAGCTTTTCAAACCATTTAGAGGATTTTTCCAATTTTTTAAATTAGGCGTGTTAAGATGAAATTTGTATCATCAATTAATTGGAATATTGTAAAATAGTACAATTTGTTGACCAGAATAGTGATTGTGACATATTATTCAGTTACAACAAGAGTGTTATTAGGCCTTTCATAATCATAATAAGTAAGTTTGCCTAAGTGAATAATTCTCCATTGTTCTGTGTTGTAATAATCAGTATAGTACATTATATAAATTCTTGAGTGGCATTAAGTGATTGAGCACATTAAAAAACACAACATAATTTATATGGAAAACAATCACTGGTTTATACACATATAGCACGATGTTTCAACAAGTATCCACTTATCATTATTAATTAAGTGTAGAAACCAGTGATTGTTTTCCATATAAATTGTGTTGTGGGTTGTTTTTAGTTTAGTACATTATAGACGTAATTAAGATGTTTTTCAATACACAACCTTTTTATCAATATTCTACAATCCTCTACAATCAAAATACATCAAAACCCCTTTCTTTGTTCTGCAATGATTACAAAACTTCTAAGGCCCTGAGTTCACAAAGCATTCTCAGACTTAAGTTGAGAGAGAGAGAAATGGGGTTTAATGTCCACTCAACACAAACAGGTCATTTCGGGACTAATATATGGTTTAATTTTATTTCAATAATTAGCATGTGCGTAGGGGTCTTTAGCAGTGGGAATAAAACAGAGGACCAGGAGAAAACCCACAAGGTTGGATATGCGACCCTACTCCTTGCCACGTACACCGGGGATTCGAAACCATGCCAGTTGATTCAATGACAGACTTTATAATACAGCGCATAAATGCTAACAATTAAGCCATCCAACCCCCCTTAAGTTGAGAATTTAGTTAACTTTCAATCACTGTTTATGAGAAATATCTTTGATTTAGAAACACAAAACTGTACACATTGTTTCTTATTGATGTTTTTGATACATTTAAACATCAAATGTTTTATAAATGGCTATATTTTAGTTAAAATAAGGTGAACAAGTTTTGAGTAAATTCTCAACTTAGGTGTGAGAATGGTTTGTGAATTCAGGGCCAGGACTATCATAATAAGATGATGTAAAAGAGTATCATACTTCAACTTAAGTGTGAGAATGGTTTGTGAGCTCAGGGCCAGGACTATTAATAATAATATATTGTAAAAGAGTATCATACTTCAACTTAAGTGTGAGAATGGTTTGTGAACTCGGAGCCAGGGCTATAATAATAAGATATTATAAAAGAGTATCATACTTCAATAGTCTAATATACATTTTAATACTATATTACATTGTGACAACAGGAGGAGGGAAGTTATATCATTATAGTTTAACCCTTTGAACACTGACTTTACATCGGGTGTTTGCACGTTCCTCCCTGGATTTATATTAATTATGACGTCAACGTAATTGGAGCTTGACACCCCCAAAGCCGCAAAACCGACATTTTGGGTATATGCGATACAAAGTCAAGCCGGTTTTGCCCCATTTCGAGTTCTAAGGGTTAATATATAATAATTGCATAATATAATACAATTTAAAGCCACGCTGTCACATTATTTACACAAAATACACAAAAATATAACAAATAACAAAAACATACACAAAATGAGTATCTGGTTTTATGTGGTAAATTAGTTGAGTGAAAAATATATTATTTTGGTTGCCGGTCATTATGCAAATAAGCGGAAAAATTATACATCTAAATATGTATCTACCTTAATTAGATATTATTGAACCTATTACATAGTTTTTACATTTCAAAATTTTTCCTTGACTGATTACAATTTCCAATTATAAGTAATTTTACAAAATAAATTTAATATAAGTAATTGTATCTTTGACTGATTACTATTGCAATTTAAAAAGCATTGTAATAAATAAAATTTTGGAAATTACAATTTCTCTGACATAAATGTAGATAATTAAAAACATTTGAATTTGCATTATATAAAATATTCTTTCAGATCTTGTGACCAAAATTAAAATAGTGTGATGGTCAAAAAAAGATGTATTTTGATCTACGAATGAATTACAGCATAACATTCTGTTTCAAGTAAATTATTGTCCTCAATTAATTGAGCATTTATAATTATAAATATGTTAAATAGTATTTTAATTATGACCAATACATAATAAACGTACTGAAATGTTTGAGCAATGATAGATTTCACTCTAAAGTCAAGCTTATGTCGCCCTATGACGACGCGATGAAACTGTCGGCGGCTACTAGCAGCAACTGACAGCTTATGTCGCCCTACGACGCGATAAAAATGTGGGCAACTAGCGGCAACTGACAGCTTATGTCGCTACGACTGAATTTATCCACGACTGGACGCAACCACAAGAAACCAGTTGGTCCCAGTCGTAAGAGCGCTTATGTCGCCTGCGACAAGGGACAACTAGTTGTCTCCATTCGTAGGAGAAGAACATGTGTGACTCGGAGAAACTGGAGACAGCTCGACGAACGACTGGTTTATGGCGGTGGTGTGTATTTATATGTCAGATCTGACCTAACTTCAACTCATAGAACTGACATAGGAGACAAGGGACAACTAGTTGTCAGATTGTTTCCAGGCGTAGGAGTAGAACATGTGAGACTCGGAGAAACTAGAGACGACTCGACGGCAACTGGTTTGTGTCAGACTCACACCACTCGTAAGAGCGCTTAGGTCGCCCAAGTAGTTACGGCTGATCAGTTCCACTTGATCGTAGACCAGTTGCCGATAATTTTATCGTGTCGTAAGGCGACATAAGCTGGGCTTAATGTACATGATTTCCAGAATACAGGTATGATAAGGATGATATTTAAACAGGTACAGGTAGTATAAAAATAAATTTGTCTTTCATTTGATGTTAATTCTTAAGTTCTTTATCAATTAAAAGCACGGTTATTGTGTCCTAAAAAGTGTTAGAACTGTTTTCGATGGTTAGGGAAACAGTCCCATTACATTTGCATATAAGAATGGCATGAAAATGCATACATGGGAAGCTGGCGTAACATGCAGACCGACAGATAAATCCATTTTTATATTCCCTTGTTTTCTTCGAAAAGCAGAAAGACAAAAATATACAAGGTACGGTAATCATTTTGTTCAACATAAATCATAATTGTTGTATTTTACCATAAATTACAATTTTTGCTAGTATGTCATCATTTTATAGATGTTTACAATATTTGCTGGTATGTGATTATTTTGTAGATGTTTACAATATTCGCTGGTATGTGATTATTTATAAATGTTTAAAATATTTGCTGGTATGTGATTATTTTGTAGATGTTTTAGAATATTATGCTTGTTTTGGTATCCGGTATAGATACTGACTACTACTATACAGAGGTAGTATTATGCCAGAAGAGATATCAATTTACCTACAACAATGTGTGCATTTTATTATGTATAGAATATAATTCCATTAAATTATTCTTAAAAAGGGTTTTTTCTTTAAAAAATAATACAATTCCCTTCAAAAATTATTCTCAGGGATTTAGGATCTCCCTGCAGTAATACATTTTCAGGAAATTAGTCTTCAAAGAAATGTTATTCTTGGAATTTACAATCAACAAATACACAACTTCCATGAAAATCTTTAAAACAATACAAGTTTACAGCAGGAATTTAATATCAATTCAGAAACCTCCAGGAACCAGTGTTCTAGGAATTTTTCTAACCAAGGAAATTTTTCTAACCAAGGAAATTTTTCTAACCAAGGTAATTTTTCTAACCAAGGAAACATCTCAAGAATAATACTTAAAATAATAAAAGAACTGATCAAAGAATATTAAGAGTATCCCAAACTTGTTATTCTTAAGAGAGAGAGAGAGAGAAATTTGGTTTAACATCCACTCAATACAACTAGGTCATTTCGGGACTAACATATGGTTTAATTTTATTTCAATAATACGCTTGCGGGTAGGGGTCTTTAGCAGTGGGAGGAAACCGGAGTGCTCGGAGGAAACCCATGAGGTTGAGAAGGCACACCTATCTCTGCACCACATACGCTCACGCCAGGGCTCGAAACCATAGCCACAAGCAAGAGGTAGCCGACCAGCTAGAGGTCGAAGCGCGGCACTCTAGACCACTAAGCCATCCCAACCCCCTAGTTATTTTTAAACAAGTTTTCACTTTCCAAAGTTATTAGGATAAATAATTAGGATTGTGGAAGATTGTGGAAGATTTTTAGAAAAGATAATTACACCTAACAAGCAAGTATTAGTTACACTTAGCACTAATTTCATATAGCACCATTAATACGAACATTTTCATTAAAGGGCCAATCCCGATAACAAAATTAAAACTGCTTAATTTTGTGTTAAAATCATTTAAAAACCATTATCTAAGGCCGATCAACTAACCCGATTTTTGTGATACCTTGTAAATAACTTAAACCTGACAGTCTGCATCTGGAAATGGAGACCTTTGTATCATACAGTATCTGGATAAAACCAGACTATTTTCTATAAAAATAATATGTAGGTAAAATTTACCTTTATTTATCAAGTACAGTACATGGGTCATTCACTGTATAGACCTCTCAAGAAACGTTAATCGATTATAAGGTCACCAAATGAAAAAAATGACCATCAATCTTAAAAGGGTTACGTGTCCGGATAAGCAATTTTAGCGTTCACATCCAAATGACTCAATATTTTGAGTTGAAATTTTGAGACAAGGTATATACACCATTCCCCTATATTTTGGTGTTTTATTTTCATACATTCTCAGACTTTTATTTTTGAGCCTCTGTATAATACGGGACCGTCCCTTTAATAACTTCAATAAATAATGTTTTTCTTTACCAATATAAAATGGGCTCTTTCATTGAAAACAACAAAAAATGTACAATTTCTTACATTAGACGAAAAAAAAAAAGGTTAAACTTCTGAGTTAGTATTATTATAATGATTGGCACTAACAATACGACTTGAACCCTTGCCTGTTGCTACAATGATGGTGTTAGTAGGTGACGAAGGGGGGGACGTGGATTTCCGTCGCCTTCTGACAAATAATATAATTATAATTAAAGTTATTAACAACAGAACAGCGATAGCAATCACAATCGGTAACAAAGGGATTTTTGTGGTCGTTGTATTTTTTCCCACCTCGAAAACACTGTCATCTGCAAAATGATCCAAATTAATTCGGGCAAGATTAGTTCCCTTTCCAGATTCTCCAATTCCAGCAGCATCATTTTGAGCTCGTTTAACACGCGTTGATAACATAGCGTGTTGTTGAACACTTCTAATACCTCTCGCTGTGTTGGTTTTAGATCGTACCGTATAAATTGCATGTAAAAACCACTGTCTACCGGCGTCCACCTGAAATTATACACAGCATTATTCTTAACTTCTTTGTTTCTCCTATAAAAAACTATTAGGGAAAGTGGAGGGTCTATCGGTACTATATATTTTCGAAGATGATTGAGGTCATGGGCATGGATTTAGGGGGGAGAAGGGTCCTCCCCCTTAGAATTAGAAGGGGTGGGTGGGTGATTGGAAAAGGTCTCCGTCCCCCCCCCCCCCATGATTTTAATCACCAGGACAGATTTCCAGGTTTATATCCACATGAATGTCCAATTCTGAAGGCTTTCTAACCACTGCCTTGGGTCTCGACACAGTAATTTATCTTCCCGATGTCTCCCTCCTTAACTGTAGCTTGTCAATTTTACCATATCGTCATCATATTACCCCTAGTTACAGCTTTCATCGAAATAACACTGGTAAACTGTTCGTAAATATTATTTTAGTTTGGTAATGAAAGTTTCCAGGGTTTGTCCAACCCCCCACCCCCAAGTTATGACAAATCCATGCCCTTGTTTGAGATAATCAGAAGACCAACAGAAAAAAGACAATTTATCAGTAAACCAGTGAATAGTTAGAACTTGAAATCATTTCTTAAAGCCCCAACACCACTCTTGTTGTAACTGAATAATATGTTCCAATCTTTATTCTGGTCAACAATTTGTACTAATTTATAATATTTCAATTACAAAATGATACAAATTTCATCTTAATACACCTAATTTTAAAAATTGGAAAAATTCAACTATATGCCGTAACATGAGTTGAAAAGCCTTACGTAAGCACTTTCAAATGCAACTTGGATTTAAACATATTTTCGAACCCTCTGGACAAGTAAGATAGGTTGTTATGGATAATTTCCACAACAGGTAGGACACTTAGTTAGAATAAGGCTAATTTTTTTTTCTGGACCTGTCAAGCCAGCAAGAGTGTTATTGTCCCTTTAATCATACCTTAAACATAGGAGAACAATCTATCTGAAAGCCATCTGCACCAGGTTGTAAGACTAATGGGACGGCATCTGGATCCTCATTGGCTAATCTAGCATTAAAAGGTATATCCCGGAACGTTTCAACAACTGAATAAGGGGCACCTTTATCCTGTAATAATAATAATAATAATAATAATAATAATGTATATTTGTTAAGAGCCAATTCATCCACAAATGCATGCTCTAGCCACGTAATTTGTACTCTATGGTCACTAGTTACACAAAAAACCTGATCCACCCCAACTAAAACGCAGTGGTAAACATAAATATAGTCATAAACACAAGTGGTTGAGAAGGTGCCCCTATCTCCATGTAACATAAACACAAGGGCTCAAAACCACAGCCGCAAGCCAGAGGTGACCTGCCAGCTAGAGGTCAAAGCGCGGCATTCTAGACCACTAGGCCATCTCCACCCCCCACAGTATCGATAACCTGTCCAGCAAAACACTCAACTGAATTCCAGTCGCAGATTTCCAGTCGCAGATTTCATGTTGCAGATTTCATGTTGCAGATTTCAGTAGAAACACAATTCATCCAGTCAGCAACCAAATGTAAATGAAATGGGGTTTAACATCCTATTGTTCTGCACCGACTCGGCTGATGAAGATGGGCTTACGCCATATAGTGAGAAAGTTTTCCCCGGACAGCATTACTATGACCTACTCTGATTTTGAATTCCGACTGCCAAGCGTTCTTTTACGTGCACGCCAATGTGTTCACGGGACCTCCTTTTTTCTTCCTATCTAAACGTCCGTACGTTGTCCCTTGCCAGGCATCACTGACCCGGAGAAACCACGCTGGAAATCTCAAGAAATTTCTCCGTCATCACAGGGATCGAACATAGTACCTCCAGTTTAGCGAGCCAGCATCTTACTCATTGGGCCACCACGTCTCCTACTCAGAAACGAAGCTCGGACAATGTCATTTCAAAGAATTGCATACAACCAAACATTTTCATTGGAAACGAGAGAGAGAGAGAGAAATGGGGTTTAACGTCTACTCGGCACAATTTGGTCATTTCGGGACTAACATATGTCTTTTTCATTTTATTTCAATAATTCGCTTGCGAGTAGGGGTCTTTAGCAGTGGGAGGAGATAGAGAAATGAGGTTTAACGTCCACTCAACACAACTAGGTCATTTCGGGACCAACACATGGTTCAACTTTATTCAACTATTCCATTGCGCGTAGGTGTCTTTAGCAGTGGGAGGAAACCGGAGTGCCCGGAAGAAACCTACAGGGTTGAGAAGGCACCCCTATATCAATGCCACATACGCTAACAGCTGAGATCGAAACCACAGCTGCAAGCCAGAGGTGGCCGGCCAGCTAGAGGTCAAAGCGCGGCCCTCTAGACCCCTAGGCCATCCCAACCCCACTTCATTGGAAACAACCCAACATTTCCATTGGAACAGCACAAAGGAACTTCTAGATCAATGAAAGTAAAACTTACAACTATCTTAAAAGTATGTTGAAGATTTGGTGAGGTTGCCAGGCAACCATATTCTTGATTATCTGGGTTATATTTTGGTATGTAGCCATCTTTACCGGAACATAAAAATACTTTTTCTATGGTTAACCCAAATGATTCACCAAGGTTTTGAACTGGATCGACATTAATTCTACCGTAAAGTTTATCCCCTACAAAAAATCAAGTTCAAAATCATAATTTTTGTCAGTGATGAGAAAATTGAATGTAAACTGGCAATCTGATTTAAACACAGACCCAATTTCGTTTTGTTTTTATAGTTCAAAACTTTGTTTTTATTTGTCTTTACTACCCTTGGATCTGGAAGAGTTGTTATTTAACTCGTGTTCTGCTTGAAATGAGGGGCCAGCCAATCAAATGGTCTGTCAAATCAAGTTTTTACCTTTTTTGCATGGAACTGTGGGTAGACATTAGCAGTGGTAGAAATCAAACAAAGTAAAAGTAGATTGTAAAAAGCATGGCAGTCGCTAATTGGTTAATCAATTGACTGACATTATCAAGTCAAATGTCGCTTTCTTGGTACCTGATGTCATAGAACGTGAACTCCCACTATAACTTGTTAGATCTACGTGTAGTGTAGGCCATCGAAAGTATAAAAAACAAAATGAAATATAGATCTGTAATTTAATTAGATTGAATTTTTGTCAGTGATGAGAAAATTGAATGTAAGCTAGAGAATAAAATGTATGTATCCTGCAACTCAACCCTACCTGGTTGTTACGTTTTGGCTATATTGAAATGTTTATTGCTATTTATCGTATTGTAAAAATTCCTCTATGTTAGTTATTTAAACTGGAGAATAAATTGTTTTATTCTTGCTTTGGTATCCTGCTTCTCAAACCAACCTGTAGTAAATGCTGCATCGGTTCCATCTGATCCTGCAACTCAAACCTACCTGTAGTGAGAGCTGCATCGGTTCCATCTGATCCTGCAACTCAAACCTACCTGTAGTGAGAGCTGCATCGGTTCCGTCTGTATCCTGCAACTGAAACCTACCTGTAGTGAATGCTGCATAGGTTCCGTTCTGATCCTGCAACTCAAACCTACCTGTAGTGAATGCTGCATCGGTTCCGTCACCAAATCCCATAGATCCATCCGATAACCACAGTTCACGTTTCCGCATCAGATGAAAATCAGTGTTTAGACTGAATCTAGTTGGTACAGGATCACTAACTTGCTGGAATCGGATTGGTAGGTCAAATGATAAGGCATCTCTTGGATTACACGTTACTGGCAGGGAATATTCTTGATCCATTGGGGTTGTACATGGCACTAACTTAATACTGTACATTCCAGAATAATCTTTTACCTGAAATAACCAATAAATGTACATATAACACATCATGTCACATGACACAATTTTTTGAAGAGTTTTTTTCAGCCAAGGGCCTGGATCTTTCCTGGCGATTGAAATCATGGGGTGGGGACAGAGATATATTCGTCCCCAATTCCAATTCTAATGGGGGGACCTGTCCCTCCCATCCCCCCTAAATCCATGGCCATGATTTCAGCAACGTTTCCACTAAAGGGTTTTCTCATCTTTATCAATATAGATTTCTCAAGTATTTTCTTTCAGATCCATGCCAGTGCACACACATGCTGGCCAACGATTTTAGTACCATTAAATTGGTTACTGCCAGAATCAAGGAATTTTTATATGGCTTGGGGGGGGGGCAAGGTGGAGAGAGTGAGAAATGTGGATTAACGTCCACTCGATACAAACTAGGTCAGTTCAGGACTAACATAATAAGGTTTAATTTTATTTCAATAATTAGCTCGCGCGTGGGGGTCTTTAGCAGTGGAAGGAAACCGGAGGACCCGTAGAAAGTCCACGAGGTTCATCAAGCGACCCTACTCCTTGTCACATACAACATGGTATTCGAAACCATGCCAATTGACTCAATGACAGGCTTTATGATACAGCACACTCATGCTAACCATTTGGCCATCCAACCCCCCTTTCTTTTTAAGAGGACAAACCAAAATGCAATACAGATTCATGTAGTTACTGTAATAATAATAATAATAATAATCCCGTCATTTTACAAGGGTAGCAAATTAGGCCTGAGGCCTTTTTCCAATTTGGCCCTTGGCACATATCGTGTGAATGATTTCGATCATTACTGCAGGAAGAGACGGAAGAACTCGGGGGAAAAACCTGCCTGATCGGACGGGAGACCGAATATCCCTCTCACTTACAACGATAAAGTCCATGCCCTGAGCTGGGATTGAACCCTCGTTGCATTGGTGAGAAGCCGCTTCTAAAAATTGGTTACATGCAGGAACTTTTATATGGCTGGGGGTTAGGGGCGGGGGGCTAGGTGGGAGCCTTGGATTAAATGAGAACTTACAGAGGCATCAGAAACAAACTGCCATAGTTGCTCGGGTTGTTCATAAGTTGGTTCTGTTCTAATTAACTCCAAAGTGAAGGACAACTCAGGCCTATCAGACATCACCATTGATTTCATATTTGTACCTAAAACAAGAAATAATCACATGCAAATACCATTGAATACAGCCACTGAATTTACGAACCAAGCACAAAATGCAAGTTACCCCCCTTCACCCACTTGCTTTATAGTTATACAGTTTTTTTATTGATTGATAAAAAAAGCACAATTATCAAGGATAGATAATTTGAATTCATGGTTACCACGCCGGAAAATCAAGATGAACTTTCTCGGCCATTGCAGGGATCGAAAAACACCCGACCTCCAGGCTAGCAAGCCATTGTCTTACCCACTTAGCACCATTTGAATGGACCTAGGGGCTAGTGGAATTGAACGAAACTTTACCACTGGGGAAACCAAGAATGAATAAAAGATTACTAAGTGTAAAACACATTAAAATAATTATTTAGAGAAATTCGTATACGGTAATGAAGTTTTCTATGTTGTCATCAGCATGGTTTTATTAGATTACTAAGCGTAAAACACATTAACATAATTATTTAGAGAAATTTATACGTTCTCTAAATAATTGTTTTAATGTTTTTTACGCTTAGTAATCTTTGACAATATAGAACATATGAGTTTGGTTTAAACAATATCATATCTGTCTCACTAATGAAATAAAATATTGTTTAAACCAAATTCATATGTTCTATATTGTCATCAGCATGGTTTTTTTTGGGTGTTTTACCTGGATGATCCAAAACAAATTGTCCTCTAAATCTGGCTTCTGTACGGAATGTTACAGTTAGTTTTTTATCATCGCCTATTCTCATACTTGTAGGAAACAAATAACCTAGAAATAGAAACAAATATAAAGCAATCCCCTACATCAATTCAGATCCACCCCACCACAACTGTAAAGCAACAACAGCCTTAACATACTGCAATACTTTCTCAACATGATAGACATCGGGTCACTTTTAACAAGAGGGGGTAAATAAGTCCTGTAAGAATTTCTGTTCACAAATCTTTTAAAATACTGAAATAAAGTTGTATAAAGTTTAATTGATTTATAAAATACTACGATTCTGAGCAAAGTTTAGAACGAATTCCAACTTGGCTGCCAATCTTCCCAAAACCGGCTTTGAAAAAGGAGCAGTATTTTCAACATTTTCTGAACTGAATGCAGCAATTAAGAGATGAGAAGGCTTAGGGCTAGGGTTAGGACTATTTTTACGACTAATCAGTCTTTAACTTCGCCGATGGAAGGGTTTGAAAGCATCATTGTAACAATAGCCTGCGGACTATATTTACGACTCGTCATTTTAATAGCCTATGGACTATATTTACGACTCGTCATTACAATAGCCTATGGACTATATTTACGACTCGTCATTACAATAGCCTACGGACTATATTTACGACTCGTCATTACAAAAGCCTACGGACTATATTTACGACTCGTCATAATAATATCCACTGCCTATAAAATAACGTACCTTGTAATCCCTCGTTTCCTTCAGGTGAGCTGATACCATTCTGCCATAAAATAGCCGTATCATAAACAAACGTTAACTGAAGTTGTGACGACATGTCATAATGCTGCCATCCACCTGTCGCAACTGGAGAATGGAAGACGTAGGAAACATACAATGGCACTCTTACAGAAACATACGATTGTTTCATGTTCAAAACCTGAAAATAGAATATTAAAAATATTGACATGTTTATAATCTAGGCCAGGGTAAAAAATATTTCAGTTTGCCCAAACCCGACTCATGATGATTAGGTATGGGTAGGTAGGTAGTATAGGTAGGCAATTTTTTTTTTTAAGGACCAGATTTTGACGATAAAAAAACAAGATTTTACGAAAGCACATGTCGAGTTTGGTGTTACCTATGTATAGACATGACAGTGGCTGTTCCATCTCCTGACCGATTGTTTGGCGTTTGGGTGTCATTGTCAAGCGTAAAAATAATGCTGTTAAAAAAAAAATTCCTTCAAAAACGGCAATAATTTTTTTTTGAGTAGGCAGCTTTTTATTTGGGTAGGTAGCGTTTGGGCAAACAAACAATCTTTAAATTATGGCCCTACTGTGTTCTGATAGTGATATAACATCATGTTAAAAATTAGCCTTATTCTAACTACAAGATGTTTAAGTGTCCTACCTGTTGTGTAAATTATCCATTACAACCTATTTTACCACTGTATATTTTAATGCTTTGCTATAATGCATACTTTGATGTGAGTTATTACACAGAAATTGTTTTACCTACCTGACCATCTGTGTCTATAGATCCTCCACATTTATCTACCAGTTCCGACATATCATAATAACTCACAAATTCCCACACACATGCTTCAAGATTTAAATTCCTGTTAAAATCAAGTAGAGAAATAAACAACTTTAACTTGTCACAGACCATAATCAAATTTATTCACAGTTAAAAAATATAGTCACAGAAGAAGAAAATGAATGAATGAATGAAATGGGGTTAAACGTCCTACTATTATGCACCTAACCTGGCCTAATGGAAGACGGCAATATGCCATACAGTGTGCTATGAGGGAAATTTTTGCCCGGGCAGCGGCGCTACGGCCTACTCTTATATCGAATTCCAACTGCCGAGGGATCTTTAATATGCACTCCAATGTGTACAGGGACCTCGTTTTTTTGCCCCATCTGAACACTGACAAGGGGAAATCATGTCAGAACAGAATCTGGTCGTTTGGATGAAACAAGAAACTGAGATCCGGAGTATGTGCACGTAAAAGAACCCTTGACAGCCAGCTGTATGATATATGCCTGTTTTTATTAGCCCGGTAGGGAGAGAGAGAGAAATGGGGTTTAACGTCCACTCAACACAACTAGGTCATTTTGGACCTAACATATGGTATAATTTTATTTCAATAATTTGCTTGTGCGTAGGGGTCTTTAGCAGTGGGAGGAAACTAGAGTGCTCGGAGGAAACCACGAGGTTGAGAAGGCGCCCATATCTCGATGCCACATCAATCACACCAGGGCTCGAAACCACAACCACGAGCCAGAGGTGGCCAGCCAGCTAGAGGTCGAAGCGCTGCACTCTAGACCAATACGTCATCCCAAACCCCCTTGCCAGGTAGGACTTGAAACCCCATTTCATAAATTCATTCATTTACAGACTAAAACACAATTTTATTCTAGTACTGAGCAATAACCCACTTGTAAAATCTTAAAGTTGGTTTTCCCCTTAAATTCGTACTATATTGGTATGGCTCCACTTCACCAATAACATTAGGATCTTTAGTAGCATTGGTTATAAAACCAAATTCAGTTGGAATTTCATTGTAATCCAGTAAATTGGAGCATCGGTGTAGAGCCAGTCGAGTCCCATCTTTACTCAGCGTTAATTCAAAGTTTGAAAGTTGATTGGTGGAAACGACGGGCAACATGCCGTCTCTATGAGGTATAGTTACAGCGACACGAACTTTGTTTGGATGTGTTGGATCATCAGGACCTAAAATATCGCAAAATAAAACTCGATCAAAATAAAATATTATATTATTGGGAATTTCAATATACACCAACAAAATACACACTTTTTATAGAGATTAAAATAAAATATTACATTATTAGGGAATTTCAGTATATACCAACAGAATACTATGGAGGGGGATCCTCGCAAAAATTGTCAATTTGTGAAAATACATTTGTCGATCTGTGAAAGTACATTTGTTAATTTGTCAAAATGCAAAATACATTTGTCGATTTGGGAAAATGCATTTTATTTGTTGATTTTGGCAAGGATCACCCTCCATAGAATACACACTGTTTCGGAAGATTATCCTTACTGTCTGGAAATAGTAAATATAAAATAAAAACAAAGTACGAACAATCCAAACCATAAGACAGAATTCGAAGTCCTGAAAACTTTATAGGCAAAATAGTGTCTTCAAGTGTTATCAGCAAATGGACTGCTCTTTGTGTACAAAATACATGACAAAGGGGTTTCACACAAACTAGGTAATTTCAGGACTAACATATGATTTAACTTTATTTCAATAATTTGCTTGCGTGTATGGGTCTTTAACAGTTGGAGGAAACCAGAGGACTCAGTGAAAACCCACAAGGTTGAAAAGGGACCCTACTGATCCTTGTCATGTACAACCAGGGATTTGAAACCACGCCAGTTGACTCAATGACAGGCTTTATGCTACAGCATGCACGTGCTAACCATTTAGCCATCCTACCCCCCTTGAAACTACAAACAGAAATGGATGTTATCTTGAACAGATAAATGAGTAGCAACTGATATCCTTTCAAAAACCAATGTTTCCACCAAATAAATATATTTTAGGGTTTGTTAAAAATTAAAGAAAGAGAGAGAGAGAAAGGGGGTTTAACATACACTTGACACAAACTAGGTCATTTTGGAACATCCCAACCCCCTAAAAATTAAAACCCTACCTGTGTATCGGAATTTTGCTGTAAAAGGTTCGGCACCAACAGAACCCATTAATCTAGGTTCACATAAACCATTTGATTGGCTGATTATCGCTGGTTCGCTTAACAATTCTAAACCTGGATCGCCTTCTACATTTACAGCTCGACCGCCACACTGTAATCGACTACCTGTATAATTAAAATAAACATAGGTTGCCAGGCAACGAAACATACGCCCACAGCAGCTAAATCGTCCGGGCAGTCAACAAGAGTTGTCGCAAATTTTACTTTTTTCGGTATTGAAACATTTATAATTCACTAAAATCTGATTAAAAGTAACAACTCATTATATGTAATTATCAGAAAATTATTGAAATTTTTTTGGCTTTGATAAAGTTCTCCTCCATGCTGTTTAAGTTATCTAAATTCATCGAAACTCAATATACTTGTTCGTCTCATGACCTTCAACAATTTGTATAAATTTAAAGTCAATCGGATATTAACTTTGGCCTCTAGAGCATCCACAAGAATTTTTGAAGTGATAAAGGGCCATAACTCTGATAGTAATTATTGGAAATAGCTGAAAATCAATAGGCTTCTTCGTTTTATGACCTTAAACACTGTGTATAAATCTAAAGTCAATGGGTTATTCACTTTAGCCTCTAGAGCGTCAACAAGATTTTTTTAAGAGATCAAGGGCCATAACTCTGACAGTAATTATCGGAAATTGCTGAAAATCAATAGGCTTCTTCCTCTCATGACCTTAAACATTGTGTACAAATTTAAAGTCAATCAGTTATTAACTTTAGCCTCTAGAGCATCCACAAGATCTTTTTTAAGTGATAAAGGGCCATAACTCTGACAGTAATTATCGGTTATTGCTGAAAATCGAAAGGCTTCTTCATTTTATGACCTTAAACACTGTGTAAAAATTTAAAGTCAATTGGTTATTAACTTTGGCCTCTAGAGCGTCCACAAGCAATTGTGGACGCCGGACCGCCGGCCGGCCGGCCGGACGGGGGCGACGACAATATACGACCACATTTCAATGTGGGCGTATTAAAATGGTTGGAGTGCCGAATTTTAGATTTGTCATTGATTCCATGAAGAAGCTAGGTTTTAGAAGGTTAAATACTGTGTAATTCAACATGGCGTCCGTGGGGTTTAATATGATATAGGTACTATATTTTTATGGTTAATTTGTATAAGAGTCAAGGTCTGGACTTTAATGCCTTGGAAATCAGAAGTAGGAGGTGACTGGTATGTGTCTCTCTTTTGTGCATATCCAGGTCTTTAAAGCCACTTTATCTCTTATATTAACTGTATCATATATAATATCAAAACTACCAAAATATCTATGGCCGCCTAGTACGTCTACAGACATGCCATAAAACAAAATTATTCAATAATTTCCTGATTTAACATACTCTTTTATCATTATATTTTTTTGTTACGGGTGCATAGATGTAGATATAAGTCCATATTTTCGTCAAATTTTATTTTGATATTTCTAGAGAAGAAGAAGAAAACCTATTGCATAAAATTTTAAAATTTCTATATTTTTATTCATCATCAGTATTTTAAATTGTTGTAAATCATTCAGTTTATAAAAATTTGGGAAAAATATTTATGGAAGTTTATTGTCTTGTTGTAAATCGTTCAGTTTATAAAAATTTGGGAAAGATATTTATGGAAGTTTTTTGTGTTATTTTTAAGTTATCATGTTTCTAGTTCTAATCCTTACTTATTACATTTACATCCGATGTCACCAAAACAGAAGAATGGAATGGATTGTAGGGATAATCCCTTAATCCCACTGTGGATTAAAGACTAGTGAAATGGGAGTAGAACAGGGAACACAACACTAGACACATTTGTCATAACACCATTACTTTGTCTGCCAACTGGCAACCATAAAACAAACATATTATATAAAATGTTCTAGACAACATAGCTGCCAGTCCAGTTCATAGTTTTTCAAACACTTATGTTTAAAACACTATGGTTTCAGGCACGGGCCCACGATTTTGTCGAGGGGGGGGGGGCAAAGGGTAATTATCAGAGTGCCGCATGCATTAATGGTTTAGATGACCAGTCTTATTAAACTGTTCTAGACAACATAGCTACTAGTCCAGTTCATAGTTTATAAAACACTTATGTTTAAAACACTATGGATTCAGTCGAGGTGGGGGAAAGGGTAATCATCAGAGTGTCCCATGCATTAGTGGTTTACATAACCAGTCTCACTAGATCTGATTGGGGGGGGGGAACGCATGGCCCCAAAGGTCCACCCCCACCTTGTGGGAATTCCGTGAACGAGGGTGCCCATTGTATCTTCTTTCCTACACATTCTATTGTAATGAAAAACAAAATTTTAAAATGATTTTAACTTACCTCCAGAGAAATAAATACTATCTAAAGATATGCTTCTTGTATTAGCGAAAAAGGTGTTGGATTCTACGTCTTGTAGGTCACTTGTTACCCCGTCCACGCCTGTCGGAGCAGATACACGCCATCTAAACAACGTCAAGGTGTCATTGATACCCTCAGATGTACAGATAGCCCCTGTTTTCGGGAAATCTGGATGTTTTGGGTTGCAGGGCTGAAAGAGAGAGAGAGAAATGGGGTTTAACGTCCACTCAACAAAACTAGGTCATTTCGGGACTAACATATGAATTAATTTTATTTAGATAATTTGCATGCGCTTAGGGGTCTTTAGCAGTGGGACGAGACCAGAGTGCCTGGAGGAAACCCACAAGGTTGAGAAGGCGCCCCAATCTCCATGCCACATACGCTCACACCAGGGCTCAAAACCACAGTGGCGAGCCAGAGGTGGCCGGCCAGCTAGAGGTCGAAGCACGGCACTCTAGACCATTAGGCCATCCCACCCCCCCTGAAGAAAAGAAAGGAAAATAAGTTATCAATTAGCAATATTATACAAGAGTTTGGGAGTTACCTAATCTTTCTACAATTATCAAAGGTTCTAAAAATAGCCGGCAAGAAGTTTATAAACATCCAGATTATTGTTTTACACCAAAAATAGGTAGATGCATTTAGATATTTCATGACATAACGACCTCGATAGAAAATAATTGTTGTTTTCTTGGATATCTATGACGACTTAAAAGTATGTTCTTACCGTTAAACAGACCACCGGATAACCCTGATACGGTCGTTCAGCAGCATTTTCAGCAGTATCGTAATCTCGTAAAGATACAACCATGGGTCGTGATGGAAAGGTCACATCTGCTACTTTGTTTCGCTCTTCAATAAACACGATAGCTTTAGTGTTCTGTGGGAATAAAGAAAAGATGTTTGTGTTAAACAATATTTGAACATTAGACAACATTTTGATAGGGAGGTACTCGATGATCATATTATTATAAACACACATAGAGAAGACACATACTCGAACATTAGACAAAACATATACTCGAGTGTAGAATGATCTAGTCATAGTATGGGTGTAGTTAATGTGAATTAGGGAGGTACCCTATGATCATATTAATATAAACACATATAGAGAAGAGAGAGAGAGAGAAGAGAGAGAGAGACACACACACACACACACACACACAAAAGGGGTTTGGTTTAAACAGTATTTATTTTACACATTATGGGATTAACAATACATAATAAATCATATGGATTCGGAAACAAGCTAAGTCTCCAAAAGGGGTTTGACCTCCACTCAACTCAAACTAGGTCATTTCGGGACTAACATATGGTTAAATTTTATTTCAATAATTCACTTGCGCATAGGGGTCTTAGCAGTGGAAGGAAACCGGAGGACCAGGAGAAAACCCACAAGGTTGGACAGGCGACCCTGCTCCTTGTCACGTACAACCAGTGATTCGAAACCACGCTAGTTGACTCAATGACAGGCTTTATGATACAGCACGCACATGCTAACCATTTGACCATCCAACCCCCCACACATACTCGAGTGTATAACGATCTAGTACACAGTATGGTTGTAGTTAATATGAATTAATCACAAGAGACTAGAAACCGTAGAAACACAATGTGTTTGTTAGCCTATGATATTATAACATGATCTATTTTATTTCCGAGCCAGATCATCACTTACGTACAGATGTTAGTCTGTATTATTTATGTAATATTGTCTAGAATATGTGAACAGGCCCCAAGTTACGAAATTACTCAACTTACAATCACTGTTCATGAGAAATATCTTTGATCCAGAAACACAAAACTTTGCACATAGTTTCTTATTGGTGCATTTAATATATTAAAACAATAAAGTGTTAATAAAGGGCTTTATTTTAGTTAAAATAAGGTGAACAATTTTGAGTAAATTCTCAATTTAAGTCTGAAAATGCTTTGTGAACTCGGGGCCTCATCTCGTTAAATGAGACCCACAGCTCGGATTTATGTAAAAAATAAAACAAACTATTCAGGCAACGAAAAATACGCCCACAGCAGCATGGGCAGTCAACATGAGTTGTCGCATATTTTTACTTTTTTCGGTTATGTAATATGCTAGAATATTGTGTCAACAGATCTCGTTAATGAGACATACAGCTCAGATTATGTAAAAACAATTTCTCGACTATTTGACTTCAAAGAATGAGTTTTTCTTTCATTTCCCCCAACACTAATTGGGAAACATTTGTTGTTTTGGGCTGCTATGGAGTAAATTGCTTATGTCTCGTAGCAACTTAAATATCTCTATTTATGTATTGTTGTGTTATTTTTTGACTTGTGTGTCGCATTTAGTCGAGGGGGTCGGGAGGGTATGGCCGAATGGATATCGTCCTGTCATTGAGTCAACTGGCGTGGTTTCGAATCAAGAGCTGCTAACATATGGGGGCTAGTTTTGAATTGCTGGTGCTGTGTCCATGTTCAAGTTATAATAATGGTTGGCTGTATTGTTTATTAATTCACAACAGTAAGGTTTTACTACCTTTTTAATGAACAGAGTTGAAACTCAAAACTTATTACTACTTAGACAATGAACTACAATACCTTGACATCCGCTATACCACGTCTGTTTCGAAGGTGAACTGTGAAAACTTCTCTCATTTCTTTTTCTCCATCATATAATATCTCTATATCTACTTCTTTAACCGACTCATTCTTATTAAATACAACCTCTGAAATAAAAATATCACTAGACTCATGAAGATGACCATATTATTATAAACACAGAGAGAGAGAGAGAGAGAGAGAGAGAGAGGGAGAGAGAGAGATATGGGGTTATTAAATACAACCTCTGGAATAAAAATATCACTAGATGACCAATGAAGATGATCATATTATTATAAACACACATATATATATAGAGAGAGAGAGACAGAGAGAGGGAGAGAGAGAGAGAGACAGAGAGAGGGAGATAGAGAGACAGACAGAGAGAGGGAGAGAGAGAGAGAGAGAGAGACAGAGACAGAGAGAGGGAGAGAGTGAGACAGAGAGACAGAGAGAGGGAGAGAGAGAGAGAGACAGAGAGAGGGAGATAGAGAGACAGACAGAGAGAGGGAGAGAGAGAGAGAGAGAGAGAGAGAGAGACAGACAGAGAGAGGGAGAGAGTGAGACAGAGAGACAGAGAGAGGGAGAGAGTGAGACAGAGAGAGGGAGAGAGAGAAACAGAGAGAGGGAGAGAGGGAGAGAGAGAGAGAGAGAGAGAGAGAGAGGGAGACAGAGAGACAGATAGAGAGACAGATAGATAAAGAGAGAGAGAGAGACAGATAGAGAGAAATGGGGTTTAACATTATTAAATACAACCTCTGAAATAAATGAATGAAATGGGGTTTAACGTCCTACGCTTCTGCACCTAACCTGGGCTAATTGAAGATGGCATACGCCATACAGTGTGCTATGAGGGAAATTTTTCCCGGACAGCAACTGAATTCCAACGGCCAACAGATCTTTTACAATGGTTTTTCGTACCATCCGAACGACTAGGAAGCTGTCCTTGTCAGGCCCCCTGTCTGCATTACTGACAAGAGGAAACCACGCCGGAAAAACCTCTGTAATACAAATATGACTTATAATTCAAATGAAATGTGGTTGGATTATAATGTTTTAAAGAGAGAGAGAGAGAGAGAGAGAGAAAGAGAAGAAGAGTGAGAGAAATGGGGTTTAATGCTCACACAACACAAATGAAATGTGGTTTAACTTATATACACCAACTGGACTGATGAAAATGGCTATACACTATGAGAAAGAGAGAGAGAGAAATGGGGTTTGACATAGATGCACGAATTGGACTGTGCTATGGAGTGTGCTATGAGGAAATATTTTGCCCAGACAGTGGCATTGAATTCCAACTGTCAAGGGTTCTTTTACAGGCAACATGTACACAAGACATAGGTTTTTCGGTATTATCTGAAGAACTAGACACTCTTCCCAGCCAGATCTAACACACTGGACGGGCACTAGATTCACAGAACTACTTTTATCTTTAAAAGAGCGAGAGAGAGAGAAATGGGGTATATCCTCCACCCGACACAAACTAGGTAACTTCGGTCCTAACATATGGTTTAATTTTATTTAAAAATCCACTTGCTGTAGAGAGAGACACACAGAGAGAGAAAGAGGGAGGGAGAAATTCGGGTTTAAGTCAACTTGACACAAACTAGGTCATTTCGGGACTAACATATGTTTTAATTTTATTTCATTAAACCTCTTGCCGTAGGTGTCTTTAACAGTGGGAGGAAACTGGAGGACCCGGAGAAAACCCACAAGCTTGGGCAGGTGACCCTACTCTTTGTCACGTACAACTGGGGATTTGAAACCACTCCAGTTGACTCAATGACAGGCAAACAGATATATAAAGTATGATGTATACTAAAGAGAGAGAGAAATGGGGTTTAACGTCCACTCGATACAAACTAAGTCATTTCGGGACTAACATATGGTTTTCAATTTTTATTTCAATAATTTACTTGCGCGTAGGGGTCTTTAGCAGTGGGAGGAAACCGGAGTGCCCGGAGGAAACCCACGAGATTGAGAAGGCACCCCTATCTCCATGTCACATACGCTCACACTAGGGCTCGAAACCCCATCTGCAAGCCAGAGGTGACTGGCCAGCTAGAGGTCGAAACGCGGTACTCTAGACCACTAGGCCATCCCAACCCCCCTGTATACTGAAGAATAAAAGACATGAGAATATGAGAGTCTGTTTGGTTCATCTGTAATCTTAATACCATACCTTTATATATTCCGTTATAATCTTGTCCCGATTCAGCGGAACCATCTTTTGTATTTACGGATACAACACATGTTTCCGATTGATCCCCTTCTCTGATCACCTTGACAACTAATATAGACGTCTCTTCCTTAAACATCGGTTCTTTTACCATATATTTACTTTTCTCTAATCTTATAACAGGTTCTGAAAAAAATCAAAACAATATAGCGTGCTGATTACACTATTTTGCGATTTTACACATTTTTGTCTATACCGTTTTTAGGACTTCAAAATTTGTCTAATGGTTTGGATTGTTCGTACTTGGTTTTATTTTATTTTATAGCCTATCACACACGGGCACACGTAGCGATCGTCTTGAGAGTTTATGCCATTCTGCAATTAAATTACGTCAATCATGTGACTTGCTCTAAATGGTGATTCGCCGCAAACTCACAAGATTGCTGTTACGCTTGCTCTTTATTTATTTGATAAAAAAAAGAAGAAAATACATAGAAGTGAAAGTTGGAGGAATTGCAACTTGTGGTACAGGAGTTAAGATTCGACGCTTTGGCAGCGGAGGCAGACATTTTGAGATCATGTGATATGAATCATGTCTCTGATTGGTTAATAAACATGGTTTCCCCGATAATACAAAATCGAATTAGCTCTACCAAATATTTCGCCAACAATAATGATTTTTTAGGAGTGTTCTTAGCTTGCCACATTCTCAGCCCCTCTGAAATATTCCGTAGCTCCCCCCCCCCCCAATTTTACAAGCTGACTACAGCCAGCATCAATTGACCCAAGATTACCTTCTTTTTTTTTTCAAATTATCCAAAAATACTACTTACTATCGCCAATGTCTTTAACTGATATTTTAGTTAGATTCTGTTTTCCAAGTTTTGCTGGTTTACCATTACTCAATGGATTACCTAAAACCAACCGGAACTCTTCATCTCTCTCATATTTTGTATCATTATTTAACTTAACAACACATGGCTTCTCTAATTCACCTACAACAATAATATATACAAATTATAATATAGGTTGCCAGGCAATGAAGTAAAATACAATTGAGGGTTTGCGGTGAATGAAGTCAAATACAATTGGGTGTTTGCAGTGAATTAATTGGCGATACAAATTTCTTCTTAACACACCTAATTTTAAAAAATTGGAAAAATTCAACTTAATGGTTTGAAACGTCAAACGTAAACGTTTTCAAATGTAACTTAGATTTAAACATATTTTCGAACCCTCTTGACAAGTAAAAATAGGTTGTAATGAATAATTTACACAAAAGGTAGGACACCTAAACATCTAGTACTTAGATAAGGGTATTATTTATTTTCTTGAGCTAACAAGCAAGCAAGAGTGTTATTGACCCTTTAAAGGCTATGATTCACTGTTGTCTCGACTCTGATTTTATCAGCCTTTCGTCATAGGATATAAGATATTACAGTCATGCTTAATCAACATTCTTTACGAAAGAGAAAATCATGTCTTTCTAATAGCAAGCGCAGGGGGACTGCGCCACATATGATTTACACAAAAAACAAATATAACGACAAGACATCATACTCAGAAACAACAAACAAACAAACAATTCAAAAAGAGTGAATGGAACTGGGGGGTCATTAAATAATCTATAATCAGTAAAATATGTAGGAAATCTTTAATAGCCCATGTTAAATACCCGGATCCATTCACTTGATTTGATAGTTGTTTAGTTTTTGCAATGTCTATTTTCTGTCTTGTCCCCAGGTTTATCTTGTAGATTTTTTTTTCGTTTGTTTTGCGTGTAGTGCGGTCCTCCTGCATTTACTATTACTCTACACAAAAATAAAACATTTCATGATAGATGTGTTACGACTCAAAAATATGTCAGTTCCTGTTCATGACATGTTCTTTCAATTATTAACAGGGAAAGAAATCTTGATTATTCAAACATTGTGGAATACTGCACCTGATAAATAACCATGGCGATATAGGATTACGACAGCACAAGTGAACATATACTCTCTGTACTTGGATACATTTCAATTCTAATTTTTAAATTTAAAAGATGTCGTTTTCAAATAATCCTTATTCCCAAAATGGCTGCTCATTTTTTAATATTTTATTTTTAAAGGGATGCTCACTATTTCAATATTTGAAAGAAAATTTAAAAAATAATTCAGATACTTATATTATTATATTTTCAAAAATTTATATCCAGTTTTTGAATTTAGAGGTCATTTGAGTTGTTAACAGATGTACCGTAAGTCCATGCTTCAGTGTTTTTGAAAATATAAGCTCCAGTAATCCGTTGTTATTAAAACAAACTGCACATTGTAGGTAGCGTACATGACGCGCCATGTATTTTTCGTTGTTATTAAAATAAAACTGCACACTGTAGGTAGCGTACATGGGTCGGTTGCTCAAAACTAAGTAATATTAACGATCCGTTAAACTCTAACAGACATATCTTGGCAACGTGTTGTTTGCGTTAAATTTACTACAGAAAACACTATAGAATACTTTATTTTTTCCTTTAGAATAATTAGCATAAATCTGTAGGAAAAATTTGTACCACAGAATGTTCGGGGCCTTTATTTCCAGCAACAATCTTTCTCTCCATTAAAGTAAACATATCGTTATAAGATAACAGAGCTTTGAGCAACCAGCCTCATGACACCATCTATTTTGGGCACATTGTAGGTAGCGTTCATGACACCATGTATTTTGGGCGGATTGAAGGGATAAAAACTATGGCATGATAAAAGACAAAATCTGATTTAAATTAAAATGAAATCTGACGAAACAAGACGAAATCTGATTTAAATTAAAATGAAATCCACCTTTATGTAAAGACAGGTGTACAACTGGCAGATCTCATTAATTGCATTTCAACATTTTTTTTCTGATTATCACTAGGAGCTAAATTTCATGAATACTTTACATATCGAATTTCAAATGACATGAGATAGATCCATGAGATATTTGAATCTGAACTTTGTGTACTTTCACTAGAATTATTAGTTATTTGGATTTAAAATACATTTGGCAAGCGTGTTATTGGTGTTGGAATTGCCACTGGGGTGCATATCTTAATTGCAGCTACAATGCAAGAACTATCTGGATTTATAAATTGCCAGATATCTGGATTTAAATATATACTGGGATGTGTGATATAGAAAGAGAGAGAAATGGGGTTTAACATCAACTTGACACACACTAAGTCATTTCGGGACTAACATATGGTTTAATTTTATTTCAATAATTCGCTTGCTGGTAGGGGTCTTTAGCACTCTTTCTGGCTTGACAGGTCCAGAAAAAAAAAAAGCCTTATTCTTACTACTAGATGTTTAAGTGTCCTACCTGTTGTGTAAATTATCAATTATAACCTATCTTACTTGTCCAGAGGGTTCGAAAATATGTTTAAATCCAAGTTACATTTGAAAGTGTTTATGTAAGGCCTTTCAAATCATACAGTTGAATTTTTCCAATTTTTAAAATTAAGTGTGTTAAGATGAAATTTGTATCATTTATTAATTGAAATATTGAAAAATAGTACAATTTGTTGACCAGAATAAAGATTGGGACATATTATACAGTTACAACAAGAGTGGTATTGGGGCTTTACTGAAACTAAACAATCTGTTGACAATTATACATGATCATGGGAGTTCATCCACGACACAAATGTTAATGTTAATTTCACCCTTTTGTTATTTATAACAGTTCACGAGACGGATCAACCAAGATACGATTCTTTCACATATTGTCACAAACTCCTAGTCACTCTATACTTTATGAAACCAAAAACGTCTGACTTTAGAGGACCAAACGACAATCAGGAACACCTGACTAAACAAAATAGTGGCGCCATGCCAGGAACCAACAAAAGAGCACACAAAATATTTGCCGGAAAATCGTTACATTTTTAAGTGTTTGGTAATATTTTTGGAAGCGGAATTCCTAGTCTTTAACAAGAAGAAAGGATATACAAGTGGTAGAATCTGGTTTTGGTATCAGCATTGTTTTCAAATGAAGATTCTTTACTCAATTTAGGTATTATGATTTGCAAAGTATGGAGAATTCTGTCTTCCAGTGGAAACTCTTGACATAGCATTGTCACCATAACAGAATATCAAATAACTAGCTAATATCATATTCTATTCCTTTCAAAATAACTTGCATATTTGCAGATGTGAAATTGTTTTGTTTACATAACGAACAGATGTGCAATTACTGTGATTTGTTGATATTGTTAATATTGTCTATGACAGCCCAGCGTGGGTTACCTCCAGGCACTCCGGTTTCCTCCCACTGCTAAAGACCCCTACGTGCAAGTGAATTATTGAAATAATAAATTGAAAACCATATGTTAGTCCCAAAATGACATAGTTTGTGCAATTACTGTGATTTGTTGATATTGTAAATATTGTCTATGACAGCCCAGCGTGTTGTAAGAGAAATGATCATATCCTAAGTTTAAAGGAGCTAAATCACTAACATTTGGGATCTAGAAATTGACAAAAGTGGGTCGCAACACTACTTATAATACTGTAATATGAATGTATATAAACTGATTTATATTAAATGGTTTTCATTTTTACTCCAATTTCAAATCAGTTTATGTTATTCCCAAAATGACATAGTTTGTGCAATTACTGTGATTTGTTGATGTTGTACATATTGTCTACGGCAGCCCAGCTTGATGTAAGAGAAATGATCATATCCTTAGTTTAAGTGCAAAATGCTGCATATCACACAAATACTTGTACATGTATGAACAATATAAAGAGCCTTAATTCGGACAAGCTCGTATTTTGGTTTACTCTCTCTTTCAAATGCTCAAGCCTTAAAGTGAATTTGTTAAACATCACTAATTCAATATCTGGGTATTATTTAAAGATGGCCAATAAACGTTTTTCTTTTAATAAAGATACATAATGGGAGATTAGATAATGGGCTCTCTTTAATAGTTAAAAACAAGCTCTTATTTTGGTTTGTTCTCTTCTTTCGCATGCTCAAGCCTCAAAGTGAATGTAGAAGAACAATCCGTCACTAATTCAATATTAGGGTATTATTTAAAGATGTAAAACAGAAGAAGGCCAATAAACGTTTTTCTTTTATTAAAGATACATTATGGGAGATTAGATAATGAGCTGGCAGTTCTAAAGTATTTATTAGACATTAATTAACTGATCCAGGCCTTAATAAACTCTGGATGGCATCAGATTTCTCTGATATTAAACAGATTAAAACGGTTCAGCGATACTTTGATAAAAATCGAATAATAATATGGAGGACCAAGATTTAGGTTTGATCAACCAGCCAAGCCTTCAAAGGCTAATATCTTCGCTTGCAATAGAGTAATTTGAATGAAATTTTCAAATTATTCATTTTACATCATCTACTCTCGAACTTTTATACATAATGTATCTTTAATTATTTTCTTACTATGTACCGTTGGCAAATGGAACATCTATAAATCTACCCTCGATCGAACTATTATAGCAAACCTGGCTAGTTCTTTATCTAGATCTTACATATTATTTTCTTTCTATGTGTCATTGGCAAATAGAAAATAAAATGTTACCTGGTAAAAATTGAACAATAGATGCGTTAATGTTTGGTCTTTCAACATAATCATCTAAAACTTTGGCCGTATCTTGTCTGGTATAACATCTAACTGTAGCCTGTTTACTCGAATCACCAGATCTTATTACCATTGCTTTAATCTCTCCTGTATTCTCAAATACTTCATAACTCCCTTCTTTAAACTCGAAACTAGGTACTGTAATTATCAAAATTGTCAAAAACTGACCCATGGGGGAGGGGATGTCATAATGCGCAGTGTTCTGGGCGGAAGGAAGCCGAGGGGGAGAGAACATGGCCTCTCTGTATTATTAGTGTAATAATCAAACTTGTCAATACTGTTCAGGCCTGGTGCCTATAAGGACCTAAGATGGAAGCCCCCCCCCCCAAATCAAGAATTGTTTCCGCTGGCCCTGCTTTTCTCGTTCGACTGGGCTAATAGTACTGTAATAATCAATGTTGTCAATAACTGACCCATGGGGGAGGGGATGTAATAATGTGCAGTATTCAGGTTGAAGGAAGCACTTCTGTCTAGAGGGTTTGGGGAGAGAACATGGCATCGCCCTCTCTGTATTATTAGTGTTACTGATGAGGGTTGTCAATAACTGACCCATGGGAGAGGGGATGTCATAATGCGCAGTGTTCAGGTCCGGAAGAGGCACTTCTGCCAAGAGGGTTTGGGGAGAGAACATGGCATAGGCCTCTCTGTATCATTAGTGTTAATAAAACAGTTTACTATCAGTAATTGCCGTCTTCCATTAGCCCAGGCTAGGTGCATAATAGTAGGACGTTAAACCCCATTTCATTTCATTAATTTAGTGTCAACAGGACCCATGGGGGTGGGGATGTCGTAAATTAAATATCACACCCCAGAATTAAATTTTTACACTCATATATACATTTTCTGGTATTTCACCATTTTTATGATTTATAGGTGTGAAAAGTGTTTTGTGTGGGGCAGAGTATGCGATGGTGTTTAACGTCCTACAGTTTTCCTACGACTGGGATAACTGTAATGTCCAGCATTTTTTTATTGCAAATATATTTCCAAATCTTCGTTTAAAAAGGCACTACTCACCATCAGAGACAGAATCATTGATAGTAATAACAGAAGTACTTGGTTCTCCCAGCATGGCTGCCATGGGCATACGAAGAACCACCTGGAAGGTTTCAAGACCTTCTACCTTGGGTCTACCGAGATCATCTAGTATTGTTATACGGACTAACTGCATCGTTACACCAGGTGCAAAGTCAAGGATTCTGTTGACACCAATATAATCTAATCCAGCTGAAAGCAAAAAAAAAAAAAATAAAAATAATTTGATATTGCTTTTAAATAATTGTTTTGTATCTTGTTTTATATTTATATCATATTTATTTGGCTTCTTTTAGGCCCACGCTTACCTTTATGATATACAGTTACCTTTAAACATTATATTTATTTATTTATGCTATTAATCATTTTATTGTAAAGCACCCTTGAACATTTTATGAAAAGGGCGCTATATAAATCTATAGTAATAATAATAATAATAATCAGTTTTGTGGAGTTTAATCAAAATTTGATAACAAAAGCTTTTCATGAAATAGGTTTTTTCGTCCTACTTTGCTGTATCAACCACGATATTCATCTCTGGGTCCAAACAACGGTAAAAAATCTTAGATCAAACCCTTGCTGTGCCTAGTTTTTAAGCAAACACCTAACTACAATTAGTAGTATTAACTACAATTTTATTTCAATAATTCAACTAAGGGTAGGGGTCTTTAGTAGTGGGAGGAAATCAGAGGCCCTGGAGAAAACCCACGAGGTTGAACAGACGACCCTACTCCTTGTCCGTATAAGAAAATCCACCAGGTTTAGCAGGAGACTCTACATGAATGGAATGAGAAGCATCTGATAATACTCCAGTACATACCATATCATAACTATTAAATCTACTGGCAGTTCACAAACACTTCTTTCATTACTCTATTTATTTCTATTTATCGTGGGGGGGGGATGGCCTAGTGGTCTGGAGTGCCGCGCCTGCGGCTGTGGTTTCAAGCCCTGGTGTGAGCGTATGTGGCATGGAGATAGGGGCGCCTTCTCAACCTCGTGGGTTTCCTCCGGGCACTTCGGTTTCCTCCCACTGCTAAAGACCCCTACGCGCCAGCGAATTATTGAAGTAAGATTAAACTATATGTTAGTCCCGAAATGACCTAGTTGTGTTGAGTGGAGGTTAAACCCCATTTCTCTCTATCTCTCTCTATTTAAAGGGTTCACAAGAAACACATAACCTTACTTTAAGTAGAATATTTCTGCAAGCTGCTGCAAAATAAAATGGCGTTAACATTGACGTACCTTCTGCTGATCTGGGTTCGGTACGACGAGATCTGACAGTAACACTCGATGGTTTACTAAGATCTGTACCAGTTCTCCATACTTTCACTTCAACAAAGCCGTCACTTTCATCTATCATATAGTCAGCTTTACCAAAATAAAACGCCGGTTCTAAAATATAAACACTAGAATTTAAACTATAAAAATAATAATAATAATAATAAATTGTCTTCTATAGCGCTAAAATTATGGCCGCTGGTCATTTCTAAGCACTTCACACTGAGGTCAACTATTTGTTTTTGCAAAGATTTTTTTGTAAACAGATGTGTCTTTAGTGTTGTCTTGAAATAAGATTGTTGAGCGCAACTGTTGTGGAAGCTCATTCCATAAACTACTGATTCTTTTATATACATATCGACAGGGCCTTAGCCTCAACAAACATCATAGTTTTCTGATAGTAAGTGCAGGAGGACTGCACAACACAAGAAACAAAAATATACAAGATAAACTGCGAACAAGACAGAAAATAGACATTGCAAAAAATATACAATTATGATAACCCTATGGTATGCAGAGAACATTGGTTCACGCCAGAATATTCGAAAATATTTAATACAATGTCAGTAAAATGAAGCCCCATCAGAGTTATAAATGAAATGGGGTTTAATGTGCTACAGTTCTGTTCCGACCAGACTAATTGAAGACTGGTATACGCCCTACAGTGTGATATGAGAGAAATTTTGTCCAGACACCAGCACTTTGGTCCACTTTCTTTTCGAATTCAAACTGTCCACAATTTTTCACCCCATCCCAATGACTAGACCCTCTGTCCTGTATCACTTACAAGGAGAAACCATGCATGAAAATAATGAGGAAACGGTTTCGGTTAATAATGGGGTCGAAGACTGTGACCTCCAGGTTAGTGAGCCAGCACCTTACCCACAGAGGCTCTAACTGACAAAGGGGGGTAGGGGGGGTGTGGATGGCTCAATGGTTAGCGTGCGCGCACTATATCACAAAGCCTTCATTGAGTCAACTGGCGTGGTTTCGAATCCCTGGTTGTACGTGACA
This sequence comes from Patella pellucida, assembly GCA_917208275.1. Lineage (NCBI taxonomy): Eukaryota > Metazoa > Mollusca > Gastropoda > Patellidae > Patella > Patella pellucida. Next base: position 3,959,121 of record OU795043.1, on the reverse strand, counting down.
AGGAGTAGGGTCTCCTGTCCAACCTCGTGCATTTCCATGGGTCCTCCAGTTTCCTCCCACTGCTTAAGACCCATACGCGCAATTGTGCAAGGGTATTATTGAAATAAAATTAAAATCATATGTTAGTCTTGAAATGAGCTAGTTTGTGTCGAGTGGACGTAAAACCACATTTCTTTCTCTCCCTCTAACTGACAAAAAGTAATTCTAAGCGTTACCAGGGAAACGTTATTTGTGTAGAGTTTTATCATTAAATCAACAGATTTATCACAGATATATTACCATCATTTTTATCGGGTTCAATAATAACTTTAGAAGAGTTGATTTCTCCAATTTTACCACCCATTGGTTCACTGAGGATGACCGAAAAATTCTCTTCGTCTTCATACAGTGAATCATCAATAATCATAACACGACAATATTTCTCGGCTTCATCTTTATCAAACCGGATAATACTGCGATGATCCGATGGTCGAGTGATGTAATCAGAATATGATGTCACTGTACTTGGTATCGTTCCTGTTGCCGATTCTAAAAATATAACAAAAGAAAAAATAGTAGGGTGCTCAAGTTCAGATTTTGTCAATCTAATGATCCAATGAAGTTAGAAATATATCATTCAGTATATATACTGTGGTAGTGTATATTTGTATATATTTGTATTTATTGTATATTGGGTATTTGTTGTATTATTGTCTCTTTAATACAATTGTTATTTATAGTATATTTGGTGTTTGTTGTATTGTCCCTTTAAAGTACATCTTTAATCTGGTCAGAAGTCTCTTTGCAATAACAAGTCTAAACTCTACTCACTTTAACTCACTAAAATAACCACATCTCAGCTTCTATTTCAAACCTCACTCTTATCCTAACCTTGTTACAAGAAGGAGCACATAATTTCACTTGTCCTATATTAGTGTATATGGTAGCATATTAAATAATCAGCCTTTGTATTAAAACTCCTATTTTATAGGAGTTTTTTATATATATTTAATCCACAATAAAGAACCTGAATCCATGACCTGGTGTTTTGTTCTTCAATGAATAGGAACCCTGCTACAATACCATAAAAAGAGAATCTCCTACCAGTCGTTTTTGATATCAAAAAATATCAACACAAATTGATAATGTAAAAAAATACGAGGCTCTGCCGATTCTAAAAATATATCATTTAGTATATAAACTATATATCATAAACTAATATAACAAATTATTTAAAATCCTCAATAGCCCTATGATTAAAACATAGATACTACTTTGTTTCGTTTTTATAGTTTCAAAATTTCATTTTACTTGGCTTTACTACACTAGGATCTGGAAGAGTTGTTATCATTGACGTGTTCTGGATGATGTGAGGGATCAGCCAATGAAACGGTCTGTTACGGCGAGTTCTTGGCTTTTTGATGCAAGGAACTGTGGGTAAACCACTAGAAATGTTAGCGCTGATCAATGTCTGATGTTATAGGGTCAAAAGCCGCTCGTTTGACCCCTGAAGTGAACTACCACTACAACTTGTCAGATCTTCATGTAGTGTAGGCCAGGGCTTACACTGTCGGTCACCAAAGTTGCAATTCGAGAATAAACTAGAAAGTGGCGTTTAAATTTTCTTGTTGGCGATAAATTCAGCGATAAAGTTTTGGGGTCCTGAATAGTCTTTTTTAGTCTTGGCGAAAAAATATCCTTAAAATTCTAATCATGTTTATTCTTGATTAACCATTGTTTTACCTAAATTCAGAATCAATTTTGGCAGAAAAAAATTGAAAGCCAGTGTGAGCCCTGGTGTAGGCCATCGAAAGTATAAAGGAAATGAAATGAAATATATATTTCTGTATTTTAAACAATTAGTACACCGGTCAATATCTATCTCTGTCAGTCATTTTTATTTCCAGCTATATGTTAGTGCACTGTAGCTGATTTTAGTTACAAAAGATTCTCATTTGACACCAGGCCCACGAGTTCATAAAGCATTCTCAGACTTAAGTTGAGAATTTACTCAAAATTGTTCACTTTATTTTAACTAAAAAATAGCCCTTTATACAACTTTTGTTGTTTTAATGTATCAAATACATCAATAAGAAACTATGTGCAAAGTTTTGTGTGTTTGCATCAAAGATATTTTCGATTGAAAGTTGAGCAAATTCACAACTTAAGTCTAAGAATGCTTCGTGAACTCGGGGCCAGGTGACTGAAATATCAGAAGAGAGAATTCTACAAGGTCAAACAAATTTTTGAATCAACATTATTGCTACATCATTCACCGTTACGTTTTGATAAAATGAAATTTTTGTTCAACTGTCCTCTTAACACTTCTCGTCACCCCCCCCCCCTTATTCTCTTCAACATTCTGACTATTTAGAATGGGCACGCATATTCAAGATGGCAATAGTCGGATCAAATGTTGAAATGTATGATCAGTATATGAATACCATTTGTCATCCAACAAAATAACAATTACAGTAGTGACATATCATTGACTGAAACCAAATTCCATTTCTCTCATGGCGTGGTTTAGAGGCCACGGTTGTATGTGACAAGGAGTAGGGTCGTCTGTCCGACCTCCTGGGTTTTCTCCGGGTTCTCCGGTTCCCTCCCACTGCTAAAGACCCCTACGTGCAAGCTAATTATTGAAATAAAATTAAACCATATGTTAGTCCCGAAATGACCTAGTCTCTCTCCCTATAAAATCGGTTTCCTCTCCTCTTAGGGAAAATCATGTAACCCACCTTGAGAGAGAGAGAGAGAGAAATGGGGTTTATCGTGCACTCAACACAACTAGGTCATTTCGGGACTAACATATGGTTTTATTTTAATTCAATAATTCACTTGCTCGTAGGGGTCTTTAGCAGTGGGAGGAAACCGGAGTGCCCGGAGGAAACCCACGAGGTTGAGAAGGCGCCCCTATCCCCATGCCCCATACGCTCACACCAGGGCTCGAAACCACAGCCACGAGCCAGAGGTGGCCGGCCAGCTAGAGGTCGAAGCGCGGCACTCTAGACCACTAGGCCATCCCACCCCCCTGTAACCCACCTTGAACAGTAGAACATATGACCATGAGTTCATCAGATAAATCTCCCGTTCTTTTAACTGGTATCAAAATCTCTCCGATATCTTCAGCTACACGATATTCTTTCTCCGGGAAAAATACTGTTGATTCTAGAAATACAAATATACTTCGAAATAATAATAGTTTTACATTCAATTAAATGCAAGTTTTATAACTCTTAAAGGGACAATAACACTCTTGCTGGCTCCTATAAATACAATTATACTTCTAAATAATAATAGTTTTACATTCTATTAAATGCATGTTTTATAACTCCTAAAGGGACAATAACACTCTTGCTGGCTTCTATAAATACAAATATACTTCTAAATAATAATAAATAAACTAACACATACTTATGGAAAACAGCTATTGATTTAATTGAGCAACGTTTCGAAGAGTATTCTCTCAACGTTTTTAAGCTAATACGTTAAGAGAATACTCTTCGAAACGTCGCCTAAATAAATCAGGAGCTGTTTTCCATAAGTATGTGTTAGTTTATCCATCCACCCAGTTACTTAATGTCATTCAAAGAATATAAATAATAATAGTTTTATATTCAATTAAATACGTGTTTTATAACTCTTAAAGAACCAATCCTGATTATATTTTGGAGAATCAAACTTCTTAATTATGTGTTTAAAGCCGTGACAATTGTCTACCTTGGGGCTGAGCAATTAACTCAATATACGTGATACTTTTTCAAACAACTTAAATCTGTCAGTCTTCATCTGAAAATGGAGACCGGTGTGTCAAGCTGTATATATTATGCGGTGTCTGGATATAAAATAACATGTAGGTGAAATCTACCTTTCGTTATCAAGTAAAGCACATGGGTCATTCGGCAATAAATTATCAGGTCACCCAACAAAAAACTGACCCGTAATCCTAAAAGGGTTACGTGTCCGGATAAGCAGTTTTTGCGATCACATCCCAACAACTCAATATTTTGAGCTGAAATTTTGAGACAAGGTCAATACGTCATTGCTCTATAGTTTGGCGCTTAAATTTCCTACAACTCAGACTTTTATTTTTGAGACTCGGTTTAAATCTGGATAGTCCTATTTAATGAGTAACTGATTTTCATGACAAATTATGCTTACTCTTCCGGACACCTGTTACCACTGTTTGTCATGTATTACGTACACGGTGAACAGTCCATAAGTTAATTACACTATTTTGCCTGATTACACTATTTTGCCTATACTGTTTTTTTAGGACTTTGAATTTTGTCTGATGGTTTGGATTGTTTGTACTTGTTTTTTTTTTATTCAATGTTTTTATATTTACCATCTTCAGAATCTAAGATAGTTATTGTTGCTTGATCAGGGTTTTCTATCACTGCTAAGACTGGATCGGATAATTTCAACTGTAGCGTCTCTTTCTCTTCAAATATAGAATCATCCAACAGACGTATCCTCCACGTCTTAACGGTTTGACCTGAAGTTCGAATATAGATATAAATCAATAATCAATAATATAGATATAAATCAATAATCAATAATATAGATATAAATCAAAAATATAGATATAAATCAATAATATAGATATAAATCAATAATATAGATATAAATCAATAATATAGATATAAATCAATAATATAAATATAAATCAATAATATAGATAGAAATCAATAATATAGATAGAAATCAATAATATAGATAGAAATCAATACTATAGATAGAAATCAATAATATAGATAGAAATCAATAATATAGATAGAAATCAATAATATAGATAGAAATCAATAATATAGATAGAAATCAATAATACATAATATAGATAGAAATCAATAATATAGATAGAAATCAATACTATAGATAGAAATCAATAATATAGATAGAAATCAATAATATAGATAGAAATCAATAATATAGATAGAAATCAATAATACCAATTAACTTCATAAAATTTGATCACAGACTGTCAAAGAGGATCAGCTACATAGCCATTTTTTTTTTCAAGGAGAAGATTTGGCCAAAAAACTGGACAAGGGATGGGTCGCCTGTCCAACCTCATGGGTTTTCTACGGGTCCTCCGGTTTCCTCCCACTGCTAAAGAACCCTATGCGCAAGCCGCAAGCAAATTATTGAAATAAAATTAAACCATATGTTAGTCCCAAATGACCTAGTTTGTGTTGAGTGGACGTTAAACCCCATTTCTTTCTCTCTCGTCACAAACTTATATTTTCATTTCCAAAATTCATTGGGATATATCTACTACACTACAGAAATGTTGTCACAGCATATTTTATTAGAGGTGATCAAATATCATTGATGGAAACAGACAAATTTTGAAAATGGACAATAACTATTGGGGTCATTTTTTAGAAGGAATATTAATTTTTTTAAACCAGAAATGTTGATATTTTCTATATTATATTGATTAAAAAAATCTCCCTATAGCAAAACATATTTTAATTCATGTTACAAATGAAATGTGGTTTTATGGCACCAACCATGCTATATTACGCCAAACCTACAACGATTTATGCGAGAAGAGTTAAAAAAATATCACAGAAAAAGTTTTATATGCATAAATAAAAACAATATCACAGTAAACAAGATTAAAAAAAACAAATAAATCTTTTGTGCATATAAATATTTAAAACATATAAATATACAATTAAAATTTATAATAAAAGCTTGTCTCTTTTAAAAAGTCCAGCAATTTACAATATAAGGCCGGTTGGGCAAATAATTGATGCAGAGACTGGCAACGGTAACATTTCGATCTTTGTTACAAGCAATGTTGACAATTTTATATACAGGCCTTTGATGTGAATAACTGTCTTTCACATTATGTAAATTTCTCTATCTCAAGTTTTAACAAGTACATGAGGTTTATCAAACGGCCATTTTTAAGGTGTTTTGGGGATAAAAGTGTTTTATTGTCATGTCTACTAACTGTGGTTATAAAGAAGTAAGTTGTCACATCTCCTTTACAACACAAAAGTTTATGGACTATTTTAATGGTTAGTGTAGTAATACGATACGGCAGGCGTCACGGTAGGATCAAAGTCAGGACATCCTCTGTCTGTGTGATACCAGACTACTAACATCTGACCGAGAAATTTTAGAATTTATTACTGGAATATTAGGCTCCAATAAATTTTCTGTTCATTAGTCTCTAATCATATTGCATAAATAAACTGAGAGATAAAAACACAACACAATTTATATTGAAATACAATCACTGTTTTATATACATTTCCATATGAATTGTGTTGTGTTAATAATCTCGTCATTTTACAAGGGTAGCAAATTAGGCCTAAGGCCTGTTTTCAATTTTGCCCTTGGCACAGATCGTGCGAATGATTTCGATCATTACTGCAGGAAGAAACCGAAGAGCTCGGGGGAAACCTGCCTGATCGCACAGGAGACCGAATATCCCTCTCACTTACAACGATAAAGTTCTTGCCTTGAGCTGGGATTGAACACTCGATGCATTAGTGAGAAGCCGCCTCTCTATCGCCACGGCTATCCGACCAGCTAGGGTTTTTAATGTGCTCAATCAATAAATGCCACTCAAGGATTAAACTCAGAGATGAACCCTGCCCTTACATTTTTGATAGGAATCTTTACTGTTTGTGTATTATTCGAGTATTTAATTTTATTCAATTGATGAAATTTTAATTAATGTAACCACCAGTGCCATCACCTGCCTCAACTTCAGTTCTAAATGTGTTTGGTCATTGGTGATCTGTGTATTATCTGAGTATTAAATTCATTCAATTGGTGAAATTTTAATTAATATAACCACCAGTTCCATCATCTGTCACCTGTTTTAACTTAAGTTCCAAATGTGTTTGGTCATCTGCATTTTTACAGAAGTTCATGGAAACTCACTATAGACAATCTTTAAGTGGCATACATTTAGTAATTATTCATGGGAAACAATCATTGGTTTTATTCTAGAAGCACAACGTTTCGACAAGTATCCTCTTGTCGTTATCAAGCACAATGGAAACTCACTATAGACAATCTTTAAGTGGCATTTAGTGATTTGGGAACACAATAACACAATTTTTACAGGAAACAATCACTGGTTTAATTCTAAAAGAACGTAGTTTCGACAAGTATCCTTATTCAAAACTAAATTGAAATTTCAAATCTGCTACTTGTATTGAAGAACCAGTGAATGTTAGCGCGATATAAATGCATATATTGTTATTATTATTATTATCCTCTTATCATTATCAAGCACAATGGAAACACACGGTAGACAGAACCATATTACCGTACATTATTAAAAGGTGGCAAAAATCATTGTTCTTTTAGCTATACCCAAAAACTTTTGTCATGACATAAACCATGAACCGCTGATAAAAGCTGTATGATTACATCTATTGAGCATGCATGATCAAATTATTAAAACCATTCAAGCTCGTGTGAAAGCAATCGAGGAAAATGGTGGGTCGTATCTAATAAAACCATCATAAAATCCACCCATAAAGGATCTCATGAAGTCAGATAAAAGGAATTTATAAATCCAATATTGGGCAAATTTGACCATTCAATGACCAATATGACAATAAAATTTCCGTCAATTGACCATAACTTTTCTTATCTGTTGTATATTATAACACTAGATCGCGTATATAGAGTCACTAAAATTGGTTATATTTAATATTATTATTATACCTCTATAGATATCGGATAATTTAATATTCATTTCTCTTCGCTTAAAGGGCTAATCCCAATAATATTTTGGGTAATAAAACTGCTTAATTTTGTGTTAAAACCCCTTAAAAACTTGAACCTAACGACCGAGCAACTAATTCAATATTTGTGATATGTTTTCAAACAACGTATACCCATCAGTCTTCATCTGGAAATGGATACTGGTGTCCAAAGCTGTAATATGCGGTGTCTGGATAAAACCAGACTTTTATTTTATAAAAACAATGTGTGGGTGAAATTTACCTTTCGTTATCAAGTGCAGCACATGGGTCATTCACTGTATAGACCTCTAAGAAACGAAAAAATTGACCAGAAATCTTAAAAGGGGTACGTGTCCAGATAAGCATTTTTGACGTTCACGTCCAAACAACTCAATTTTTTTAGCTGAAATTTTGAGACGAGGAAAATACACCACTCCTTTTCATTCTGGCGCTTAAATTTCATACGAACTCAGACTTTTATTTTCTAGACTCTGTCGAAATTGGGACAGTCCCTTTAACGGGTTGATCTTAATGGTGGATTATCTTGTAGAAACCTGACAAAATGGCTATAATCAAGCTTAAGCTGTCTGCACCTAAAATTGATAGGAAGTCCGATACACAAGTTTTCTTCTTCGAATCGGCTTTATTGGGATATTTTGGATGTTTGATTCGATCTGATGTAACAATAAAAACCAAGTAGAATATTTTCATTACTTAAAGTAGTTCCCTTCCCATCAACCGATCAGAGACTGTATTGTCAGTTTAAGCCAGACCACTCTCTTTCAACAGATTTTATACACACGGACACGTTATTTCCCTCCATTCTTCCCTTCAAGTTTCAACTTAAGCCAGATTCAATCCACGACATGTATTTTCTCTACTTTCTTCCCTTCAAGTTTCAACTTACGCCAGATTACTCTTACAACAGATTCAGTACATTAGGACATGTTATTTCGCTACTTTCCTCCCCGCAACTTTCTTACTGTGACAAACTAAGAGCTGCAACATTCTATAATACATGTTCTTGGCTTATTGTGCTATCATGTATCACCTCGAAATTTTAAAAAGAGGAGGGCAAACTTTGTGAGAGAGATTTTGTATGATTTCTTCCCTGGTTAGTTTAAGACATTAAGGGTTTTTGTCAGAGAAATTGCATCAAACGTGAATCATTTTATTTAGAATACCATTACTTGGATTATTTTCCCTAACCTAATTAGTCTTTTCCCTAAGCTGTCTAGTCCTTTGGATGGGACAACAAACCAAGGTCCTGTGTACACATTGGTGTGCACGTAAAAGATCCCTTGGTCGTTGGGATTTTATAATAGAGTAGGCCGTAGCGCTGCTAGGCAAAATTTCCCTCATAGCACACTGTATGGTGTATGCCCGTCTTCCATTAGCCCAGGTTAGGTGCATAACAATAGGACGATAAACCCCCATTTCTATAGGGCTTCATTTTATATGTACTTTAATTAGTTAATTACCTTCAAGTTCTTCTTCCTTTGTGCTGTGGTTATATGTTAACACCCATTAGGTTGTCCTATTAGCTATTTATGCGTTAGTGATTTTAGGTTAACAATAGATCCAATCACCCTGTACTTAACACCATGGGTTCTTTTTTATGGCTTCACATTTTTTGTAACATATATATATATTGCCTTTTAGTTTACTAATTATCATTTGTGCTTGATAACGACAAGAAGATGCTTGTTAAAACGTTGTGCTATATGTATATAAACCAGTGATTGTTTTTTTCATAAAAATTGTGTTGTGTTTTATTGTGCTCAATCGCTAAATGCCACTTAAGGATTATTATTTCATTTCTGTTTAAGCCTATTTAAAACTGATTGATATTACCTGGATTAAACTGGACTTGTTTAGCATATCTTTTATCTACGTCTTCACCAACTTTAGCTGTTGCATTATTTACAGTAATAGCTGAAAATATAATGGAATGTGCTTAAAGCTACAATTTCACATTTTTAAGTTATATTTTTAAAATGTATGAAAAAAAAGTCTTGAAATAGATGGTATCTTTAAACATTTCTACCTTGTTAAAGAATAATCCTATTAATTCACTATTGCCAGCTGAGAAATTAGCAAAAATATCATTTTCAACTTCAAATTCCAATGTTGGAAAATGGCTGCCCCATGTTGTCAATAGCAAAACGTATTCAAGTTCACCCGTTATTTAGAACACAAAGTCGTAATCTAGCTAGGCAGTGAATGGGAATATGTAGGCTACTTCTGGTATACAGTACTGTCAATGTTCTGAATTTGTTTGTAATAAATTTTCTGTAGCTAAATTTAACTTAATTCTGTTTGGTCAATGAGCCCAACATAATATCTGTATTTTTAGGCCACCAATCAAAATGTGCCTTAGGGCCAGTAGAGCCTTAATCTGGCACTGCACTTGGCAATCAATAACTGTGTGTGCATTGTGGTGGGGGTGGGGGTGTGATATCTATCCTGGTAATGGGCATAGAAAAAAATAGATAATGAATAACTTACTGACAAACGATGTTTCTCCCAGGTAGCCTCTTCTTCTTAATTTAACTTTGAGTCTTTTTTCGGTCTCATTAACTTCGATTTCATTACTCTGTAAGGATATCCATGCCCAGTTTAAATGGAAGGGTTGATTAGTTAAAACATTTTTACCTGAAAAATACGTAAAAACAAACTTATTTATTTAATGTAAGTGCTGTATACGATATATACAAAGGGTTAATCTGTATTCATGCCTTTCAAGTCCTGGTCTGAGCGTATGTGGCATGGAGATAGGTGCGCCTTCTCAACTTGTGGGTTTTCTTCGGGCACTCTGGTTTCCTCCCACTGCTAAAGACCCCTATGCGCAAGCAAATTATTAAAATTAAAACCATATGTTAGTCCCAAAATGACCTAGTAATGTGGAGTGAATGTTAAACCCCATTTCTCTCTCTATATATTCATGCCACTGCGGTTAATTAAATCTATTTAACGGATTACATAGCCAGCATGGAGTGCCGTTAGTCTCTATCAGTATTTTGCCATTTCTGGGAGGGGTGTTTCAGAAATAAGGGAGGGGCGGAGCGCCCATCCAGAATAATAATCTCATCATTTAACAAGGGTAGCAAATTAAGCCTGAGGCTTATTTTCAATCTGGCCCTTGGCACAGATCGTGCAAATGATTTCGATCATTACTGCAGGAAGAAACCGAAGAACTCGGGGGAAACCTGCCTGATCGGACGAGAGAACGAATATCCCTGTCACTTACAAAGATAAAGTTCTTGCTCTGAGCTAGGATTGAACCCTCGACACTACATTGTTGCATTGGTAGTCTAGCTGGAACACTGTGTATGTGATATCTATAAAGGGTTAATCTGTATTCATGCCACAGCGATTGATTAATAGCAATTTAATAACGCCTATTGTCCATTATAAAGATTTATAATAATATTTAAAGTACTGTTATTAATACCAATCTAGTGGTAATGTCTTCAGGCAAATATTGGTTCAATCAAGACTTAGTGAAGAATGAAGATTAATCAATCTATGCACAAACTAATTGAACAAATGGATCACGATAGACAGACAATCATTAAGCTAGTACTAAGCTTGGAGAGAGAGAGAGAAATGGGGTTTAATGTCCACTCAACACAACTAGGTCATTTCGGGACTAACTTATGGTTTGATTTTCTTTCAATAATTCGCTTGGGTCTTTAGCAATGGGAGGAAACCGGAGTGCCCGGAGGAAACCCACGAGGTTGAGAAGGCGCCCCTATCTCCATGCCACATACACTCACACCAGGGCTCGAAACCACAGCCACAAGCCAGAGGTGGCCGGCCAGCTAGAGGTCGAAGCACGGCACTCTAGACCACTAGGCCATCCCAACACCCCTACTTAGCTTGGAATAGACTATCACAAATACATATTTCTCTTTATATAATTCTCGGCATATTTTTCCACGAATTATACTTGTACAAAGGACAATTGGCAGTTGGAGTTCAAAGAGAGAAAGAGAGAAAGAAATGGGGTTTAATGTCTCCAATGTACATGTCACACTCATTTAGGAGATAAACACTTCATGTTTTGCATTTAGAGGGGTGTTATTGTCCAATAGACATGTCCTGAGATCATTAGGACCCAAAGGTGGAAGAACTTGAAGGTAATTAACTAATTAAAGTATTGTCTATTGGACAATAACACCCCTCTAAATGCAAAACATGAAGTGTTTATCGACATTGTAATATGCTATTTACGATTTTAAAAGAAAATACTAAAACAGAGGGGTGTTATTGTCCAATAGATGGTGTCTAATTGACCAATCAAAATGCGAGGTTCACTCTTAGCATGTTACAATTCTGAGTACCGGTGTACAACTTTTAATTCTGTCCACTTGTGTATATTCATTAGTATTCTGTGAAGTATAATTACATGTCACTTTTGTCAGTTGCAATAAATAGCGGTGGACAAGATGAATGAAAATTTATAATGTAGCACAATGCATCAAGTGTTATGGTCATTTGTAAGGCTTGCCTTCATACATACTAATAACTACTGACCACCTGCAATTTATAGTTTTATACACGTATATGTATGTCCAGTCAGGGTCCCCCTGATTACACTGACCACCACCATGTCGCCTAAATGGTAATCCAGTCGTCCAAACATGAGTTTGATAAATTTATTTCTAAGTAAATGTCGCAATAAATCAGAAATACCTGAGACAAAGTCGTCTATTAGCAGGTAGATGTAAATGTAATTAAAGACATTAAATATGTAGTAGAGCAGTAGAATACCTATATCACTATACAGGTAATAGTATAGTATATCATAGTATATCACTGTTACCGGTGGGTCATGGTAGTAGACATTTGTTACTTGGAGCGCACGTTAAAGATCCCTTGGCAGATGTAATTCGATATAAGAGTAGGCTGTGCAGGCGGGTTATGGTAGTAGACATTAATTGTTACCTTTTACCTCTACTTTACACCTGACTACCTGGCTGTAGACATTAAAGATACATTAGTTAAGAGCTAAATCTGCCTATAGCAGGTCTTTATTTGGGCCTAAAATGTTTTCTAAAGTATTAATTAGACATTAATCAACAGATCCAGACCTTAATCAACTCTGGATGGCATCAGATTTCTCCGATATTAAACAGATTAAAACGTTTCAGTGATAATTTGATTTAATCAATATGGCGGGTTCCAGCCTTTTAGAGACTTAGCTTCGAACAAATTACTCATTTTACATCATCTACTTTCGAATTATTATAGCAAACATGGCTAGTTCTTATCTATATCTTGAATAATGTAACTTTAATTGTTACCTTTTACCGATATTTTCCTTATAAAAATGAATATATTAGGGGGGGGGGGTGATCTTTATGATCAGTAAGGCAGCTGTCGGAACAATAAAGACTCTATTTACTTGGAGAGAGAGAGAAAGAGAGAGAGAGAGGGACTAACATATGGTTAAATTTTATTTCAATAATTTGCTTGCGCGTAGGGGTCTTTAGCAGTAGGAGGAAACCAGAGGACCCATGAGGCTTGACAGGCGACCCTACTCCTTGCCACGTACAACCGTGGATTCAAAACCACACCAGTCGAATCAATGATAGGCCTTATGATACAGCGTGCACACTAACCATTTGGCCCCCCCCCCCCCCCCCCCGGCACAATTAAACAAGTGGAAATGCTAAATTTGTTTTTAAATTTTAATGTACTAATTAAACCAGCCATTAGCCGCCCACCCCTCCACCAGACTGGACAGGCGACCCTACTCCTTGTCACGATTTTCATTATGAAAATGAATATGTTAAGAGGGCGGTGATCTTTATGTTCAGGTTTAATAGATATGATAAAACGTGAGTCAGGTAATTAACCGGTGAAATTAACCAGATAATTAACATCTAAACACCTTGCTTCTTAACATCTTCAAAACACATTTCTTAATCCACAACCAATAGAGAAATATTAGTTAACCACCCAAAACAACAAACAGGTTTTCTTGTCAGTACCTCACCTCGTGTGGAAAAAAACCGTACAGCTGTTAGTCGTTAAATATATGTATGTATTAAATTGCCCATGATTACCTACTCCTCCTTAATGAGTTATTTGGTTAAATACTTCTGATATTCTTACGCGGTGATAATTGTTTCCTTCATTCTTCAGAGAATGAAATTCAAGTTTAACATATTGATCGCAAAGTGTTTTCTAATCTACTCCAATTTCTTTTTTCTGAAAGACGAATGCTTATCGACAAAACTGTTTTTTTAATTCTGTGTTTTATTGTGGTCTGAAGCCGAGAAGACTTGCATTCCTACCAGGGGAGAACAACAAAAACTATGTTTGATATTTCTCATTTCCCTCTCAAGATTTTTATGACTCCACATTTTACAGGTTTATCTGGGCTATACTATATATACCGGAAAACACCGAAAAACAGTGGAAAACAACCGAAAAAATACCAGAAAACTACCGGAAAACACCATTTTATACTAAATACTGGAAAAGACCGGAAATACACTAAATACCGGAAAACACACTTTATGATAGAAGCTGAAGGGGTATTACATAGGCTAAGCCTGTTCCCCAATCCCATTCAGACAACCTGAATAAAATATTGTTTAAAAAAAAAAACAATTCCATATTCTCATTTATCTATAGCCTATTTTACGACTTTGTAGTATACAGACTTATAAAACAAACACATTTGTTAAATATTTTCTTCCCACAGTATTTTGTTGTCAAAGAAATTTACTTATTTAATAACTGGGTAATAAACAGAATTTTTCTCTGAAAAAAATGTAAAGGAACAAACAACCTCAGATGAGTTTGACACAATTTTGTCAAAGAGCGTAAAATATGTTATGATGTCTTGTCTGGTAGTTATTGGGTAATATATCATAGAAATATTTCACTTGTTATAGGCCTATATATATATAATATTACACTAATTGGAAAGTCAGCCATCGTGATGGAAACAAAACTCTAGCAGACGTTTAAATTAATCTAGACACAAATGGTGTCGACTGGTGTCAGAATGATGTAAATTTATATAATACTTACTATCCTTACAATTACTATTAACTGTTACCTGACAACTGACAAGACAGGTATTAAAGCCCCATTACCACTCTTGTTGTAACTGAATAATATGTCCCAATCTTTATTCTGCTCAACAATTTGTACTATTTTACAATATTTCAATTAAAAAGTGATACAAATTTCATCTTAACACACCTAATTTTAAAAATTGGAAAAATTCAACTACATGCCGTAACATGGTTTGAAAAGCCTTACGTAAGCACTTTCAAATGTAACTTTGATTTAAACATATTTTCGAACCCTCTGGACAAGTATGATAGGTTATAATGAATAATGTACACAACAGGTAGGAAGGACACTTAAACATCTTGTAGTGAGAATAAGGCTAATTTTTTTTTTCTGGACGTGTCAAGCCAGCAAGAGTGTTATTGTCCCTTTAACGATTTAGCTCCTTTAACCATAACCATGAAGAGACAGGTACGAGCTATAAGACCTGAATTATAGCCCTTATTATTGAAAACATGACGAGTATCAACTACCGACCTGTCACAGATTTTATTTGTTGAGTTACAGAGAAGATTTACTCAAATTTAAGACTTTTTTTTAAAATCATAAATCATGCTCTTGTTAAAATGCAATATTTCAATGTCTATCTCACAAACTTTAAACATAAATACGAGTTTAACATAAATTTGAGTTTTAAATAATACCTCCTTGTAATAAAGGTTTCGAATATCATAGGTAGCAAAATTCCATTAATTGTTAATGATTTAGAGTGTTCATTTTCTTTGTACGAGTTTCCAATTTACGAAAACTTTTTTTTATATTGAACTTACTCCAGATGGAAACAATTTTTAGGGAGCTGATTTTTAATTTCAGTTTATCAGCCTTTCCAGGGCTGGCAAAAGCAATTCTTGATTGGGGGGAGGGTAGGATTCAATCCTTAGTCCCTATAAGCGAGGGTCCAGGGGCCGCAATAACCAGAGGAAAAGAGTACTTGCAGCCAAATTATTGGAAGCAGTTTTATATAAGCAATAAGTTGCTTGTTACTGTATCCAAACTATTCATATTATTTCCTTCTGTGACTGTATATAAGAATTCTGAATAAATACTTTTTTAAATCAAATTATTGGGGGGGGGGGGCTGCTTTCGAAAATAGCTAAGTAAACAAATGCATTTTCTTCTGCTTTTACCTTCGAAATGTATTCCACATGCCGTACATTATTTCCAAAACATGACGACTGGTGTACCAATGAAGATTTTTAACCATAAAAAAATGAGACCTCTTTATCAGCTGAATGGAATATTTCTCCACAACAGTGACGACCCTTTGGCTGTTTACCAAACATTTATCAGTTAACTTCAAAGATTTGTAGAGAATGTCAGTAAATGAATATGATTAATATCATGCTGGGTTAAAAGAACACATGTGCATTATTTCTAGTAAACTAATATCAGTTATATATATAGTATATACAAGTCGAGTCATATTTGTTGTCTGCTCCTCGTGATGGGAGCATACATAAATACCTCAATAATCCAAATAAATAGATTCTAACATCATTAACACCTTTATGGTTCGGACAGCTGTCTTACTGATTCACAATTTTTAAAATATTTCTTGGGGTTGGATGGCTGAATGGTTAGCGTGCGCGCTATATCATAAAGCCTGTCATTGAGTCAACTGGCGTGGTTTTGAATCCTTGGTTGTACGTGACAAGGAGTAGGGTCACCCTGTCCAACCTCATGGGCTTTCTCCGGGTCCTCCGGTTTCCTCCCACTGCTAAAGATCCCTACACGCAAGTGAAGTATTGAAATAAAATTAAACCATATGTTGGTCCCGAAAAAACTTAGTTTGTGTCGAGTGGATGTTAAACCCCATTTCTCATTTTCTCTCCAAATAAATAGATTCTACATCATTAACACCTTTATGGTACGGACAGCTGCCTTTACTGATCTGCAATAATTTTTTGTATTTCTGAATTCTGATAAATTTTATGATTTATGCTGCATGTGTAAGTATGTACTCTGAAAAGTGATGATTTGCCAGCTTATAAAATTGGGGAGGGGGGGGGGGGGCTACATAATTTTTATGAGGGGCTGAGGAGGTGGCCAGCTAAGAACACTCCTAAAAAATAATTATTGCGGGCGAAATATTGCTATTACTCTTCCTTTCACATCATTTGACATTTTTAAGTGTTAAAATACTAAATGATTTTTTGACCATTGGCATATAGATGATAAGGTTGAATATATATAGTATCTGATGGTATGCCCCATTAATTCTTCCTTCAACACATGCTATTTGTTTATAGACAAATGGTGGAAAGATGTTCAAATATCCCAATTATCATCAGGAATTCTCAACTCTAGCAAACTCCTTATCTCTGTCTCTCTCTCTCTGTCCCTCTCTCTCTCTCCCTCTCTCTTCTTTCCCTTTCTCTCACCCTCTCCCCCTCTGTCTTTCTCTCCTTCTCTGTTTTCCCCTCTCTCTCCTCCTCTCTCTTTCTCCCTCTCCCTCTCTCCCTCCTCTCTTCTACCCCCTCTCTCTCTCCCTCTTCTCTATCTCTCCCTCCCTCCTCTATCTCCCTCTCTCTCCCCTCTCTCTCTCTCTGTCCCCTTCTCTTTCCCTCTATCTCTCTCTCTCTCTCTCTCTCTGTCCTCTCTCTCCCTCTCTCTCTCTCCCCCTCTCCCCTTCTCTTTCCCACTCCCCTTCTCTCCCTCTCTGTCTCTGTCTCTCTCTCTCTCTCTATTTTATAATCCAGGTGGTGTATCCAAGTTATTACAGAAAGACAGTATGTCAGTTATACCACAGACAAAATTATGCAGAAAGCTGAATTGGGCTGCACATTCTCTAGGACAATAAGTTTCCCTGGCTGAATCACATTCATTTCACAAATTGATGATGGTCATTAATTTATGCCAAATATGACACTGACTATTGACAGCAATAATTAGCTCTCTTGTCCTCCTGTCTCAATTTGAAACATTTTTATCTACTTAGCCGATTATCTCATTTTTATCTACTCAGCAGTGATCTGGATTTTTATAAATACTATTCTGTGTATAATAAACTGCTCATGGG
The DNA here is from genome assembly GCA_917208275.1 of Patella pellucida. NCBI lineage: Eukaryota > Metazoa > Mollusca > Gastropoda > Patellidae > Patella > Patella pellucida. The sequence continues at coordinate 3,941,304 of OU795043.1, read as the reverse complement.
GGAGAGAGAGAGAGAGAGAGAGAAATGGGGTTTAAAGTCAACTCAACACAAACTAGGTCATTTCGGGACTAACCTAGTTTGTGTCAAGTGGAATTTAAACCCCATTTCGCTCTCTCTCTTTCTCTCTCTCTCAAACTTCTTTCCTTCTTGCATCAAACTGCTTTAAGAAGACATCATGGCCTCTCTACATGTACAGAATCAATGATCTACATTAAAGAGACGACCATTGTCGAGATTGGTCGTATTTTTGTTACGTCTTTTTGGTAAATCATTTTAGTGAAGCCTGTACCATAACAGGCCCAGGACTATACAGCACAGTGGACGCTTACGGCTGGACCCCGAATCCATCCACTTGATTTGATATTTGTTTATTGTTTGCAATGTCTCTTTTTGTCTTGTCCGCAGGTTTATCTTGTATATTTTTGTTTTGTGTGTGGTGTGATCCTCCTGCATTTACTATACAGAGGATTGAGAGAACAGGTGTAAAGATTAACGATAAAAGAATCAGCGAATCAGCTATCAGTAGCCATGATGAATGGAAACCAATAAACGGTATTATCTATGTCACCTAGTGTCAAAAACTTCCAGGCCACGTGAAAACAGTACAAGAACTCTGATCACCTTACTGATAAAATAAAATTATTCCAGATAATCTTAGTTCTTGACACAATCAGCAATTTTGTAACCTTCGGTGGGGGGGGGGAATCATCAGTAATTGTTTTTCCATAAGTATGTGTTATAGTTTCATAATCTTAGTTCTTGACACAATCACCAATTTTGTAACCTTTGGTGGGGGGGGGGGGAAACATCTACATCATTGTTTCACGAAAGTAGCCTAATCAATGTTGCCATATTTATCTTTGTGGGATGGTGGGGTTTGTTTTTTATCATTTGCATCAGTAGAACTAGAGAAATGAAATGAAATGGGGTCTAATGTCCTGTGAGGGAAATTTTGCCCTGGCAGCGGCGTTACGGCCTACATGGAATTACAACTGCCAAGGGATCTTTTACGTGCACGCCAATGTGTTCACGGGACCTTGGTTTTTCATCCCAGCTGAAGACTAGACAGCTGTTTTTGTCAGGCCCTCCGTCCTGCATCACTGACAAGGTGAAACCACGCTGGAAAATCTGGATGAACTTTCTCGGCCAATGCAGGCATCGAAAACATCCAACCTCCAGGCTAGCGAGCCAGCGTCATGCCCACTTAGCCACATAATCCCCCCAGTAGAACTAAATCATATCAACAAGACATGCATGATTTATAAACTGTTTGGGGTGAAGGATTTCAACCATGGCCGTGAGAGAAGCTTTCAAAATAACAAATTAAAACTATACTCTACTGATCAAACACGCCACACACAGCAGGTTCTACACAATGCTTGCCAAACAGATTTTTTTATTGTCTTGAAATATTGGCACCGTGAAAAACCAAAACCTGCTTGTCTTGTAAAAACAGGTTAATGGAAGAGTATTTTTGTAATATTATGCCATTTTAAAAGCAGAGATTGAAAGAAGAGTATTTTTGTAATTTTATGCCATTTTAAAAGCAGAGATTGAAATAAATTCTCTCCTGAGTGAGTGTATTTAATGATCAATGTGTTAAACATTTTGTGTACATGTGTAAGGAATTTATGAGATGGAAAAAACCATCATAAATTTGTCGGATTTCAATCAGTCTGCCATGATATGAGATGATAGAGGTTCTTTTTCATTCTCATTTCCTTGGCTGCACAACAGGTTCCTTTTCATTGTGGATTCTTTGGATGATCAGGGGGGGTTGGGATGGCTTAGTGGTCTAGAGTGCCGCGCTTCGACCTCTAGCTGGCCGGCCACCTCTGGCTTGCGGCTGTGGTTTCAAGCCCTGGTGTGAGCGTATGTAGCATGGAGATAGGGCGCCTTCTCAACCTCGTGGGTTTCCTCCAGGCACTCTGGTTTCCTCCCACAGCTAAAGACTCCTACACGCAAGCAAATTATAGAAAAAAATTGAACCATATGTTAGTCCCGAAATGACCTAGTTGTGTTGAATGGACGTTAAACCCCATTTCTGTCTCTCTCCCCTTTTTATTGTGGATTCTTGGGATGATCTAAATCTCACATATTATAGAAAACTTGGCCATTTTAATCTAACCTAAGTGTGCAAAAATAACCCAATCAGAAACATGAGAATCTAAAACATGCAGTTGCACTAAAATATTACGTAAACATTGCGATTTATAACAACTTGTGTAATTGCCTGTTGAGTTCAGACCTGTATACAGTGTAAAGGCAATGAACCTATTCTTTAAAATTAGACAAAAAAATTAAACAAGCAGGCATTCCACCATATAACTGTATTTTTGTCTCCTTAATGAATCTTACACTCATAGAGATAGAGAGAGAGAGAGAGAGAGAGAGAGAGAGTGAGAGAGAGAGAAATTGGGTTTAATGTCCACTTAACACAAACTAGATCATTTCTAGGTCATTTCGGGACTAACACATGGTTTAATTGTATTTTAATAATTCACCAGAGAGAGAGAGAGAGAGAAATGGGGTTTTAATGTCCACTCGACACAAACTTGGCCATTTCGGGACTAACACATGGTATAATTGTATTTTAATAATTCACCAGAGAGAGATAGAAATGGGGTTTAATCTCCACTCGACACAAACTAGGTCATTTCTAGATCATTTCGGGACTAACATACGCTTTAATTGTATTTCAATAATTCACCAGAGAGAGAGAGAGAGAAATTGGGTTTTAATCTCCACTCCACACAAACTAGGTCATTTCTAGGTCATTTCGGGACTAACACATGGTTTAATTGTATTCCAATAATTCACCATCCAATCATAAACATAATTACAACACACTGAAAGAATTTGAAAAAAATTTTGTACGTTGCATAAACAGCATACATAATGCCATAAGTTAAAAACAACACTTTTTACTCGAAGTTTACTTGCAGCCTTGGAAGGCGAATAATTTAAACATGTATTATATTTATTTTGCCGCGGTTATCATGTTTCATCTATTATTAGTGTTGTTGGTTCTTATGTCATGTTTGTTTCCTTCAATCTCAGTAGCGAGAACTCCATTGTCAAGATTTATACAAAGATAACCGCCGTCTTTATAAATACAATTCACAGAAACGCAAAAGAAAAGGAGAAACGCAATTAAGTTCGAAATTGTACACAGGTGGGCTTCTTACCGTCTATTTCTAAAATAAACTTTTCTCGTTGCGTTTGTGTCAGCAGACAAAAGGTAGAAGTTAGCATAACACAACAGAAGAAGTAGAAGATGTCTGATTGTTTCTCTAACTGTATGTCAGAGGTTTCCTGGTGGGATATCACAAATCCACAACAACTTCCAGATAGGAAAAAAAAATTCCCATCTGACAGTTTGATTATTTTACTTCAGCGGAAAATAATTCCTTTTTTGTTAAAAAAAAAAGCAAAAAGAATCCTTTTGAATGATTCTGAATTCCTGTTAGATTATTGCAAGGAAAAGAGGAATTAATTAAATGCAGGTTTAATATTTGTGAAGTATGGGTGAACCGCCACAATGGACTTTCAAGTCTAATTTTCACATGCCAAGAATTGAGCCTAGACAGGAGAGAGAGAGAAATGGAGTTTAATGTCCACTCACCACAAATTAGGTCATTTTGGGACTAACATATATGGTTTTTAATTTTATTTCAATAATTTGTTTGCGCATAGGGTTCTTTTAACAAGCTCCCCCATAGCACCCCCCCCCCCCCCCCATGGCTACAGGCCTGATTTTATCTTAATTCACAAATAAGAGCATACCTCACCCAGTACACTATACTATATATACACTACCAAGTCTATTCGTATTTACATCATTTGTTCATTGCTCGTATCTGAACTCCAAGTTTATTTAAGTTGGAATAAAGATGGCAGAAATAATAAATAGGCGATACTCAGTGTTACACCATGATATGTACCGGACATCTGTATAAATTATACATGTGGTGAACACATCCTTTCAGATGGGGTCGAGAAGGTCAGACATGCAGTACACATGTAAATATTGTCGGTGAAGTTACAAAAGGTCGTATCTTCGGGTTTTGATGAAAAGTGATTTTTCACATTTTACATTTCTGATTTCCTCATTGTGTGGCGCGTGCTTTTTTTTATCTAATAATCGTATTTCTAGTCTAATCAAATAATTTTTTTATGATCATGTGTCAAATCGTCGTATTGGAGAAAATTTTGCAGAAAAATTCTCATAAAAGTCTGTTTAAAGCCCCAATACCACTCTTGCTGTAACTGAATAATATGTTACAATCTTTATTGTACTATTTTACAATATTCGAATCAATTGATGATACCAATTTCATCTTAACACACCGAATTTTAAAAAATGGAAAAATTCAACTACGTGGTAACACCATGGTTTGAAAAGCTTTACGTAAACACTTTCAAATTCAACTTGGATTTAAACATATTTTCGAACCTTCTGGACAAGTAAGATAGGATGTAAAGGGTAATTTACACAACAGGTAGGACACTTAAACATCTAGTAGTCAGAATAAGGCTATTTTTTATGGACCTATCAAGCCAGCAAGAGTGGTATTGTCCCTTTAAAGAGAGATACAACATTTTGTTTTGAACAATCAAATTGTATTTGATAATTGTAGTTTTTAGTCTCTCCTGTAAAATTAGGGAAAAAGGAGTTACAGCCTTTTGCAACTTTACCAACGATATACCGTCTGCTGGGGATGGATTGCCCATGTAAAAACGTTTATTTATTTCCTGTATTTTGGCACGAATTTGCAGACAGCCATTACGACAAAGTAAGATAGGATTGTTTGATAAACCATCTCAGTCTATATCTGTGTCAGTGTACCTATCTGTGTAATAGAATACCTGTATGTAATAGTTCTGTTGGAATTCTTCCATGTGCAAAGATAATTGTGAGAAAATTAATTTTAACAAAATGACAATGAATCTTTCTGACGCGGATCCAGGGGGCCATGCCCCCCCCCCCCCTTCAGCCCCAGCGAGACTGGTGTATCTGCTTTTTAATTGATGATATAAACATGATTTTCTCATTGTATATGCCCAGGCAATGATTACTATTTGTTACAATGTATGCCCCCCCCCCTCGAAAAAAAAGCCTGTCTTTTAACTTCAAAAATCTTTTCTCAATAATGTTCAATTATAATATCCAACAATTTTATCAAGTAATAGAAATATTTAAGTAACATAGTGTTGTCGCCAGGCAACAAAAGTATACACCCACCAGTAGCTTTGTGAAAGAAGCCAAAAAAGTAGGATTAGAAATTTTATTCTTCATTTTTGCCATTCTTTGCACACTCATAGATTTTATTTCTTAAGCGGCAACTCCTAAAAAATTCTCTTTATATTATATACAGCATTACATACTACACCTCTATATTAATTTTAATTTCCAATATGGACGCTTTTTTTATTTTGACAAATTCTTGACATAGTTTTAGAAATGACCTAGTTGTGTTGAGTGGACGTTAAACCCCATTTCTCTCTCTCTCACAACTCCTAAAAAATCCCTTTTTATTCTGACAAATTCTTGACATAGTTTTAGAAAGTGACCTAGTTGTGTTGAGTGGACGTTAAACCCCATTTCTCTCTCTCTCTCTCTCAACTCCTAAAAAATCCCTTTTTATTCTGACAAATTCTTGACATAGTTTCAGAACCGTGAACCGACCAGTGGTGATTATGAATGATATAAAGTAATATAAAGTAATTGTTGGTAAAATAAAACTTGTATTAACTCATTTAATGCCTCCTTTACCCCCTGCTGTATCACTCTTACAAAATACACATTATCTATTATTTATGGGAGTTTTTTTGAAGTGTTGACCATTGAGATTATTCACATTTATTTTAAGTATCTTTTAATCCAACAGGTGACCATAAAATTTGAAATAATCTTGTTTTTGTTCCGTTTCAATCTCATTTATCATATGGTATAATAGTTAGTAGATTGTATCACCAATATAAATTCATTTTTAATACGATTATAATTTACCGTGGAGATAAGATAAGATAAGATGAGATTTCATTATTCTCCGGTATTCTGTATTTATCGAAACACATTTTATCATAACAAAGACCCTCAGAAGCTCATACATAACATTCATATATCTTTATTTAATCCCTGAAAATATTTCCATCACATATTTGAAAATTCATTCAAACTAGAATTTCAGAGTTTCCTAAGAAAAAATCCCTGTATATCGAAACACATTTTATCATAACAAAGACCCTCCGAAGCTCATGCATAACATTCATATATCTTTTTTTAACCCCTAAAAATATTTCCATCACATATTTGAAAATTCGTTAAAAATTTTGAATTTTGCAGTTTCCTAAGAAAAAATTCCCATAAATTCTCAGAAACCAAAATTGTTTGTATGGTGGATTATATTGCTATATTTTGACAATTATTTGGAAAAATGTTCAAACAAATCAAATTCAGAGAGAGAAAGAGAAATGGGGTTTTACTAGGTCATTTCGGGACTAACATATGGTTTATTTTTACTTCAATCATTCGCTTGCGCGTATGTGTCTTTAGCAGTGGGAGGAAACCAGAGGACCCGGAGAAAACTCACGAGGTTGGACAGGCGACCCTACTCCTTGCCACGTACAACCGGGGATTCGAAAACCTCAATGGCAGGCTTTATGATACAGCGCGCACACTAACCATTCGGCCTTCTCCCCCCCCCCCCCGGCACAATTAAGGGGAGATGCTAAATTTGTTTTTACATCTTTATGTACTAATTAAACTATCTATTTATATTATTAGCCGAGAATTAATAGAGTGAAGATGATAATCGTTAGCAGGAAGCACTTATATTAAGATACAGAATTAAACTTTCTCTTTATTTATGACGGGGTTGGGATGGTCTAGTGCCGCGCTTCGACTTCTAGCTGGCCGGCCACCTCTAGCTTGCGGCTGTGGTTTCGAGTCCTAGTGTGAGCGTATGTGGCATGGAGATAGGGGCGCCTTCTCAACCTCGTGGGTTTCCTCCGGGCACTCCGGTTTCCTCCCACTGCTAAAGACCCCTATGTGCAAGCGAATTATTGAAATAGAATTAAACCATATGTTAGTCCCGAAATGACCTAGTTGTGTTGAGTTGTGTTGAGTGGAAGTTAAACCCCATTTCGCTCTCTCTCTATATTTATTAATAACACTTTCACAAAATAAATCAGTTGTCAGTTATTTTGATGATTCAATTAAGTTATGCAACATGTAGAACAGCTGACAGACATCATAAAACAATAAAAAAAAAACGAAGATATTCCCGGACTAAATTACATCATTATTCATGTCTGTCACCATATGTGATAAAATACCCAAACTTCATATCTTCTACAGTTTATGTTTCAATGGACGCTTACCGCTAGCCCCCGGATCCATTCACTCTTTTTGAATTGTTTGTTTGTTTGTTGTTTCTGAGTATGATGTCTTGTGATTATATTTGTCTTGTATGTAAATCATGTGTGGCGCAGCCCCCCTGCACTTACTATTAGACATTAAGTTCATAAACCCTGTTTACATTATAAATTTTAAGCGTACCAGGAACGGTACCTGGCACGGCACGCTTAATGTTTTGGTAGTGTAAACAAATCAAACATAAGCGTGCCGTACTGAGTATCATGCCAATCTGGGCCACGGCTAAATTTTCTTAGTGTAAAAGCTATCCGGTTTGAGCACAGTTTCAGTATGGATGACTGCGCATGCTCGAAACAAACCTTGACCTTTTTACCCTCATACTTTGACAGTTCTGTCAAAATGGCTGCTCAAAATAAATTAACCGTCATGATTGTTTTCACCTAGGTAATATGTATAGGGACTGAAATTAACTTTTCTGTGAAGAGTTGCACATTTTGCGTGCTTGGCACAGCTCTGAGACCGGTTACTTTAGAGTAATGTAAACGGGTCGATTTCTTGAAATTTATCGCGGCCTGGTACCGTGCCAAGAACGGTGGGCTTATTGCGGCCAAGTGTAAACAGAGCTTAAGTTGAACCGTTTGTGTAAAAACAGAGAGACAGAGAGAGAGAAATGGGGTTTAACGTCCACTGAACACAACCAGGTCGTTTCGGGACTAACATATGGTTTTAATTTTATTTCAATAATTTGCTTGTGCGTAGGGGTCTTTAGCAATGGGAGGAAACCGGAGTGCCCTGGGGAAACCCATGAGGTTCAGAAGGCGCCCCTATCTCCAAGTCACATACGCTCACACTAGGGCTCGAAGCCGCAAGCCAGAGGTGACCGGCCAGCTATAGGTCGAAGCGCGTCACTCTAGACCACTAGGCCATCCCAACCAACCCCCCTTGTGTAAAAACAGGGTTGAGACTGGTAATGTTAACTCAAACATAATAATTCTAGTAATCTATCGTCAGCTTGATGATTATCAATTTACTTACATCAACACGTGAAATAAGCTCTTTAGTTTGGGCTATTGATAAATGAATTTTAGCTTTCAGAAGCTTACGGCTGGCCCCTGGATCCATTCACTTGATTTGATAATTATTTGTTTTTGCAATATCTATTTTCTGTCTTGTCCGCAGGTTTGTCTTGTAGTTTTTGTTTTGCGTGTAGTGCGGTCCTCCTGCACTTGCTATTAGTCGAGATTATACTATGATTAGTATTACTATAACCAAATTCTTTCTCACCTACGAGAATGGTGTAAAAAGAGAGGTATGGCTGGGTAAACTGCCAAATTGTCTAAAGTATGTGCTGCAATCTGTGCAAGGAATGGGTTTGATGACAAGCATATAGCCTTTAAGAGGTACGGTCGGCTGCCAATCGTCATGGAAATAAAATGAAATGGGGTTTAACACGTTCGCTGCCGACCCTAGTTTGAAGGGCATGCAACATATGCCGACCATTTCCGGTTTTAACTCAAATGCCAGCATACGACTCATAGTGCGGCACTGGCTAATGGCCATTTTTATCAAATGTTCTTTTTCAGTGCCGCATCATATAATACAGTGCATCACCATTGCAGAGGATTTATATTAATATACCAAGTCAATAATGTTTACTACGAGTATACTCTTAGCAGACACAGAGGTGGTAACCATGACTACAAGCAACTCGTAGTCGGAATTCAACGTGTTAACGTCCTATTGTTTTGCTCCTAAACTGGGCTAATGGAAGACGGGCATACACCATACTGTGCTATGAGGGAAATTTTGCCCGGGAAGCCGCGCTAAGGCCTATTCTTATATCAAATTTTAACAACCAAGGGATCTTTTACGTGCATGCTTTGAAAGTATCGTCGTAACAATAGCCTGAGGACTATTTTTACGTTTTACGACTCGTGGTAACAATAGCCACTGCCTTAAAAGAAATTATTTTCCGACATTGTTGAGACAAAAGCTGTTACTACTTTGTATTTGTTTATTCCATGTGATTCATTATGATCAATATGACAAACATTGATATAACAAAGTTTTCTGATATATTCCTGATATTAAGTCAACAAGCTGTCCAATATATTCCTGACATTAAGTCAACAAGCTGTACGATATATTCCTGACATTAAGTCAACAAGCTGTCCGATATATTCCTGACATCAACAAATTGTCTGATATATTCCTGATATTAAGTCAACAAGCTGGAAGTGAAGAGGCTGTAGATTCTAGAGATTGATTGTCATGTATTGACAGATTTCCATCAAATTCAACTCTTGTCGAGTCGAGTCATCAGTAAAACTAACACTATTACTTCTGTTAGTATGATTGATAACTCCATCTAGCTACCGATGTGATTCACTTATCCATCTGGCATCAATGCCATTTTTTGTTACATGATTTATATTACTACTAGTACAGGCCCAGCAGAGTAGGGGGGCTAAGGGGGGGGGGGCTTTGGACGCAAGTACTCTTTTCTCTAGGTTTTATGTGGTCCCTGGACCCTCGCCTATAGGGACCTAAGATGGAAGAGGCCTCGATTTAATAATTGCTTCCGCCGGCCCTGCCACAACTATATTATTCTTTTTTGTTACATAATTTATATTACCAGTACAGGCCCAGCAGAGAAGGGTGGGCTAGGGGGGGAAAATGGTCGCAAGTACTCTTTTCTCTAGGTTTTATGCGGTCCCTGGACCCTCGCCTATAGGGACATAGGATGGAAGGGACCCCAATCAAGAATTGCTTCTGCAGGCCCTGCCACAACTACTGGAGCCATTTTTTGTTACATAATTTATATTACCAGTCCAGGCACGTCAGAGTAGGGTGGGGGGGGGCTTTGGCCGCAAGTACAATTTTCTCTAGGCTTTATGTGCGCCTGGATCCTCGCCTATAGGGACCTAGGATGGAAGGGTCCCCAATCAAGAATTGCTCCCATCGGCCCAGCCACAACTATTTGATTCATAAATTTCAACTTTCTTCTTGTCAAACCATTTCAGTAAATTTAAAAGAAAACCTCAAAGACCTCGTTCTGGGAGCTGACCTTCTGGGAGCTGGCCTTCTGGGAGCTGACCTTCTGGGGCTCCAAATGTGTGAGCTTTGGCATGATTATCCAAACGATAGGTTGACTAATCCCCCATAGGCTAGAGATTTGAGCTATCATCGATTGCTTGTTATGTTCTGATAGGAATTGATGGATCAATCGCCAATTCTTGTCAGTTTAAATAAAGATGGACTCTTACGCTGATTAATCCCGACTGGAAGGTAATTGTTTGACATCACTACAACAAACTTTGACTTCTGCTCATCACCTACGGAGAATTTTATCAAACATGTCGGTCTTATCGGTAATAATATCTTAACTTAATTTGTCCAATGTGGATGATATGATGATACATACTTGAAAAATGGCCGCCTATAATAAACATTAAAAAGATTTATCTTAAATCAGATTAGACTTGGTTACTATCGGTTACTACACAGTATCATTAGAAAGTACAGAAATATGGAATGACTCAAGTTCACCAAGCATTCTCAGACTTAATTGAGAATTTACTCAACTTTCATGCAATCACTGTTTATGAAAAATATCTTTGATCCAGAAAGACAAAACTTTGCACATAATTTCTTATTGATGTACTTAAAATATTAAAACAACAAAAAATTTCAGAACTAACACAATTTTATGGGAAAACAATCACTGGTTTATTATTATAAAGGGCTTCATTTTACTTAAAATAAGGCGATTCTTTTTGTAAATAGATTCTCAACTTATTAAAGTCTGAGAATGCTTTGTGAACTCGGGGCCTGAAATACCGAATGACTCAAGTAGATTCAAAGAAGTTTCACGCCGGAGATAAATTACAACAATTTGTATCAAACCTTCCTGATTTTAATATGGCTTTTAATCAGTGATTTAATTGTGTCTATAGTGTTTTTAATTATTTAACTTTTTAAACTCAGAATTACTTTGAATTTTAAGGAGTGTTTTATCAAGTGATTTTAAACATTTATTTGTGCGCCACTGAACAGTTTTACTGAATGTATCAGCGCTATACAAGATGGATTATTATTATTATTATTATTATAAGTGATTTCGTAATGATTTCTTGTTTAGAGATTTCGACTGACTTAATGTAAATAATTAAAAAATTATTTGATGCTACATATGTTACATATAAAATTACTGCCACCAGGAATACAGGCTGGTGCAACAGCTAGTTGATCAAAATATGGTTCCCAGTTACCCAAGTGAAGTGCTCTTGTAATAGTCAAGCTTTAATGTGAGAGAGAGATGGAGAGAGGGAGAAATGGGGTTTAACATCTACTTTAACTCAAAAAACTGGGTCACTTCGGGACTAACATATCGTTTCATTTTATTTCAATAATTGGCTTGAACGTATGGGTCTTTAGCAGTGGGAGGAAACCAGAGGACCCGGAAAAAACCATGAGGTTGGACAGGCGACCCTACTCATTGCCACGCAAGTTGACTCAATGACAGGCTTTATGATACAGCGCGTGCACGCTAACAATTCGGCCATCCAACCCCCCTCTTAGCAAAATCACTGATTTATTGTTAGTAGTTAGTTAAAGTACTTTTATTATTTTTATAGTTGTTGAAAGGTAATGTATGTCTGAGGTACATATCACGTACTGTCATACATCTGAGAATAGATGTAGGGTAGCGGAATCTGCTGAGATTTGCCACAGGTGATTATTTCACTGAACCTTGATTTTGATCAATTTACTACATTCTTAGCAAGATCACTGATTTATTGTTAGTAGGTAGTAAAAGTATTTTTTATTATTTTCATAGTTGTTGTAGGTATTTATTGTTTGTAGATAGTCAAAGTATTTTTATTATTTTTATAGTTGTTGAAAGGTAATGATAGATAAATATAATTAATTTGAGCCAGTTGTTAAGATGTGTCTATAGTCTATACCCAGAGATGTTTGGATATTTGTACAAGATTAATTGAACATCTTAAAATAAAACAGAATCGTTAATTGTTGTAACCTAATCTCCTGACACGAAACCTGATTATAATAGAATCGGTGCCCATCGGAGAAAAATAAATGTGGTACCTTTTGATTTTTGGTTGTGATTGAACAAATAGGAGAATTGCACAGTTCAAAGATTTATTCCTCAGCGGTCACATTCCAAAACACATTATAACTACTACTAGGAAACATTTTGTTTAGTTAGCAAAAAACATTAGGCCACGATCCTAAACACTAGGAAACATTTTTTTTAGTAACCAAAAAACATTAGGTCTACATCCTTTCAGATAGTTGAAATAGAAGTAGAAAATGATATTTTTGTCAAATTCTCAACTGGCAATAGTGAATTATAGGATTAATAGGATTATTCTTTAACACGGTAGGATTGTTTATAGATACCATCTATTTTAGGGCTTTCTTTTAATAAATCTTTAAATACAACTTAAATATATGAAATTGTAGCTTTAATGCAACAACATTGATTCATTCAGTCTATAGACCTTCTTAGTTCATATTTTGCAGCTACTGGTATGTCTTTATGCTATTATACCCTATATTTGTATATAATTTTCCCTGTCGTCCACATGGCTTGAGAAAATGAATTATGTAGGCTGTATATGGAGATAGATAAATGAGTATTTAAAAGATAGATTTGATTTTAACAGATGCACTAGGGAATAAATATACCTAATTAGATTAAAACGTCATTAAGTAGCTGGTTTGATTAATTGACCAATGACGTGACATATTATAGAAATTACGACTGTCGATTGATTTATAGCCCTTGTTTTCATGTCTCCCCCTCACAGTGTGAACAATTATATAATTTAATGGATCTGTCATTACATCATTTTACACCCATTTAAATTGAGCAATCTTTTCATAAATAATACAGCTTGATATAATCAGTCCACTGGCTTTGTTCCTGCCAGATTTAATTAAGCTTTAATACAATGCTAACAAGATCACGACAAAATCCTAAATCATTTTTTATTCCAATCCTTGAGTGGCATTTAGCGCAGGCCCGTAGCCAGGGGGTTGCACGGGGGGGCAACTGCCCTCCCAATACTGAGTCTTGCCCCCCCAATATCACAAAAAAATTGGCCTTTACCGCAAAATTCATGCAGATGCCCATGCTAGTTGGCCCTCCCGAAAACATATTTGCGCCCCCCAAAAACAACTTCCTGGCTACGGGCCTGATTTAGCGGTGGAACACATTAAAAAACACAACACAATTTATATGGAAATAACATTTGTGCTTGATAACGATAAGAGAATACTTGTCGAAACACAACACAATTTATATGGAAATAACATTTGTGCTTGATAACGATAAGAGAATACTTGTCGAAACACAACACAATTTATATGGAAATAACATTTGTGCTTGATAACGATAAGAGAATACTTGTCGAAACGTCATGCTATATGTATATAAACCAGTGATTGTTAATTTGTTATTTCCATATAAATTGTGTTGCTTTTTATTATTTATTCCATCATTTTTTCGGGACGTTAGATGGCATTATTAAACAGAATTTTACACTTGTTCGTTATCTGTGGGACAATTATTCAGTAATCGCGTCATTTTTCAAGGGTAGCAAATTAGGCCTGAACCTTTTCAAATTTGGCCCTTGGCACAGATCGTGCTAATGATTTCAATCATTACTGCAGGAAGAAACCGAAGAACTCGGGGGAAACCTGCCTGATCGGACAGGAGACGATATAGTTCTTGCCCTGAGCTGGGATTGAACCCTCGTTGCACTTTAAGTGGACACAGTTAAGGTTTGATTATCAAACTGAAAAGGCAGATGATGTATGTCACTAAAAAAGTTTTTCGGTTTACTTCAATCAGGGGGTTGGTTGGCCGAATGGTTAGCAAGTGCGTGTTGTATCATAAGGTCTGTCATTGAGTCAATTTGTGTGGTTTTGATTCCCCTGTTGTTTGTGACAAAGAGTCGTGTCACCTTCCAACATAATAGGTTTCCTCCAACTGCTAAAGACCCCTACACGCAAGCGAATTATTGAAATAAAGTTGAACAATATGTTAGTCCCAAAATGGCCTAGTTTGTGTTGAGTGGACAATAAACCCCATTCCTCTCTCTTGTTTACTTAAATCTGTTGAATAAATTCCCCCAAAACTTCAAAACTTGTACGCTTCTAGCATATGTCCAAGATTGAGAGTCAGGGTGAATTTAATCATTGGCCTTTTACAAAAAAAAGAAGATTTCTGCAATAAATTTCAGGCCATGATAAATTTGATTTAAACAAATGCAAATGAAAAAAATCTGTACAGCTATTTTCTTCCTTGACATTATCAGGAGTGTTCAGAGCAGGAGCCTGGGGGGAGGGGGGGGGTCAACCTAGCTAACCACTTTCTATATGTGTCACTAGGTTCCCTAGGGGTCACCCGGTCAGTGTCACAGGATATGAACGTCTGCCACACCTGATGTGGTGGGTGTGGTCATGAGGGGCAAAATAAATGGACCCAAAAAATAGGCTAGACTAGCTCATTTGCTAACCATGTGAAACTTGTTGCAAAATGTTCAGCATATCCACATTTATCAAGAATCACCGATGCCAGACATTTTCATTCAGTGGTGGGGTACCCCAGTCAGAGGCCCCTAAATGCCACAACCCCAAAGCTAAGCTAGATTAGCTAATAAAATAAAACCAAGTACGCACAATCCAAACCATCAGACAAAATTCGAAGTCCTAAAAAACGGTATTGGCAAAATAGTGTAATATGGCAAAATAGTGTAATCAGCATATGGACTGTTCACCGTGTACAAAATACACGACAAACAGCGGTAACAGGTGTCCGGAAGAGTAGGCTTACCCTGCTGGCATGCCACACCCGCCATAGCTGCATCCAATCTATTAAGCGAAATCTCGGTAAAATAGCGTGATTGCCCAATGAACTATCGGTATGCAAGGACAGAAATAATGCCTATTGTAATTTAAGATGATAAAAAAACAACAGACATTCATGTTGTATGTTCCATAGTTCACTCTGATATCAGACATGTGGTTTTGGTGTAGTGTACTGGATATCAGTGCATAGATCGTAATGGTGAAGAGGTTATCCAGTGCTCAATGATGTAGTAAATATCAAGGTGAAAATAAGGATCAAATAATCGAGATGGCCTTTCTTATATCTGATAGATCACAATTCGGTACATGTTGTAAACATTACAAAACCACTTGTTTTTCATTTCACATAAAGAAGAAGAGAGAGAGAGAGATGGGGTTTAACGTCCACTCAACACAACTAGGTTATTTTGGGACTAACATGGTTAAATTTTATTTCAATAATTTGCTTGTCATAGGGGTCTTTAGCAAATTCAACTAAACCAATCAGGCTGCAGGAAATAGATTTGGCAGAAGAGACAATTGCCAGAAGAGAATGTGGTACCAGGTGTTCTGACAAGAGTAAGTACATCTTGTCTCCCACGACAAACACAACTGCCATGTATATCAAATTAAATCTAAAAGTAAAATATCATAAGACTAAATCATTGAGGATAATTTAAACAGAATGCTTTTTCTCAGACAAATTCAATGAATAATCATATAACAATTCCCATACTATGTTTTTTTAACACTGACATTATGCATTTAGAAGTATAGGTCGATGCCAAACTTTATCGTTGTAAGTGAGAGGGATACTGGTCTCCCGTTTGATCAGGCAGGTTTCCCCTGAGTTCTTCGGTTTCTTCCTGCAGCAATGATCGAAATCATTTGCACGATCTGTGCCAAGGGCCAAATTGGAAAAAGGCCTGAGGCCTAATTTGCTACCCTTGTAAAATAACGCGATTATTATTTAACTCTAGAATGATTATGGAGGTGGATGAACACAGGAAACACTTCTAACTGGTGTTTATCTCTTAAAGCTTTCAATCCATTTCTTTTATAAACAATTGAACTGTTTTGTTAAGTTTACATGTTCGTAGATCGTAGTGCATCTATTCTCATACCTTTATGTTGGGAATGGTAACAGCATTAGCACATTCCAAACTACATCATAGACGCAGAAATCAATGTAGAAAAAAGTGCAGTAAAGGTATGGTGGCATGTAAAAAAGACGGGAATAGGATCTGAGAATTTTGGTATCTCTGTGGTTTTATCAGTTACAAGTACGTAATTATAAGACATAAGAGTTAAACATGATTATTCGTATTTATATTTAGAGACAGAGCGTTACCAAGTATTATGAACAAAAACTAAGAGTTATGTTGTCCCTGGAACCCTTCCAAGATGCTATAAAAAATAAATATGTACATGAAAACTTGCATACAGTCTACAGACGATGTTAACCACTCGTTCTCTTGTAAACTCTTGTAAAATATACAAGATGATACAAATTATTTCAGCAGCAAGAGAGAGAGAGAGAGAAAGAGAGAGAGAGAGAGAAATGGGGTTTAACATCCACTCAACACAACCAGGTCATTTTGGAACTAACATATGGTTTAATTGTATTTCAATAATTCGCTCGCAGTGGGAGGAAACCGGAGTGCCCGGAGGAAACTCACGAGGTTGAGAAGGCGCCCGTATCTCCATGCCACATACGCTCACACCAGGGCTCGAAACCACAGCCGCAAGCCAGAGGTGGCCGGTCAGCTAGAGGTCGAAGGCCCAACCCCCCATTTTAGCAGCGAGAAATCTAACAGAAATACATGGCTGCTATCAGGTGTTCTAGAATTAGTTAGCATACCCTGTCTTGTGCATGATACTCATTACTACCAAAAAGCTACAATTTCATATTTTTAAATTATATTTTTAAAATTTATTAAATTAAAGCCTTAAAATATTTTTATATTTCAAATGTCTTAGTCGGTTTTATGGATCTTCATAAAGATTCTACTTCTGATGTCTTTTAGTATTAATTTAGTATTTTCCATGTACAACCATCTCATCCTGTTAAAGGAAGAAGTAGGGCGGTTGGATGGCTGAATGGTTAGTGTACGTGCGCGAGCTGTATCATAAAGCCTGTCTTTGAGTCAACTGGTTTTGAATCCCCGACTGTACGTCGCCTGTCCAACTTCATGGGTTTTCTCTGGGTCCTCAAGATTCCTCCCACTGCTAAAGACCCCTACCCTCAAGCAAATTATTGAGAAAAAAAACATATGTTACTCCCGAAATGACCTAGTTTGTGTCGAGTGGACATAAAACCCCATTTCTGTCTCTCTCCCCACGTTAAAGGTAGCATTGACCAGACTGACAAATCCTTTCAGTCTGAGACTTTCAGTATATCTATAGTTTGGTGCCAAGGTTTATTTCCAAGAACAACATAAACATGCACAACCTTTAAAGCTAGAGATAGTAGCCGGTATACATAAATATACTGTCTGGCACTTTGCATATTAAGTATGGTTTAATGGTCGAGAGCGAGACCTTCAGTAATATATTGGTGCTGCACGAGGCATTAGCCAAGTGTTGTTTCAATATATTACGCTCAAGAGCATTAAACAACTTAAAATACAGACACTCCGCACGTGATTTTCAATGAAATACGTCACAAGAGTCCACTATTTTAGATAATGTACAATTGGCAAGATCCCGTAAATTATTTGAAATAATGATACGCCAACATCAAAGGATGACGTCACATCTGTATTTTAAATACTTCTTATATACCTGTTATAGGCCATTCTTATTTCAAAACCCTGATCTGTAAAAAAAACGGTGAATCTGATTTCTTCACGCATTATAAATGACAATATCCTTATTATTATTATAACAAACAGTGCCTTGAAAATTATTTCTTCAGTATTAACGCGCTTTATAAATGACAATATCCTTATTATGATGGGACGTTGGGATGGCCTAGTGTTCTTAAGTGTCGCGCTTCGACCTCTAGCTGGCCGGCCACCTCTGGCTTACGGTTGTGGTTTTGAGCCCTGGTGTAAGCGTATGTGGCATGGGGATAGGGGCACCTTCTTAACCTTGTGGGTTTCCTCTGGGCACTCGGGTTTCCTCCCACTGCTAAAGACCCCACGCGCAAGGGAATTATTGAAATAAAATTAAACCATATGTTAGTCCCAAAATGACCTAATGGTGTTGAGTGGACATTAAACCCCATTTCTCTCTCTCTCTTATTATTATTATAACATCTTCTTGTTGTTCATTTGTATATTTACTATACGAGTAAGGTAGGCTTGTGGTCCGTCATAGTAGTTAATATTTTCACACCTGGAGGAAACCCACAAAGTTGAGAAGGCGAACCTATCTCCATGCCACATACGCTCACACAGGGCTCGAAACCACAGCCGTAAGCTAGAGGTGGCCAGCCAGCTAGAGGTCGAAGCGCGGCACTCTAGACCACTAGGCCATCCCAACTCCCCTATTATAATGAAGATATGATGAATCAAGAAGAACATGAGCATATGTCAAACGACTTGGTCAAATCAATGACCACTTCATCTCCAGTTAATATAACAATATTTGACGTAGAAAAACAAAGATGCTAAATATATGAGCTTGATCATCTGCTTTCAATTGAAAATCTGAGAATGGTATCAGATTGTTGAAATCTCGAACATTCTGTCTGTCAGGAAGACAAATAACCACTACATTAACATTGGGTGCAAATAGGCAATGGAACCTATTCAAATAATACTCAATACATTCTTGTAGTAGCAATAATAGTCATTAATACCATTTTAAATATTTCCATCTTATTTATACAGTGTATAGGAATCTGTTGAATGTTATTCATCGAGGTGCTCATTTATCTACAAGCATGTCTTGAAGACATATTTAAATCTCTCGACTCTAACAGCACAATGTCTGCAAATGATCCAAGGAGCCCCCCTTCAACTAACCACAAAGACATCCATCAATTCCTTAAATAATTTATACCCTAGCCATAAGAAAGTGTTGCTTTATTAACAAATCACCAATGGCTATTTAATGGCTACTTGAATTACAAACACTTAAAGATAACAGACAGCTATAAGGGAAGGAATGAAATGTATGTTCTCTGGTAATTTACATTCTATCCAGACTGATTGATTTATATCACGACTATAAAAGACAGCCAGCAAGCGCCTGTTTTAAATAAAGAAATTCAATTTGTAGTTTCCATTTTAAGAGAGAGAGAGAGAGAGAGAGAGAGAGAGAGAGATGGGGTTTAACGTCCACTCAACACAACTAGGTCATTTTGGGACTAACACATGGTTTTAATTTTATTTCAATAATTCGCTTGTGCGTAGGGGTCTTTAGCCGTGGGTGGAAACCGGAGTGCCCGGCGGAAACCCACAAGGTTGAGAAGACGCCCCTATCTCCATGCCATATACGCTCACACCAGGGCTCAAAACAACAGCCGCAAGCCAGAGGTGGCCAGACAGCTAGAGGTCGCAGTGCGACACTCTAGACCACTAGGCCATCCCAATCCCCCTCTACTTTAGATAAGTTAATATAACATTGACTTAATTGCATATGTGGAATTTTGTCGAGGCAACAGATTTACAGCTCCTTTTATAAAAGCATCCACTTAGGTCTAGCGGTCATCAAAAGTGCAGAATTCAAGTGTAACTAATAGTAAATGCAGGAGGACCGCACCACACGCAAAACAAAATCCACAAGATAAACCTGCGGCCAAGACAGAAAATAGACATTGCAAAAATAAACAAATATGAAATAAAGTGAACAACTGTTTTCATTCTTGCATGACGGACGATGTCAGGACTTAAGAACCATAATTGATGTAATAATTGCATATTTTATTCATGTGAAATGCATTGTGCTAAAATAACATTTGACATCTAAAAATAAAAACCAACAGACAGTTATTCTTTTTAAAGGGACAATAACACTCTTGCTGGCTTGACAGGTGTAGAATTTTTCTTTTTAGCCTTATTCTAACAACAAGATGTTTAAGTGTCCTACCTAGCTGTTGTGTAAATTATCCATTACAACCTATATTACTTGTCCAGAGGGTTTGAAAATATGTTTAAATCCAAGTTGCATTTGAAAGTGCTTACGTAAGGCTTTTCAAACCATGTTACGGCATGTAGTTGAATTTTTCCAATTTTTAAAATTAGGTGTGTTAAGATGAAATTTGTATCATTTTTTAATTGAAATATTGTAAAATAGTACAAATTGTTGACCAGAATAAAGATTGGAACATATTATTCAGTTACAACAAGAGTGGTATTGCGGCTTTAAATAATTTCAATACATGTATCTGTTAAATGGTTCAGTTATTTTCTACAAAAGTGCTGAGCTAATGATTTTCGTTTTTTTTTTCTTTCAGTGTTTACACATATGTACATTTTGTACACACAGAGATAGGGTTACGGTATGCACAGAGTTGCGCAGGTGAAAAGGTACACAATGTGTAATAAAAACTTAAATACAATCTGTACGTGAATAATATATATCGCGATTATAATGACATTTACAAACTATTGTTATATCCTGGTGTTATCTCTGCACTTACAAACCATTTCTCAAATAACTCACATGTTTTAAATTATACAGAAGACACCTCAGATGTATCTTAGTGAATAAAACTGGTTATTTCTATGTCAAAAGTAAATAAAATAAAAACCAAGCACGAAATAGTGTATTCAAGCAAAATAATAGTGTAATGAGCAAATGGACTACTCCTCGTGTACAAAATACACGACACGCAGTGGTAACATATTTCTTCCTGTCAACTAATTTAAAAGTAGTCATATTTTGTTTCTGATTAATTATCTCTCTCTCTCTAACTCTTGTCCCGTGACACTCTGGTTCATAAAAAAAAGGGGAAAATATGCAAACCCATCTTTTCCCAACCGGTTAAATATAATAACACCGGTTGACTCTTCAAACTAGGTGTTTTCCCTTACCATACTAACAATGGTAACTTCTATCAGAGAATTGTATCATACCGTAACATACAGACAAGAATAAAAACATTTGCTGTCAGTCAGCCTACATGGAGAGAGAAAGAGAGGGGGATAGGTTTTAAGATCCGATCGATACAAACTAGGTCATTTTTGGACTAACATATGGTTTAATTTATTTCAATAATTTGCTTCCGCATAGGAGTCTTTAGCAGTGGGAGGAAACCGGAGGACCCGGAGAAAACCCATGAGGTTGAACAGGCAACCCTACTCCTTGCCAGGTACAACCAGGGATTTGAAGCCACGCCAGTCGACTCAATGACAGACTTTATGATACTTGTACATGCAACAATCATCTATATAACTTGTAGGGATAATTTATTAATTGTAACATCATTACAACCATTCTTTCCAAAAGACGAAAAACCAAGGTCCTGTGTACACATTTGCTTGCCTTGCACGTAAAAGATCCTTTGGCAGTTGGAATTCGATATAAGAATTTGCCGAAGCACTGCTGTCAGAGCACACTGTATGGCGTATGCCCATCTTTTTTAGCCCAGGGTAGGAGCAGAACAGTAGGACGTTAAACCTCATTTCCAAAACTAATATATATTCCCTGCCCAAAACACAAAGTTGAAAATGAATGCCATGTCGTCATTCTATAAAGAATTAAGGAATGAAACATTTTACTAGGACAATACAATTCCTCTGGGAGATACATGAACTATACATGTCCGAAAACGCTTAATTAATCAGTCCAACAGCTTTATATTTTGACTTTTAATTTGCACTCTTAACCTGAGTTGTGTTTAGAGATAGCCAAAGAACCTTGGACTGCCAGTTAAAATTAATAGTTCTCTATCTATAGAGAGCCTACAACATTTCTTAATATCCTGTGAAACATGGAGGAAATTTGATAAAGATACACGTTGCCTTTTATCCTGTATAATTTCTATGATATGGTCAAGAGGAATTGTGTCTACTTCAAAGATCAAAGATGAGCAAGTGGCTCACAATCACTTTGTTTCCAGTGAAAATTGAGGAAAGGGTAGCATCCATTTGCATGTCTACTCTAGTTTCCCACTCCAGACTCCTGAGTTCACAATTCATTCTCAGACTTATGTTGAAAAATTACTCAAATTTGTTCACCTTATTTTAACTAAAATATAGTCCTTTATTAAACATTTGTTGTTTTAATATATCAAATACATCAATAAGAAACTATGTGCACAGTTTTATGTTTCTTGATCAAAGATGTTTCACATAAACAGTGATTGAAAGTTGAGCAAATTATCAACTTAAGCCTGAGAATGCTTTGTGAACTTGGGACCTGGTCAGATGAATGTCAAGATTGGTCGTATTATTTTTGTTACGTCTTTTTTGTAAATCATTTTAGTGAAGCCTGTACCATAACAGGCCCGGTACTGTACAGCGCAATGGACGCTTACGGCTGGCCCCCGGATTCATTCACATAATTTGATAATTGTTTTTTTTTGCAATGTCTATTATCTGTCTTGTCCGCAGGTTTATCTTGTAGATTTTTGTTTTGTGTGTGGTGCAGTCCCCCGCACTTACTATTAAAGACAGAGAAATGGGGTTTAACGTCCCTTCGGTACAAACTAGGTCATTTCGGGACTAACATATGGTTTAATTTCATTTCAATAATTTGCATGCGCGTAGGGGTCTTTAGCAGTGGGAGGAAATCGGAGGACCAGGAGAAAACCCACGAGGTTAGGCAAGCGACCCTACTCCTTGCCACGTACAACCGTGGATTCGAAACCACGCCAGTTGACTCAGTGACAGGCTTTATGATACAGCGCGCACACCGAAAGTCTTAAAAGTGATTTAGTTCATTACTGGACTTGTAAACGAAAGATTAAATTAAAATGTAATTATCATGTACATGTAAGTGAAACTGCAAAAAACATTTTATTCAGCTTCTGTGATTTTCAAACAAATTTGTTCAGTAACAAATGTAAATGTAAAGGGCTTTAACTGTTATGCACCTAACCTGGGCTAATTGAAGACGGGCTTACACCATACAGCTGTTGCCTACTCTTATATCGAATTCCAACTGCCAAGGGAATTTTTACGTGCACGCGAATGTATACATGGGAACTTGTTTTTTTGTCCCATCGGAACGACTAGTCAGCAGACCTTGTCAGGCCCTCCGTTCTGCATCACTGACAAGGGGAAACCATACTGAAAAATCAAGATAAAATTCCTCGGCCAATGCAGGGATCAAACACTCAACCTCCATGGGGAAATGCTGAAACATGGGGGTGAAGGCATTTCGCTGAGTGGACGCCAAATTTTAGTTGCAAGGATATTTAAGAGGATGAAATTAAAGCAACTGCCCCAAGACTATTCTTCTGCACCAAAATGTACCTTCAAAATTTCTAATAATTATCTAGATGAAATGTTCTCCTCAAACCAATTAGATAGGAATTTGACCGTTGACCGTTTTAGACGATCTGCTTGGCAAAGGCCTACTGGAAATGTGTCCCCCACCTCCAGAACGAATTCCCGGACCTGTGCTTAAATTCTGATATAAAACCATAATTAACCAATGACACTGGCGCCATGGCATATTGATGGAACTCTTTATTTCACCCCAGGGTTAATGATATCTGAATTAAGGCTTAAAATACAATTAACTTGCCACCCTTCAAGAAGGAGGTGTCTTCAACGTATCAAGACCGCCGTAAAAGAAAATGGAAAATGAATTGAAAGCTTTTGAAAATTTAATTTTGAATGGAAGCTCGGTAGCACTGCACACGATTCCCAATCTTCACAAATTTTTAATTGCTGGCACTTTGTTCAAAGATAAAGACACTTTTGACTCATTTTCTTTAAGCCGGAAAGAGTATTCTGTCAATTTATTTAATCATGGGAACATGAAATCTCCAAATTGAAAGAAAACATTGTGGATTACACAACTAATAGCATCATTACCTTGAAATAATGGGTAAAAAATCGGCAGAAGGATCGAGTAAGAACAACTGGCAGGACGAAAAGATTAAAAATAACCGAGCGTTGAGCCGCTTCCAACAATAACTGGAGCTATTTAGAAAACAATACATCTTGCATGAGCTACAACCTTCCTTTATTACACAACAATCCATCAAGAGTTTGGCACCATCGCAGAATTCAAATACCCAGTACTACATGGCACCATCGCAGGATTCAAATACCCGGTACTACTTGACACCTGACCGACAACAAAAAGTTGCAGAAGACAAAATACTCATCTAATCTTTCGGCAATATGTACTAGCTGACATGCTATTGTAGCTTTCTGGTTTAATTACAAACAAAAACAAATGGGGTATGAGAGAGAGAGGGAGAGAGAGAGAGGGAGAGAGAGAAATAGGGTTTAACGTCCACCCGACACAAATTAGGTAATTTCAGGACTAACAAACATATAGTTTAATTTTATTTAATAATTGGCTTGTGCGTAGGGGTCTTTAGCAGCAGGAGGAATCCAGAGGACCCGGGGAAAACCCACAAGGTTAGACAGGTGATCCGACTCCATGCCACATACAGCCTGGGATTCAAAACCATGCCAGTTGACTCAATGACAGGCTTTATGATACAGCGTGCGCACGCTAACCTCTTAGCCCCCCCCCCCCCCAATGGGGTATGAGCATATATAAATAATCCAATGTAGGTAATTTACAAAGGATTACATATCTTTGGTCGGGGGGAGGGGAGGCTCAAAAGGTTTTTTTTCTGTTTTTTTGTGAAATTATCCAGTAGAGCCCAAATCGCAGGTTAATGAAAATGGGGTTTAGAAACGTCACAGCAAAATGTTGTTCAAAAATTTACGTATTTCTGAAGATTTTCTCAAATACTACTGTATCAAATGTTTGTGTGGGTGTCTAAACAGCATATGTTCGGCTTAACATCTAATGAAGAAATGGGGGGTTGGATGGCTGAAAAGTTAGCGTGCACGCACTGTGTCATAAAGCCTGTCATTGAGCCAACTGGCGTGGACTCGAATCCCCGGTTGTATGTGGCAAGGAATAGGGTTGCCTGTCTAACCTTGTGGATTTTTTCTAGGTCCTCCGGTTTCCTCCCACTGCTAAAGACCACTACGCGCAAGTGAATTATTGAAATAAAATTAACCATATGTTAGTCCCAAAATGACCTAGTTTGTGTTGAGTGGACATTAAACCCCATTTCTCTCTCTCTCTCTCTCTCACTCTCTCTGAAGAAATACTGGATTAAAGATAGCAATTTGCAATTTACAGCAAGTAAATGAAGTAAACAGTAAGAAATTGGTTGAAATAATATTTTCATAAATGTGAAAAATGTGTTAGGATGGTTGAAAACTAAGGAAGATATTTTCATGTTGTTGGTGTATTGGTTGGTTTGTATATTAGAAAAGATGGTGTTTGTATTTAGCTGTCTGTCTGTTCCACCAACTACCTGACCTTCCCTGGACCCCCCACTCTCTCTCTCTCTCTCTCTCTCTCTCTCTCTCTCTCTGATGGTGTTTGTATTTAGCTGTATGTCTGTTCCACCAACTACCTGACCTTCCCTGGACCCCCCACACTAGTTAGCTTGTAGCAGGTGAACCAAGTCCAACCAGCCATCTAAATATTGAACGTCTCAAAACACAGATTTGTAAATAATCTATAACAGCATGTCGACATGAAGTTATTATTGACCTTACAAATCTAACAACCCTTGACTTCACACAGCTTGCCGACTCTCACATCATGTATGTATATAATACAACAGCCACTTATATCAAGTAACCTGGGGTTGGTTGCTCAAAGCTCCGTTTTAACGATCTGTTAAACTTTAAGGGACATAAGTTGGTATGTGTTGTTTTTTAACTTTCCATTAAATTTACTACAGAAAACACTATAGAATACTTTATTTTTTATATTAGCATAAATCTGTAGCAAAAATTTGCACCACAGAATGTTTGGGGCCTTTATTTCCAGCAACAATCTTTCTCTTCCTTAAAGTTAACGGATCGTTAAAAGATAATGGAGCTTTGAGCAACTGGCCCCTGGTGTTCATATATTTTATTTTCATCACAATAATTTCTTATGGTATAATAAATAGTGAAGAGAGAGAGAGAGAGAGAGAGAGAGAGAGAAATGGGGTTTAACGTCCACTCAACACAACTAGGTCGTTTCGGGACTAACTTATGGTTTAATTTTATTTCAATAATTCGCTTGCCCGGAGGAAACCCACACGGTTGAGAAGATGCTCCTATCTCCATGCCGCATACGCTCAAACCAGGGCTCGAAACCACAGCGGCAAGCCAGAGGTGGCCAGCCAGCTAGAGGTCGAAGCGCAGCACTCTAGACCGCTAAGCCATACCAACCCCCCTAATAAATAGTGGCGCCGTAATCTCCATGCCACATACGCTCAAACCAGGGCTCGAAACCACAGCGGCAAGTCAGAGGTGGCCGGCCAGCTAGAGATCGAAGCGCGGCACTCTAGACCTCTAGGCCATCCCAACCCCCCTAATAAATAGTGGAAGTCATTTTTGTTTGAAAATAAATGTGTTATTACAAGGTAATTAAAATATAAAAATTGTCCAACATCTGAAATTAAGACATTGTCGTCAGGCAGAGTAAGTTTAGGAGCCAATTTTCCCTGCTTCAATGGGCATGTCATAGAAATTACTACAACATGAACTGCAATTTGAAAACCAGATCTTATCTATTTTACATAGAGAAAAAAACCTTGAAGAAATATTTCTCTTACCTCATCCTTAACAAAGAGGTGTGTTTTACAATAATAGATTTTGTCATATGAAATGTAAAACAGGCCCGTAGCCAGGAAGTTGTTTTTGGGGGGGCAAAGATGTTTTCGGGAGGGCCAACTAGTATGGGCATCTGCATGAATTTTGCGGTAAAGGCCAATTTTCTTGTGATATTGGGGGGGGGGAAAGACTCAGTATTGGGAGGGCAGTTGCCCCCCCTCCCCCGGGCCACCCCCTGGCTACGGGCCTTATGTAAAAGCATCCTGGTGTAAAGTTAAGAATTTGTGTGACAATTTCTAAGATGATTCAACTCTTGTCAAATATTACAGCTAAAGAAAATCATTTTGCAATGAATGAAATGGGGTTTGTCGTCCTGCTGTTATGCACTTAGCCTGGGCTAATTGAAGACGGGCATACACCATACAGTGTGCTATGAGGGAAATTTTGCCAGGACGGCGGCGCTACGGCCTACTCTTATACCAAATTCCAACTGCCAAGGGATCTTTAACGTGCACTCCAATGTGTACACCGGACCTCGTTTTTTTGTCCCATCCGAACGACTAGGCAGCTGTCCCTTGTCAGGCCCTCCTTCTGCATCACTGACAAGGAGATATCACGCCGGAAAATCAAGATGAGCTTTCTTGGCCAATGCAGGGATCGAACACCCGACCTCCAGGTTAGCGAACCAGCGCCTTATCGACTTAGCCACCGTGATTCCCAAGTCATTTTGCAACTGTGGATCTTGTTTAAAATGTGAGAGTGCATAAATTGAGAGTGCTATAGCATGGTTTCATGTTTTATGGAAGGACTGGAATGTGATCATAGCATCTCATAAGCGCAAGCGACTTTTTGAAATAAAAATTGAAAACCATACATTAGTCCCAAAATGTCGAGTGGACGTTTAAACCCCATTTCTCTCTCACTCTCACCAACACAATACTTTCATTATTTTTCAGATCTGATGTTTACAACTAGGCACAGGCACGCTTTCCTTGTGGGTGCTTCCCTCCCCCCTCCCCGCTGCCCGATTGACAACTAGGCACAGGTTCCTTCTAGATGCTACCCCCAACAACTTTAATAACATACCATTAATCATATTTTTCAAAATACACCTACTCCAGAGAATAAAATTCAACATATCATTTGATAAAATTCTTAGATCATATATTGTTTGTTTTAAAGTTTTTCTAATCATTTTCAACAGCAAAAACCCATAGATATATATGTTGGTCTACCTTTTGAAATAAGAAATTAAATATGATATCATTTGATAAAGGTATCCGATGTCTCAAAAATTTGTATTTCGATTAATATTAACATGTAGAGATGTGTATGGTGCAATGATACCTATATCATTATGGCTACATCAGTAGTGTATATATGATTTTATATTATATACAGTGGAATCTGTATTAAGCAGCCACCAAAGGGAATTTTCACCACTGACTGCTTACCAGGAATGGCCTCTTAATAAAATATCTGTGTTTTTTGAGCTGACATCAATAAAATTTGTACGGGGGGAATTTATCGTGACCGCTTACAAGGAGATGTCGGTGAGTAGTAATGAATGAATGAAATTGGGTTTAACATCCTACTATTATGCACCTAACCTGGGCTTATAGAAGACGGGCATACGCCATACAGTGTGTTATGAGTGAAATTTTGCCCGGGCAGTGGCTCTACGGCCTACTCTTATATCAAATTCCAACTGCCAAGGGATCTTTTACGTGCACTCCAATGTGTACACGGGACCTCAGTTTTTTCATCCCATCTGAACGACTAAGCAGCTGTCCTTGTCAGGCCCTCCTTCTGCATCACTGACAAGGGGAAATCACGATGGAAAATCAAGATGAACTTTCTCGGCCAAGCGGAATAGGAGTGGATGCTCAGACAGATTCTACTGTACATCTAAAAAGATAGCTTTGCTTACATTAATCATAGAAGATATGTTAATCTATCAGCGTAAATATACTGGTTAGGACAGGGTGTTTTGATAGACAAATTACTCAATGATAACACCAATTCTAATATGTTTATTAAACATAGCTATCACTTCTTTTTTTATGGCCTGGTGCTCTTTAGGCAGTTCATCATGTCATATGCTTTTCATAACAGGATCAACTATTGAGAAGAACTTTTAAGTTTTTCAACCAGATGTAGTTTAATTGTTGATTTCAGTTTTATTTCAATGAATGAATGGAATGGGGTTTAACGTCCTACTACTATTATGCACATAACCTGGGCTAATTGAATACAGGGTGCTATGGGGGAAATTTTGCCCGGGCAGCGGCGCTGCGGCCTATTCTTATATCGAATTCCAACTGCCAAGGGATCTTTTATGTGCACTCCAATGTGTACACGGGAATTCAGTTTTTCGGGCCATCTGAACTACTAGGCAGCTGTCCTTGTCAGGCCCGCATGCATATAATAGAAGGGAATAGGGGTTGGGTCAATTTGGGCCTAATATGATCATCTTCATACAGTATGAGGAAGGAGAATTTTGCCTGAACTGTGGCATTACAACGTTTTCTCCACAGTATCCAACTATCAAACCTTGGACATGGTCAATAGTCCAGTTCCAAGTGTTATTAGGTGTTCTATATTAGTAAGAATTCGTTGCCATCTCCTGTGCAACTTACAGAAATTTCCCACACAAAAGTTTTAGAACGTATATATGGCATCATTTTTTGTCGAAATAGAAGGCACCACAATTTAGGTGTAGCATGTTGTTTGTAATGACCCCATATTTTACTGGGAAAAGAAAATAAAATAGATCTATAACAATTACTGGTTTATTAACATGCAACGTTTCGACGTTGATACTCTCATCTTTATCGAAATGTTGCCTATTAATGAACCAGGAATTGTTATTCCATAAATAGTGTTATTGTGTTACTGTTCAATTACTAAATGCCACTTAAAGAAGTCATGTTGTAATGACCAAATTTTACGGGAAAAGGAAATAAAACAGATCTATACGACAGCTGGGGGGGGGGGGGGATATTTCACTAATTCACATCATGTAACATTAAACTTAAGCAGGTGAACACTAAAAAATCATTCACAAATTTTTTTTTTCTCCAGTTATCGCCAAATACTGAAATTTAAAGAATTAAATAAATAGATTGAAATTTGTTACTGTCTGCTTAATTAAATAGCATCTGCTGGTTGGGGTTAAATGTTTATTGCTTCAACCAAAAAATGGTGAACGTTTCACCCAAAAAACGGTCCAGGTCCACATCTCGATACATGTGTGACATTGGTGAGAAAATGTAACAGCAGATCAAAATAAACTTTGATACGGAAACTTAGAATGGGACAAGAAACGGCAGCAAACTATCAAATACAACTAAAGATAGGTTGCCAGGCAACGAAACAAACGCCCACAGCAGTTAACTATCAAATACAACTAAAAACACATATATCACACACTATAAAACGCCACGGAATAAATATCATTTCTCAGCACGATTTCAATTTTTATCAAATGTTTTCTATATAATGACAGGAAAACATGCAGAAAGCATTTCATAAACAATAAAAGATTTGTCTAAACTGTCATTTTTTGTAGTTAAGTTTGACTTAAGGTCAGTTAATTATGAGTAATGTCTTTTATAAAGTGCTGTTAATGGAGCCTTTGAGGCAGTTCTGGTTTCAATAAACATGGGGTGTTCTTAGTGTAGATGTGTGGTTCCAGTTGAAAACAATCAGGAACTTTACTCCTTCTTTCTCAGTAAAATATATATAAATATATATTTATTCCTCAAACGTAATAATTCACAATGACATCCATATTAACCAATGTCTATTTAGAGAGAGAGAGAAATGGGGTTTAACGTCCACTCAACCCAACTAGGTCATTTCAGGACTAACATATGGTTTTAATTTTATTTCAATAATTCGCTTGCGCGTAGGGGTCTTTAGTAGTGGGAGGAAACCAGAGTGCCCGGAGGAAACCCACGAGGTTGAGAAGGCACCCCTATCTCCATGTCACATACGCTCACACCAGGGCTCGAAACCACAGCCCCAAGCCAGAGGTATCGGGCCAGCTAGAGGTCGAAGCGCGGCACTCTAGACAACTAGGCCATCCCAACCCCCCTATGTCTATTAAGGTTGTGGTCACACTAAGAAATATTTTGGGAAACAAGTCGGCAATAGAAAGGTTTGTATTAAAATAATTCCAGGGGTCACACTCATCCAAACATTAAGGAAGCCGTTTTGGGAATAAGCCGTTTGGGTATATATCTTTATTTCAATAAGGTGTCAGAATCTTAGAGGTTGGAGGAAACCAGACAACAAGGAAAAAACCCACTTAGGTAGACAGGTGACCCTAATGCCTGTCAGTGGTCAGCGTCCAGACCTGGGATGAGGGAGAGAGAGAGAACTGGGGTTTAATGTCCACTTGACACAAACTAGGTCATTTCGGAACTAACATGGTTCAATTTTATTTCACTAATTTGCTTGCGCATAGGGTTCTTTAGCAGTTGGAGGAAACCGGAGAACTTGGAAAAAAATCAAGAGGTTGGACAGCCACCCTACATAACACCTTGTCGCGTACAACCGGGGAATCAAAACCATGCCAGTTGACTCAATGATAGACAGACAGTGTGCACGTGCTAACCATCCGGCCCCACAAGACTTGGGATGAACCAATCACAGTTGACATTATGATGTGAAGCACAAGCACTAAATCACATGACCATCCAACGCCCAAACTGCATCCAAGATACCAACAACAATATTACTCGTAGAAGAGGGAGGAACTGTGTACTGTCAAAAGAACAAGAGAAACTGTCCAGGCAAATTATATATAAAACCTATTGTACCATTAAAAATGAAATATATGTGTGGTTTAGTGGTCAAGAGCGAGACATTAAGTAATATATTGTAACAACAAGAGGACCGTAGGTCTACGTGTTTTTACAATATATTACGCAATGTCTTAAGCTCGATAGCATTAAACGACTTAAAATACAGACACTCTGCACGTGCGTTTACAGTGAAATACGTCATGCTAGTCTAATATTTTGATAATGTAGGATTGGCAAAATGCCCGTACATTATTTGAAATAATAGTACGTCACAAGCGTGACGTCAGATCTGTATTTTAAATGAAAGTTATTGCTTGAATTCAGTCTTTTTTAAACTTTTATAAACCAGAAGGGTAATCGAGTACATTTTGTTTATATTTAGACACCATCTTAAACAGTGTACATAAAAATTTAGAAATTTTGAAATGTTTAGGATCTTTTATATACAATTCATTCATGTCTATGTAAAGTATGTATGTTTATCTTATTATTATGTACATGTATGTATGTATCCTTTGTTTGTCTCTTTTATATTTTAATTTTATCTGTATGTGCACATAACCTTGTAAGGTTTTTTATACAATAAAGTTTCTTCTCTAAAGCAACATGCCCATTATCATGTCAGTTTTTTTGCGTTTTGGCCGCCCTAAATAAAATTAATGCAAAACTTCATTGAGTTTATTAGACTTTATATATATTCCACTGTTTGTTAAAGATGGCATATCTAGTTATTTCACACCTGCAGTAGAGGTATTTTAACATAGAGAAAAATAAGGTAATAAACAGGAGAGAGAGAGAGATGGGGTTTAACATCTACTCGACACAAACTAGGTCATTTTCAGGACTAACATATGGTTTAATTTTATTTCAATAATTCGCTTGTGCGCAGGGGTCTTTAGCAGTTGGAGGAAACAGGAGGACCCGGAGAAAACCCACGAGGCTGGACAGGTGACCCTACTCCTTGCCATGCCAGTTGACTCAATGACAAGCTTTATGATATAGCATGCACCTGACAACCATTCAGCTACCCAACCCCCCTTTGATAAGCATCAGAAAATATATCCAATTTAGAAATTTGATGTAAGCACAAAGTCTGTACCTTAAAATCTTATAAGTAACCCTTTTCTTCTTCCAATTCCTATGAACAGCTTAGAAAGGCGAGAAAACTGTTTAATAAACATTGTGTGGGGAAAACTAAACATTCAAAAGATTTAGCACCCTGCTATTTAAAATTAACAGCACTTTTTATATGGACTTGATTTAGATTGAAGCATAAACAAACATTTCAATTAATCGTGAGAAAAAAACCTTACTGTTGTTTTCTCACCGACCCCAAATCCATGGCAACAGAAGTATCCAGAAATTATGTAAACTCACCATGTGAAAAAAAGTCTATTTGCCAACATGTTTATACAAAAAAAATAAAAATGGGTTGACAGCCAACAAAACATACCCACAGACCAGGGGCCGTATTTATAAAAATTCTTAGAGTTTTCATTACTTTTACTCTAAGACTTTCTAAAGCAACATTTAGTAAAAAGTTACTCTTTAAAAATATTTATAAAGGGTCTTAGAGTTACTTTTAACTATATGTAAGACTTGGGTCCTAACCAAACTAAATCTGTCACAAAAAGAATCCCACCCATGTCCATTCGATATTTCCTTATCAACTCGTCATTGTTGTACTCCACTAAGAAATCTCTGCTTGTTTTAAACTCTCTTAGTCGGCGTACACGGACGGCCATGTTAACCAAGTTAAGAGTACTTTTAACAAGGTAGGAGTGCCACAGGAGGACTCCTAAATATGTGTCATAGTTAGGAGTAATTCTTAAAGTAAAATGTTTTATAAATAGGTCTAAGGGAAATCTACAAAGTTAGGAGTAATTTTTGACAGTTTAGAGTTGATTTTATAAATACCGCCCCTGGCCCAAAGTTCACAAAACATTCTCAGACTTAAGTTGAGAATTTACTCAAAATTGTTTGCCTTATTTTAACTAAAATATATCCCTTTATGAAACTTTTGCTGTTTTAATATAGTAAATACATCAATAAGAAACTATGTGCAAAGTTTTGTGTCTCTGGATCAAAGATATTTTTTTATAAACAGTGTCAAAGTTGAGTAAATTCTCAACTTAAGTCCGAGAATGCTTTGTGAAAAAGTATTTGAGTAGGCAGCTTTTTTAGGGGGGTAGGTAGCGTTTGGGCAAACAAACAATCTTTTAATTATGGCCTAACTATGTGGCCATATAAATCTTTTGGGTATTTCCATGTATGGTCTTTGAATCCACTTTAACATTTGACAGTGGTGATGGCAATATGCAGCCGATAAGATGTGGGCGTATAAAAATAAATTGTTTTTTTGCAATAATGGCATGGGTTTAAGGAATAAGGAAAATTTTCTGGATCAAATAACTCAATATCAGACGGATAAATACACAATTATATCAAGATATTAAGATTCTACTTCGGTAATATTTAAAGGAGAGAGAGAGAGAAAGAAATAGGGTTTAACGTCCACTCGACATAAACTAGGTCATTTTGGGACTAACGTATGGTTTTCAATTTTTATTTCAATAATTCGTCTGCGCGTAGGGGTCTTTAGCAGTGGGAGGAAATGGGAGTGCCCGGAGGAAACCAACGAGGTTGAGAATTCGCCCCTATCTCCATGTCACATACGCTCACACTGGGGCTCGAAACCACAGCCGCAGGCCAGAGGTGACTGGCCAGCTAGAGGTCGAAGAGTAGCACTCTAGACCACCCCAACCCCTCTTAAAGGAGATAAATCCCTAATATATAGGACCTAGAAATTGACCCTAATGGGTCACAACGCATATAATGATATAATATGATTGTTTATCAACTGATTTACATTCAATGGTTTGCCTTTTGACTCTAATTTTAAATCAGTTATGTCCAGCGAAATGAGGCATGAGTCTCAACCCTCAACCAAATAGAAATTAAGTAAGAGACTTAGCTACTTGAAACAACAAATATTGAAATAATACATAGTCCTGTACAAGCAAAAACTTCAAAGACATAAATTAGTGAAATGTTCAAGTGGAGTATGTTTATGTAATGTTACAGATGGGGAAATAATGCCAAGATAAAGTAAAGTTCCTGTAAACTTGAAAGTCTGTAGTTATTCTAGGTTTGTTAACCAAATATTTTTACCAACTAAATACTTCTGTTGACAAGACAAATTACTTGCCTCAATAACCATTTTACTCAATTTGTGGCATTAGTCTTGAAACACACCTTTGATTTTGGCACCATTCCCGTTCTGATAAAATCACCCCAAAAAAGTGAGAATAAAAAAAACATTCTAAAATAAAAGACTACTTAACCTAAAGTTGGAGCCAATCTTGTCATAATAGCATCAACATGATTCATAAAACAAATTTACAAAAAATCAACGTATTTAAAACCCACAGCGGCAATCGGTTAGCACGTGCGCGCTGTTACAAAAAGCCTGTCATTGAGTCAACTGGCGTGGTTCCATGGCCGAATGGTTAGCATGTGTGTGCAGTATCATAAAGCCTGTCATTGAGTCAACTGGCGTGGTTTCGAATCCTCGGTAGTACGTGACAAGGAGTAGAGTCGCCTGTCCAACCTCGTGGGTTTTCTCTAGGTTCTCCATTTTCCTCCCACTGTTAAAAAAAACCTACTCGCAAGCGAATTATTCAAATAAAATTAAACCATATGTTAGTCCCATAATGACCTAGTTAAATAGTGTCAAGTGGATATTAAATTAAACCCCATTTCTCTCTCTCTCCCTCTCTCACTCACTCTCCCTCTCTCTCTCTCTCTCTCCCACTCTCTCTCTCTCTCTCTCTCTCTCTCTCATAAATCTTAATTAGCTCTTTACTTTTTGTTTTGTATGTTGTATGAAATTGTAAAAATAGCCTGCAGTATGTGTGTAGGTAGTTGTCGAGGGTGGGTTCCTACACAAACAGGGGAGTATTTTCTATGTCATTAAAAGGCCAGAGGCAATAATGGGTATATTGTATCTGTAAAGTGAGAATGGTTAAAGGCAGTTATTTTATATTTATGTGTTTGTGTTTGTTTGACGGTATTAATCAGTGGTTAGATTTTCTTGCCCTAGGATAAAATAAACGATAGGATAATAAAAATAAAATAAAATACATCTCATTTCTAAACAATAATCCACTGTTATACAGTAACAATATTATCGTATATTGTTAGTGAAGCCTGTACCGAAACAGGCCCGGGACTGTACAGTGCAGTGGACGCTTACGGCTGGCCCCCGGATCCATTCACTTGATTTGATAATTGTTTATTTTTGCAATGTCTATTTTCTGTCTTGTCCGCAGGTTTATACTAATAGAAATTAATCTTCTACGTTTACCATTATCATTATAACAAAATATGTTCAAGTTTTTTTTTAAATTGAATAATTATCTGGATATATTTTAAAATTAAAAGCTGTATGTTTGCAATTATAATAACATGATTTCCATGTCTATAAAACTACAGACTGTGTGAAAGGGGTCATAAAAGACCCCCCCCCCCTCCGCAAAGTGCATATAAATATAGTGAAACTGGTCATAAAGCCCCCCCCCCCCCTACAAAGTGCATGAAAATATAGTGAGACTGGTCATAAAAGACCCCCCCCCCACAAAGTGCATATAAATATACATCAGTGCTTTTGACATTGCCAAACAAAAGAAAAGTGTGATGGGTCAATTTAACGTCATCTATAAAATCATACAATATGCAAAAAAAAAATGCAAAGAATGAAATGGAGTTAGAGTTTATATAGAGAAAGTTTTTTGTAAATTTCATGCCAAAAAATTGAAAGAAAAAAAAGATATCAATCTTACTGGAGAACTTTTACATGAGAACATATCAATGTAGAAATTGCAATAAAAATAAAACGAAGCAAGGGTAAATTTGGCCCCATTCCTGATAATGTTAAAGGGTCAAACCCGGAAAAGTTTTTGAGAATAAAACTGCTTAATTTTGTGTTAAAATCCCTTAAAATCCCCTACCTTAGGGCCGAGCAACTAACACAATATATGTTATACGTTTTCAAACAATTTTAACCCGCCAGTCTTTATCTGGAAATAGAGTCCGGTGTCCCAAGCTGTATTATGCGGTGATTGGATAAAACCAGACTTTTTTTTATAAAAATAACGTGTCGGTGAAATTTACTTTTTGTTATCAAGTACAGAACATGGACCATTCACCGTGTAGACCTCTACAGGAACGAGAATCGATTATCTGGTCACTCAACGAAAGAATTTACCCAAAATCTTAAAAGGGTTACGTGTCCGGATAAGCTGTTTTAACACTCAAGTCCAAACGACACAATATTTTGAGCTGAAATTTTGAGTCAGGGTATATACACCATTCTTCTATATTTTGGCGTTTAAATTTCATACGTACTCGGACTTTTATTTTTGAGACTCTGTTCAATTCGGGACTGTCCCTTTAAAACTGGATACGATAATGTCATGTCAAATTAAATCTGCACTTTCTTGACATCAAAAGTCATTAATACTACCATTTTATTACCCTTTTTCGTACCACAAAAAAGTTCT
Source organism: Patella pellucida (assembly GCA_917208275.1). Classification (NCBI taxonomy): domain Eukaryota; kingdom Metazoa; phylum Mollusca; class Gastropoda; family Patellidae; genus Patella; species Patella pellucida. The sequence goes on along the minus strand of OU795043.1, from coordinate 3,903,965 downwards.
ACATGTAGGTATGCACAACATCTATTTTCAGATAACAATTAATAGAGACTAATTACAACAGCAAGTCTTGATTTTTTGATAAAAATGATGTCTTGGAGGGGTTTATTTTGTGATATCCTTAATAAATCTTCATTTAATTCCATAACCAAAGCAACAATCTAATACCCCCCCCCCTCCCTTAATAAGCAAAATAATCATTACAAAATTTTAATAAAAACCCATCCGGACTCCAATAACCAAAATCATTATAAAACTAATATTGACCCTCTACCCCAAAAATTAAAAAAGAACGCCTGAAAAACAGAAAGATAACCATTCGCATTCTCCAAACCACAATACAAAAAGCTAGACACAGACAACAAAATAAAATCAAAAAAAGCACTAAAGGGGAAGATAAGCAACAACATACATAAAATAAACTAAAATAAAACAACCATATGCCAGCGGATCTCATATTAAAAATAGAAAAGATAACATTGCTGGTGGTAGATTTCTTACCTAATCGCATCCAATCTATTTATGGCAGCCATATTGTTAAAAGAAGGATATATTATTAATGGTGATTTACAAAACGATGACTATCAAAAAAACAGACATTTCACATTTATCACAGAGTCTATCGAGATTTTATCACGTGCATTTTACACCATAGAATGCACTTTTCTGCTCGTTATTTTGTACACCAATCATAACAGAAAGCAACCAATGACTTCATAAAAGTGAGACAAACATCTTAATTACATTAGATGATATCATTTTTTGGTAATGGTAGTCCCAGAACTACGATTAGGCCATGATAAACAGGCCCGGCGGAGTAGGGGGGCTAGGAGGGGCTTTAGGCCCCCCAATAATTTGGCCGAAAGTACTTTTTTCTTCAGGTTATTGCGGCCCCTGGACCCTCGTCTATAGGGACTTAGTATGGAGCCCCCCAACCCTGATAAATCTGTAAATGTGTAAAGTTCTAATAACTTGCCAAATTAAACATGTGCATGCTGTTTTTTCTTATCTAATGATAACAAATAACAATATACATGTATTTATAAAAATAATATGTCTGTCTCCTTTCTACAAAATCAACTTGTTTTACCTTCTGTCATTGATCATTAAGTGTGGTGAAATGATCGAGAGTGAGACATTAAGTAATATATTGTAACAATAAGAGGACCGTGAGGTCAGAGTGTTTATACAATATATTACGCAATGTCTTAAGCTTGAGGCATTAAACGACTTAAAATATAGACACTCCGCACGTGCGTTTACAGTGAAATATGTCACTCAGGTATAATATTTTGATAATGTATGATTGGCGAATTGCCCGTACATTATTTGAAATAATGGTACGCCAACATCCAAGGGTGACGTCACATCTGTATTTTAATACAGTTCAAAAAGCCAAACAGTTTAAAGTCTGTGACTATGACTAATTTTATTAATTTTAAAATTTTCAACAACTTTGTACTTTTTCTATTATGTGCGATTATTGTGCATTAAAGGGACAATAACACTATTGCTGGCTTGACCGTTCAAGAAAAAAAATAGCCTTATTCTAACTACTATTTGTTTAAGTGTCCTACCTGTTGTGTAAATTATCAATTACAACCTATCTTACTTGTCCAGAAAGTTTTCAAAAATCTAAGTTACATTTGAAAAGGTTTACGTAAAGCTTTTCAAACCATGTTGTTGAATTTTTCCAATTTGGTATGTTTAGATGAAATTTGTATCATCAATTAATTGGAATATTGTAAAACAGTACAATTTGTTGACCAGAATAAAGATTGGGACATATTATTCAGTAACAACCAGAGTGTTATTGTCCCTTTAATGGTTGGTGTATTAAAATATAAATCCAAATAAACTACTCCAAACAAAAATTTGGCACTTGTTATTCTGTTCTTTCAATTTGCTGAATAAAGCTTTAAAACATTGTTCTAAATGTGGTTTAAAAAAACTAAATTTTTTCATGTTTGCACTTGCAGAAGCACACACAGCTAATTAAATTTCAAACACAAAAAAAAAAAACAACAGGATATTTTGGCACACAGTTGCATGCCAGCTAACAAAATGGAATAAGTTAATCAGTTCATGCGCTTGTGAGTTGATATTATGCATTTTCAAAACTCAAACCCACTCACAAGAATTACACTACAAAACATTATGCTGTATCATCAAGCTTTACAAATATTTTCAAACTATCTCTACAGAAATTGTGTTCTTGTTCAAGGCCCGTAAGCAAATATTTTATGATTGGTAATATCGATCGAAACAAATGTTTTGACCTACCTTTATCGGAGACTTTAAAGAAGAAACTATCACTTGTAGCGTTGATTCCTGTTCGCAAGACGTATTCTATATTTTCTACGTTAATATCACCTGAAATAAGAAAATCGTTAAAGTTACAATTTCATATAAAATAGATGGTACCCATAAACAGTCCTACCTTGTTAAAGAATAAGCCTATTAATCCTGTATAGGCTGTAATTCACTATTGCCAAAAATATCATTTAAAACTTCAAATTCCAACGTTTGAAGATTGCTATCAATCGTGGAGAATAGAAAACAAGGGAGGTAATTGTGTTATTATTTGCTGTGTGAACGAGTTTTAAGTGTGAGAATGACACATATGATCGTATAATAGTGAGTTGATAACCTATTGAGCAAAATATATAGAAATAATTATGTTTTGATTTTCTTAGAAAATATGAAATTCTCGCGTTAAATATTATTCAATTCTGTTAATAGGTTTATTCATTTCCATTTTTGGATTTTTAATGATGTAGGCCTTCATATATACTTGATAACGATAAGAGGATACTTTTCGAAACATCATGCTTTTAGAATAAAACCAGTCATTGTTTCCCAAAAAAAATTGTGTTCTGTTATTGTACTGTTCCTCAATCACTAAATGCCATTAAATATTATTTTGTTTGTTTATTATTGATTGTTTGTTCTGTTTAATATTTGTTGTGCAGTTGTCCATAAAAGACAGTTTGTGAAAATACAAAGCTTTGCCAATTAATGCATCATCAGCATTTTGTCTGTAATTCGGGGGACTCCGGTTTTCTCCCACTGTTAAAGACCCCTACGCGCAAATAAAAATTGAAAACCAAACATTAGTCCCAAAATGACCTAGTTTGTGTCAATTGGACGTTAAACCCCATTTCTCTTTCTTTCTGTAATTGTGATATATGGGATGTAAAATATGGCATCATATTCAACTGTCATATACTCTAGAACTAAGTCCGAGAAGAAATAAATCCAGTTAAAAGTTTTGAAATAAATCACTTGGAAATGTGTGTTTTTTTGTTATTGACCATAAAATATGGGGTATTGAAATTTGAAATAACGAAACCCTTGTCAATTTAAATTTTTTTTAAAAAATCACTTGGAAAGGTGGTGATTTGAAATACCAAAGGCCTTGATTTAATGTTTATTTTTCGGTTGGCGTCATCAATCACTATCATTCACTGGACAAGAAGTGTTTTTTTTCTCCAAATCTGAGAGTTGTCAGGAAGCCAATTTTTCAATGCCATGTACCAACAAAACACATTAGTCATATAAAAGCAAACTTATTTCTTGTATGTTAACTTGGTGTCAGAAATTAGATTCATTGCCGACAGAATGTTTATCTTTAAGTCGGTAAAAGTCTTTCCCACCACCATTTTTACTACACAGACTGGCAAATAAGAAGGATGGGGGATAATAGAGAAGACATATTGTAAGTTGTTGAGTCAATATGGACTTCACGCTAAGATGAGAGGCAGTGATAAGTATATATATAATAGTCAAGTAGCCCCGTATACATACACATTGGTACTTGTTTAAACATGGTAGCTACTAAAGTATAGATTGTTTGTTTCTTGTTAGAGTTCTGCGTCTGCTTCATCAACCAATTCACTCAACCCCCTAGAACCATATTAATTGCATTTCGACTATGTCTTGAGATGATAGGTAGAGAAAATAAACTCCCCCCCCCCCCTAGAATCATATTAATTGCATTTCGACTATGTCTTGAGATGATAGGTAGAGAAAATAAACTCACCCCCCCCCCACCCCTAGAACCATATTAATTGCATTTCGACTATGTCTTGAGATGATAGGTAGAGAAAATAAACTCCCCCCCCCCCCCCTAGAACTATATTAATTGCATTTCGACTATGTCTTGAGATGATAGGTAGAGAAAATAAACTCCCCCCCCCCCCCTAGAATCATATTAATTGCATTTCGACTATGTCTTGAGATGATAGGTAGAGAAAATAAACTCACCCCCCCCCCCACCCCTAGAACCATATTAATTGCATTTCGACTATGTCTTGAGATGATAGGTAGAGAAAATAAACTCACCCCCCCCACCCCTAGAACCATATTAATTGCATTTCGACTATGTCTTGAGAAAATAGGTAGAGAAAATACCCCCCCCCCCTCCCTAGAATCATATTAATTGCATTTCGACTATGTCTTGAGATGATAGGTAGAGAAAATACACTCCCCCCTCTCCCCCATAACTATATTAATTGCATTTCGACTATGTCTTGACATAATAGGTAGAGAAAATAAACTCACCCCCCCCCCCCATAACCATATTAATTGCATTTCGACTATGTCTTGATATGATAGGTAGAGAAAATAAACTGCTGATGGCTTTCTAATCATTTCTCTACCTTGTGCTGATGTATCGAGAGGAGAAGAGCGACGAGTAATTCATGTAAAATGTAAAAACAAGATAAGGGATATTGACACTAACCAGAAGAACAGACTGACCACCGACTGTAGAATTAGAAACCTATGTCCAGATACCTTCCCCAAATAAATAAACTAACTAGTCTAAACATTGATATACTTGATATACTTAGCCCAAGCGCACATTTTTGACATGTTCATTTAGTTTCAGATGTTATCTTGTTACCCTCCACCCAGAGAGACGTAACCCTCCACCAAGAGAGTATGAATGAATGAAATGGGGTTTAATGTCCTACTGTTATGCTTCTAACCTGGGCTAATGAAAGACAGGCATACTTCGTCCGGGGTATATTGAATTCCAATTTCCAAGGGATCTTTTGGGTGCATGTCAATGTGTACACACAGGACCTTGGTTTTATGTCCCATCCAAACAACTAGACAGCTGTTCTCATCAGTTCACCCATCCTGCACCACTGACAAGAGGGAACCAAGTTAGAAAATCGCGATGAACTTTCTCGGCCAACACTGGGATCATACGACCACCTATCTAGCAAGCCAGCGTCTTACTCCCTTAGCAACAGTAGCTCACGTTTTCTGAAGGGAAACATACGAATTTTGGTTTTAAAATATGTCCAGCATTTCATCACAAATTCATGAAATGAAATGAAAACTGCACCTAACAAAAAAAATGTCCTGCCCACATGGGAATTTGAACTTGGTGCACTTTATTTGCAAGTCCTGTTTCCTAATTATACAACTGCCACAGACCCAACACACACCTATCTGTTAATGAAACAAAGTTAATTATGAAAATTGGTCGTTATATCCGAGTAATTATCATAATGAAATTTAAAATCATCAAACTGAATCGAAGTGCAAACAAATCAATTTTCAAAAATTCCAACCACAACTATGAACTTTATGGTCTGAAAACTTTGATGCTCGCTAAATGTTCATTAAGAAAAAATTTGATTTCATGATTACGGTAAGCTTGGTTACAGAACTTGAGAGCTTTAAAGGAACAATAACACTCTTGCTGGCTTGATAGGTCCAGAAAAAAAAATAGCCTTATTCTAACTACAAGATGTGTAAGTGTCCTACCTGTTGTGTAAATTATCGATTACAACCTATCTTACCTGTCCAGAGGGTTCGAAAATATGTTTAAATCCAAGTTGCATTTGAAAGTGCTTACATAAGGCTTTTCAAACCATGTTACGGCATGTAGTTGAATTTTTCAAATTTTTCAAATTAGGTGTGTTAAGATGAAATTTGTATCATTTTTTAATTGAAATATTGTAAAATAGTACAAATTGTTGACTAGAATAAAGATTGGAACATATTATTCAGTTACAACAAGAGTGGTATTGGGGCTTTAAGTAATTTTAACTGACAGATTCCCAAAGACTTCAATGTCTGGCCCAGCGGGAGAACGTTTCAACTTAATCCATGAACAAACAAACTACATGCAGGGCTAGCTCAACAATCTGGAAGTGTCTGTGTGTTGCAGATGGGCAAAAATCTCAATAAAAACCAAAATAAGAACAAAATTAACTTATGAAACAGACTTGCAGGAACATCTGGCAATATATTTTGTAATTTAAAAAGAGTTCAATCAGAATTGAATTAAGGCCAAGGGATCAGTTTCAGCACTCCTACAGACGCTGCAAGAGATCATTTTGACATGGTGTATGTATCCATGACGATCCCAAAAAATGTACCTAATTTTATAAATAATTCCTATCCCACTGGATTTGTGCTTCTATGTTAATAATTAAGTTGTGATATGAATACACAGGTCTCTCTACTCAGCTGTCTCAAGTGAGCATGAATATAAGCAAATAAAAGTAACTTTTATGTTTGAGGCCAACAAAAAATCTAAATATGTCTAATGAAATGTTGTTTATCTAGAGTTTACCAGGGCCGGCGGAAGAAATTCTTGATTGAAGGGCTTCCATACTAAGTCCCTATAGGCGATGGTCCAGGGCCACAATAACCTGAAGAAAAGAGTACTTGCGGCCGAATTATTTGGGGGGGGGGGCTAAACCCCCGCATTGCCCCCTACTCCGCAGGGCCTGTTTACTATATGTTTATATTTGAAGCTAAACTCTTGTCTTAGAAGATGAGACCCAACATAACTCTGATCACTCCGGCACTCGATGAAATCCGACACCATTTTTACATTTCAAGATGGCGGCACTATGTCACATTCAACCTCTGATCACTCCGGCACTCGATGAAATCTGACACCATTTTTACATTTCAAGATGGCGGCACTCTGTCACATTCAACCTCTGATCACTCCGGCGCTCGATGAAATCCGACATCATTTTCATGTCCCGATTTATTTTATTTACAATGTTTCCGCTTTGGAGAAAACTGGGTATTCCGACATTCTGCGTAATCCGACCTATTGTAACAATCCCGTAGGATGTTGGATTTGACAGACTCCACTGTAGTTAGAAATAATGTAATAAATAAGAAGAAATGTCAATCTTGTTGAAGCCCTTGTGATAAGTCACAATTACATATTTACTCGAGTGTTCGACCCCTGCATTGGCCGAGAAAGTTCATCTCGATTTTTCCGACGTGATTTCCCCTTGTCAGTGATGCAGAAGAAGGGCCTGACAAGGACAGCTGCCTAGTCGTTCGGATGGACAAAAAATCGAGGTCCCGTGTACACATTGGAGTGCACGCAAAAGATCCCTTGGCAGATGGAATTCGATATAAGAGTAGACCGTAGCGCCGCTGCCTGGGCAAAATTCCCCTCATAGCACACTGTATGGCGTATGCCCGTCTTCAATTAGCTCAGGTTAAGTGCATAACAGTATGACGTTAAACCCCATTTCATTAATTCATTCATTCATTCTGTGACCAAAAACACGGGAGGACTGTGAGATAGACAGATGAAGAACATTATATCGACAAAAGAAACATTATAGAATATATATCACACTAAATATCAAATATATTATAGCTGTTTGGCAGTCGACTTAAGAGAACAAAGGTAGGGATATTAACTTTATTACTAAGAAATAATAGAATAATAAGCTATTAATATGTGATAGGTCACCGTGACGACGAATTCAACCTCAATCCCATAAAAACCTAATCATTATAAATGTAAAGAAAGGGTTTAAGGAATAATATTATTTTCGGTTAATAACCTTTTACTGATAAAGTTGTTTATCTTGCCTGATTAAAAATGTCAAAAAGCTCATCCAGTTGAAAAATAAAATATATATCCATAATGGTGTAGTGGAGATGAGGCCAGGGTTAAAAATATTTCAGTTTGCCCAAACCCGACTCATGATGATTACGTATGGGTAGGTGGGTAGGCAAATTCTTTTTTTTGGGGGGGGGGGGATCAGTCTTTGGTGTTACTACTATGTATAGACATGACAGTGGCTGTTCAATCACCTGACCGATTATTGTCAGGCGTAAAAATAATGCTTTTTAAAAAAAAATCCTTCAAAAACAGCAATTAAAGAATTTGAGTAGGCAGCTTTTTTGGGGGTAGGTAACGTTTGGGCAAAAAAACAATCTTTTAATTATGGAACCCTGGAACCTTTTATTACCAAACTAAAATAATAATTACGAACAGTTTACCAGTGTTATTTCCATATAAGCTGTAACTAGGGGTAATATGATGACAATATGGAAAAATTGACTTCCTACAATTAAGATGAAAAAAAAAAAGTGGTTAGATAGCCTTCAGAACGGAACATTCATAAGAATATAAACCTGAAAATCTGTCTTTGCGATCAAAATTATGGTGGGGACAGAGACATATATTCGCCCCCCCCTTCCAATTCTAAGGGGAGGGTGGACCTGCCCCCCTCCCATGCCCATACACTAACTATATTAAGGATTGTTATGGCAAAAGCACACTAACAATATGCCTATTCTTTGTGCTAAATTATACAATTTGACAAAACTTTAATTGTTCTTTGCATGAGGTTTGACAGTTAGAATGATTCAGCATTGGTAAATCAATTGCGGGCTGAAACGTTTTTCATCCTTCGATTAATTACGCCATTCTGTCTATTTATAACTACTTTATGAATGAAGAGTTTGCTAAACTGATAAAAAAGCTTATATTACATATTTCACCTCATGGCCAGATGTTAATCGGTGTTGTACAAGTTTAGCAGGTATCAGACCACCAAAGGTAACGTCTATAATTACTGGCGAACGAGTAAAAAATTGGAACATCTGTTGCTAGAATATTGAACAAGCATCCTAATTTTCATTTAAATCACCCCCTTTAATAAGACATGAAATGAAACAAGATCTAGTTGCTGTCAGATCGAACAAGCATCCCAATTTTCACTTAAATCACCCCCTTTAATAAAAACATGAAATAAAACAAACTCTGGTTGTTGTCAGATCTGTGGAATTATCAAAAGAAAACGAAGGCAGGGTGGAGATATTGTCTGTCTAAATCACAGCAAGCGAGAAGCGGTGTATAGTTGATCAGAAAGACAGGTTTATGGGTTCCAGGTTTACAGGTTCCAGGTTTATGGGTTCCGGTCTGTATCCTGACACCTCTTCATGATCAGCAGTAGAAGCAATCTTTCCAGTTATTTAGGGCCAGGGTTAAAAATATTTCAGTTTGCCCAAACCCGACTAATGGTGACTAGGTATGGGTAGGTAGGTACATGTAGACAAATTCTTTTCTTTTTTGGAGGGGGGGGGGAGGACCAGATTTTGACGATAAAAAACGAAATTTAAATCTCGTGTTGAGTTTGGTGTATAGACATGACAGTGGCTGTTCAATCTCCCGACCAATTATTTCACGTTTGGGTGTCATTGTTAAGCGTAAAAAAATGCTGTTAAAAAAAAAAAAAAATCCTTCTATAACAGCAATAAAAGAATTTGAGTAGGCAGCTTTTTTTGGGTAGGTAGCGTTTGGGCAAACAAACAATCTTTTAATTATGGCCTGTTGAACCACAGTGTTCCAGTGATATAGAAACTAAAGCTTAGTTGATGTACCAGTGTTCCAGTAATATGGAACTGAAGCTTAGTTGATGCACCAGTGTTCCAGTGATATGGAATTAAAGCTTAGTTGATGCACCAGTGTTCCAGTGATATGGAACTGAAGCTTAGTTGATGCACCAGTGTTCCAGTGATATGGAATTAAAGCTTAGTTGATGCACCAGTGTTCCAGTGATATGGAACTGAAGCTTAGTTGATGCACCAGTGTTCCAGTGATATGGAATTAAAGCTTAGTTGATGCACCAGTGTTCCAGTGATATGGAACTAAAGCTCAGTTTAAATGATTTACACACGTTTTAATAGGCTTGACTTGATGTCAGTTACAATCACCATATCTTCGACTTTTACTTTCACTTTAAATAGTCGTTAGAAGATGAAACAGATTTTCTCCTATCATTAACTCTTGTTTGTCAATTAACTTAAAAGAAAGGGTCAAATTACTTAAATTCTCTTGAATCATCTACAACCAGGATAAAAGATGAAAGATCACAGATAATTTATAAGGTTACTTTCAGGCATGCCTTATATTATTTGTCTTATTATTCAAAACAAGACTGCTGTTGAGATTCAGCCATTTCATTCAAGTATTCGAAAGAGAAAGAGAGAGAGAGAGAGAGAGAGAGAGAGGGAGAGATAAATGGGGTTTAACTCCACTTGACACAAACAAGGTCATTTCGGGACTAACACATGGTTCAATTTTATTTCAATAATTTACTTGCGCATAGGGGTCTTTAACAGTTGGCCGAAGTTGGAGGACCCGGAAAAAACCCACAAGGTTGGAGAGGCGACCCTGAACTGATATAAACCAGTCAAAAAACAAGAAAGGACTTGGTTTTTATTAAGGATGATTATAATAAAATATACTAGCTTTAAGCTAGGGGTCTTTAGCAGTGGGAGGAATCTGAAGGACCCCGAGAAAACCCACAAGGTTGGACAGTTGACCCTACTCCTGGTCACGTAAAACCTGGGGATTCGAAACCATGCCAGTTGACTCAATGACAGGCTTTATGATACAGCGCACACACTAGCCATTTAGCCATCCAACCCCCCCAAAATATTCAAATTTAACATTTAAATTCATTGGTTACAATAGGCACCAATCATCTTTATTGTACCAGTGTAACTATTATCATGCACCCAGTGGCATCATATACGTAATCGACTACACCCTTTGGCAAAATTTCTTTTCAATATGGCATTTTATTTATTTCCTTTAAAGGGACAATCCCGATAAGAACAGAGTCTCAAAAATTAAAGTCAGAGTATTTGTGAAATTTATGGACCAAAATAAAAAAGCATGGTGTATTTACATTGTCTATAAATTTCAGCTGAAAATATTGAGTCGTTTGGACATGAACGTCAACACTGCTTATCCAGGCACGTAACCCTTTTAAGATTTCGGGTCATTTTTTACATTGGGTGACCTGATAATCGATTTACGTTTCTTGAGAGGTCTATACAATGAATGACCCATGTACTGTACTTGATAACAAAAGGTAAATTTCACCTACATATTATTTTTATAGAAAAAAGTTTGGTTTTATCCAGATACTGTATGATACATAGGTCTCCATTTCCAGATGCTGACTGTCAGGTTTAAGTTATTTATAAGCGTATCACAAATACCGGGTTAGTCGATCGGCCTTAGATAATGGGTTTTAAATGATTTTAGCACAAAATTAAGCAGTTTTATTCCCCAAAAAGTTATCGGGATTGGCCCTTTAACGATTCACAGGAATAGAAAGAAATAGCTTTAGAGAGAAATAAAACCTTTTTTGTTGGCATAAACTAAATTCACCTGAACATAATACTTTCTCAACTGTCTGGGGATATATTGTATCTTATCTCACTATTGTTACATTTATAAGTAAATATGTCGAAAATTGAAACATATAATGACATAGTGGGTCAATAAAAATGAATTTGTCTAAAACATGAACAAAAGACAAATCTATCTAGTGAAAACAATTAGAGAGAGAGGGAAATAGGGTTTAACTAGATCATTTCGGGACTAGTTTAATAATTCCCTTTAGCATTTGGGAGGAAACTGGAGGACTCAGAGAAAACCCATGAGGTTGGACAGGTGACCCTATGCTACTCCTTGTCACATGCAAGCGGGGAATAGAAACCACATTACTTGACTCAATGACCTTTGTGTACATTGATGGACTCCAGATTGACCAGGGTTGGGATGGCCTAGTGGTCTAGAGGAGTGCCGCCCTTCGACCTCTAGCTGGCCGGTCACCTCTGGCTTGCGGCTGTGGTTTGAGCCCTGGTGTGAGCGTATGTGGAATGGAGATAGGGGCGCCTTCTCAACCTCGTGGGTTTCCTCAGAGCACTCCGGTTTCCTACCACTGCTAAAGACAATACGCACAAGCGAATTATTGAAATAAAATTAAAACATGTGTTAGTCCCGAAATGATCTAGTTTGTGCCGAGTGGCTGTTAAACCCCATCTCACTCTGTCTTTAAATTAACAATAGTGAGACTAACTAATATCTCGAACAAACTTTTATTAACTTGTATTAACTGCCCCAACCATGTGAGAATTTACTCAAAATTATTCGTCTTATTGTGTTTCTGGATCAAAGATATTTCTCATAAACAGTAATTGAAAGCTGAGTAAATTCTCAACTTAAAAGGAGCTAAATCGCTAACACCTGGAACCTAGAAATTCACAAAAGTGGGTCGCAACGCATATAATACTGTAAAATAAATGTATATAAACTGATTTTCATTCAATGGTTTCCGTTTTTACTCCAATTTCAAATCAGTAATGTTCGACAAAATAAGCCAGCAGTCGCAATCAAGTGCAAATTTATAGCATCTAGTTATTCCAGTCTACATAACTCTGGTTTGCTGCGGTGTATCTAGCCTTGAGTCTCTCAATACAACTGGGGCTGAAGCGCGTTATGGTACATGATTCGGGTACCAATGTTAAAAAGAATTATTTTATCTTCAATATCAGATTTTAGAAGCTCATCTTTTCCCAGTAGGTTTACATCATCAATGTTGATTTAAATTAACCAATAACTGGTGTTTTTGATGTCGAAGATTTTGGAGGATTTTGAGTTACGGACTTAGGTCCTTTAAGTCTGAAAATACTTTGTGAACTCAGGGCCAGTAGTCCGGCTAGTAACTTGTACTGAATGCGCACCAACCATGTGAATATGATTCAAACCAGTGAATTGTTAAACGATAAATTTGTGACCACTCAGGAATAAAATATGCAATTTAGTCAGTACAACTCATTGACACGAGGAAATAAATTATTAATGCTAAATTACATAAATAACTATCACACTGAACCAGTAGTACACAGCAGCTGTATGGTACAAACAGATTATAGCTAGTTTTTGGTATAAAACCTGACAAAAAGTAAATTTGGTCCAGTAAAAAATTTATTAGGTGCGTCATTCTATTTCTATGCGGGGGTGGGGGTTGGGGGGTTGGATGGTTGAATGGTTAGCGTGCACATCATAAAGCCTGTCATTGAGTCAACTGGCGTGGTTTCGAATCCCTAGTGGTACGTGACAAGGAGTAGGGTCACCTGTTCAACCTTTTGGGTTTTCTGCGTGTCCTCCGGTTTCCTCCCACTGCTAAAGACCCCTAACGCGCAAGTGAATTACTGAAATAAAATTAACCATATGTTAGTCCCGAAATTACCTGGTTTGTGTCGAGTGGACGTTTAACCCCATTTCTCTCTCTCTCTATTTCTATGCTCCCATTTTAATTTGATATAAGAGTAGGCTGTAGCGCCGCTGTCTGGGCAAAAATATGGTGTATGCCCGTTTTTAATTAGCCCAGGTTGGGTGCAGAAGAGTAGGATGTTAAATCCGATTTCATTTCATTTCATTTGTTGATTAGTCAACAGAGCTAAATGTATTGAGCTGCATGAATATCAATATAATAATGGTATGCCATTATACTGTTATCTGTACAGTTCTTTCACTGGATAATGACCAGGGTCGTATTTAGCGGGGGTGCAGGGGGTACACCCCAAGAAAAATAAGGCGCACACCTCCCCCATCCCCCTCAAAATAATTTGACAATCTTTCAATTATAAAATAATACAGTTGATTATGATCACACAGTAATGCTCTTAAGGCACTGATCAGTCGATCGGTTTTAAGGGCGCCCTTCAGTGACGTGGAGGCTGTGGCGCCCTACCTCTCTGCTGCACCCTCACTTTTAAAATCCTACATACGGCCCTGATCATGACTTTAGATATTTAAATATGATTACTCGATATGACTTCTATGATGAACACCTGGCTTTTTGAAGTGATCATGTCTGCAGGCTAATTTACTTTTATTTACATTTTTATATACTGTACATCTTTACATACACTACACTACAAATATATAGTAACTCATCTAGCCCCGGGAATTTTTAATTTATTTATATTTTGATATACACTACACTACAAATATATAGTAACTCATCTAGCCCCGGGAATTTTTAATTTATTTACATTTTGATATACACTACACTACAAATATATAGTAACTCATGTAGCCCGGGGAATTTTTAAAGCCCCAATAACACTCTTGTTGTAACTGAATAATGTGTCCCAATCTTTATTCAATTAAAAAATGATACAATTTCATCTTAACACACCTAATTTTAAAAATTGGAAAAATTCAACTACATGCCGTAACATGGTTGGAAAAGCCTTACGTTAGCACTTTCAAATGCAACTTGGATTTAAACATATTTTAAAACCCTCTGGACAAGTAAGATATGTTGAAATGGATTATTTACACAACAGGTAGGACACTTAAACATCTTGTAGTTAGAATAAGGCTAATTTTTTTTTCTGGACATGTCAAGCCAGCAAGAGTGTTATTGACCCTTTAATTTATTTACATTTTTATAAAACTACACTACAAATATATAGTAACTCATTTAGCCTGGGGATTTCTTAATTTGAATAATATTCAATGATACGCACCTACACACATACCTATGGTAGTAAGAAAAACACTTCAAGTCTCAAAAAATTTAAATATTCAAAATAATGATCTAACATCAAAGAAAATAACAAGTTGCCATAGGCTTGAAAATGAAATTATCATTTAAACACATTTGACATGAATAAGATTAAAAAACTACAACTTTCAATTGAAGTTTGATAGCAGGACTAGAAGTGGAAGTGGAGAGAGAGAGAGAGAGGGAGAGAGAGAGAGAGAGAGAGAGAGAAATGGGGTTTAAGGTCCACTCAACACAACTAGGTCATTTCGGGACTAAGAGTTTGATACTAGAAGTGGATTGGCATCCACTTATCCACTCAATGTGTTCATCGGGCCTCCTCCATGTGTTAAGGGAGGTAGATGGCTGAATGGTTAGCGTGCACGCGCTGTATCATAAAGCCTGTCATTGAGTCAACTGGCGTGGTTTTGAATCCTCGAACATACGTGACAAGGAATAGGGTCGCTTGTCCTCCAGTTTCCGGGGGTTTCCCTCACTGCGAAAAACGAATAATTGAAATAACAAATAATTGAAATAAAATTAAGCCATATGTTAGTCCCAAAATGACCCAGTTTGTGACGAGTGTACTTAAACCCCATTTCTCTCTCTCTCTCTCTTATAGAAATTATGATCAAACTATTATCACACTGGTTGATTACTATGCAAAGGGTATTCTTTCCATTAAAATAACTCTTGAAATCATTTGGCAAGCCTTTAAAACTTGGCTTGAAAACCTGCATCGAACATCAACAAAGTTTCTGTAGGAGAGAAAATTTACACTGTCTTAAAATTGCATTTCCTATCAGTGAATCATGATATTTATATAGACTTTTGTCACTGTGACCTTCAAATACACCTATATTATCAAAATTATTTGCCAGAGCCAGTTGCTCAAAGCTCCGTTATCATTTAACGATCCGTTAACTTTAACAGAGAGAAAGATTTTTTGCTGGAAATAAGGGCCCCAAACATTCTGTGGTGCAAATTTCTCCTACAGGTTTATACTAATATTAAAAATAAAGTATTCTATAGTGTTTTCTGTAGTAAATTTACCAAGATATATCCGTTGTCTGTTAGAGTTTAACGAATTGTTAAAATTACTTTTTGAGCAACCGGTCCATCTGTCCGACAGTTGGTGCTATGGAAGAAGGAGGACCAGTCTTTTGGGATTGTCTATAGACTTTATTTAGGATTAGTTTACATGTGTGATACACTCAATATTCTGATCTGGACATCTTTTATGATATTTTCATGTAGTCAAGTCAATAGAGAGAGAGAGAAATGGGGTTTTACCGTCCGCTCAACACAACTAGGTCATTTTGGGACTAACATATGGTTTTAATTTTATTTCAAAAATTCACTTGTGCGCAGGGGTCTTTAGTAGTGGGAGGAAACTCACACCAGGGCTCGAAAAAACAGCCACAAGCCAGAGGTGGCCGGCCAGCTAGAGATCGAAGCGCAGCACTCTCGACCACTAGGCCATCCCAACCCCCCACATGTATTCATACAAGATGAATTTTAAACTGGAATACAAGAAATACACAGACTTAAAACATGAGGGTATGTTGTTCTCCATTTCTCAAAGAGACAGAACATGTCCAGGAAGGGGGGTGGGGGGACAGGGGCCGTGCATCCCCCCGCCTGCTTCAGTCCCAGTGAGACTGGTCATCGCTGTTAAGACCAGCATCTGCAGCCACCAATGTATACAATTGGCCTTCAGAATGAGGCTGCGACAAAGACTCTGGGGATTAAACCAAACCACAAATGCATGCAGCACTCTCATGATTACCCTTTGCTCCAATGTATGCCCCCCCCCTCCATTCGATAAAATCCTGGATCCGGGCAACATGTCCTCTTTAAAACCCCATTAGTTTTATTTCTGATTTTGTCAACCTGTAAATGAATGATTAATAAGAAAAATGTTTGGAAGGTTGAATTTTTTTTAAGCTTATCAGAGAACTTTTTATGACATCTTTAAATTAGGTTGTGATAATTATTCTGAAAGATTTATGTATTGAGTAAATCTGCATGTATCCAAGCATATCAGAAGCACATGTTTTTGTTAAACTTGTGTTACATTAAAGCACAATGATCATACATCAATATCAGAAATAATGGCAACCACTATTTGTCTTTCACCATCTCAAACTAGTTTGGTAGGAAAAAAACTGTTTGATTTTTGCTGTGATGGTTCAAACACCACCATCCACCATCCATTTTAAAAATGAAAGAGATGTTATCTAGAAAGCAAGTGTAATAAACATACATGACATGCATTATAGATGACTTAAACAGCAATGTATGTATATATATCTTACACCTGTTTTCATTGCTCACAAGCCATACATATATTTATATTTATTTTATATTAGGGTAAAGTTAAGTTTTACACATATTTATATATATTTTATATTATGAAGTTGTACACATATTTTTATATATTTTATATTAGGGTAAAGCCATACACATATTTATTTATATTTTATATTATGAAGTTGTACACATATTTATATATATTTGGGTAAAGTTGTACACATATTTATATATATTTTATATTATGAAGTTGTATACATATATTTATTTTATATTTGGGTAAAGTTGTACACATATTTATATATATTTTATATTATGAAGTTGTATACATATATTTATTTTATATTTGGGTAAAGTTGTACACATATTTATATATATTTTATATTTGGGTAAAGTTGTACACATATTTATATATATTTTATATTTGGGTAAACTTGTACACATATTTCTATTTATTTTATATTTGGGTAAACTTGTACACATATTTCTATTTATTTTATATTAGGGTAAAGTTGAAATTTGTTAGTGTTCTTTTGAAACTTCTATTTTAAAAACTCAATGTATATTTCTTGGTGTATTGGGGTTTTTGTTGTTTTTATTTTTTTTGGGGGGGGGGGAGGGGGGATAAGTTGTAATATTTAGTGTCTTCCAATCTGTGCCTTGTTTCTAATGTAAGTGTAGCTTGTTTCTAAGGTGTAGTTATCTATCAAGGCATGTTGAACCTACCATATACTGTTAGTGTGTTACAGGGATTTGTACAGGTATTTCTAGTCTTGTTCTGCATTAAGATTTATTTCAACTGGCAAAGTTCATTTCAAACATCATTAAACACCCATGGTATCTAATCATTGGGGGAGATAAAATATATGTATGTAGTAAATACATCTATGTATATCTTCTGTTCTCTAAACAACTTCTTCTACTACACAACTCCCCCATGTATCAGTTTATTGACTTGACGAGCGTATGTGGCATGGAGATAGGGGCGCCATCTCAACCTTATGGGTTTCCTCCGGGCACTCCGGTTTCGTCCCACTGCTAAAGACCCCTACGCGCAAGCGAATTATTTAAATAAAATTAAAACCATATGTTAGTTCCGAAATGACCTAGTTGTGTTGAGTGGAGGTTAAACCCCATTTCTCTCCCTCTCTCTATAAATACATGTATTGCAGTAAATGCCGATAATATTAGTGCACTAAATATATTTTCTACTGAACCTAACGACACCCTATTCATCTCAACCAACAGGTTGGTTAATGTCAAGTTTATGAATAAATTTACAGATAGGCTAGTTCAAAAACCAGATAAACTAGTATTTTCATATGACATGGAGTGGAGGCATGGACCCATTTTTATCAAGACACATGTTTATAGGACAATCAACTGCACACTGAAATGTACAGGTTGTTTTAGATAAACCAAATGGCATCCAAAGTACTCAGTGTATTTGAGTCACAATTTTAATTCTATATCTTATGGGGGTTTGGGATGGCCTAGTGGTCTAGAGTGCCGTGCTTCGACCTCTAGCTGGCCCGCAACCTCTAGCTTGCGGCTGTGGTTTCGAGCCCTGGTGTGAGCGTATGTGTCATGGAGATAGGGGCGACTTCTCAACCTTGTGGGTTCTCTCCAGGCACTCTGGTTTCCTCCAACTGCTAAAGACCCCTACGCACAAGCGAATTATTGTAATTAAATTAAACCATATGTTAGTCCCGAAATCACCTAGTTGTGTTGAGTGGACATTAAACTCCATTTCTCTCTCTCTCTCTTACTTCTTCACAGGGAAAAGTTTGGTATTCACGCTGAATTATCAACCAATTAGTATTTCCTACAGAAAACTACTTGGTAAAGAATGATTTACTAGCACTTTTCAAGTGTGGATCCAGAGGGGGGGGGGGGGCAGGGCCCTCTGCCCCAGCAAGACTGGTGTATCTGCTTTTTAATTGATGATATAAACATGATTTTCGCATTGTCTATGCCCAGGCAATGCGTCAAGGCTCTCGGGATTACACCAAACCACTAATGTGTGCAGCACTTTAATGATTACCATTGGTTACAATGTTTGAGCCCCCCCTCAAAATAATACTGGGTCCGAGCCTGCTTTTGACGGTTATCCTATTCTAATGTTCAAGAAGATCATGTAGTTAATGTGAATAATTTTATAATCCATACTTTTGCTGTCTGATATCGATTCTATAAGTGTTGTAATTAACTCTCAATGTTCAACCTTTTCTGAATTTCTTATATCAGACTAAATTGCTGCATATTAACAACTACGCCAAGAAGAAGTCAAACATCTTTTGTATTTGAAAACTTCTGACAACAGAACCTCCCATAATCATTTTTATGTGGACAGTTTTTGAAGAAATTAAACTTTAAAAAAAATACAACAGCTTGCGTTAATCAACAAATTGGTTATTTATTCACAAAAAGAAAATCTTTTGATATGAGAAATAATTAACATAGAAAGGGCTTTTTAGAATCCAGAATCTCCGAAGAATTCTTTCTTGTGATTGACCCAATACACAGTCCCTGCAAATGTTTTAAATATTCTGTGAAAAGCCATGACCTGTAGATGTGCACAGAAAGTGGAAAGACATTGTCGACATTGATCCTTTCTTAATTAAGTACGGTTATTAAGCTTGAGATATTACGAGAATAAACAAGTAATATAAAGCAGATAATGTAACTGACATTTTATAGGGGGAGAGAGTGAGAGAGGGAGAGAGAGAGAGAGACAGAGAGAGAGAGAGAGAGAGAGACAGACAGACAGACAGACAGACAGACAGACAGACAGACAGACAGACAGACAGACAGACAGACAGACAGACAGAGGAAAATGTAATATAAAGCAGATAATGTAACTGACTCAAGTCCAAGGAAATTTTATATGGGGAGAGAGATGGGGAGAGAGAGAGAGAGAGAGAGAGAGAGAGAGAGAGAGATGTAATATAAAGCAGATATTGTATAGACTCAAGTCCCAGGATAGTTTATAGGGGGAGAGAGAGAGAGTGAGGGAGAGAAATGGGACTTAACTTCCACCCAACTTAACTAGGTCATTTCGAAACTAACATAATATTGTCTATTTTTATTCCAATAATTTGCTTGCGCATATGGGTCTTTAGCAGTGGGAGGAAACCGGAGTACCCAGAGGAAACCTAAGAGTTTGAGAAGGCACCCTTGTGACAAATGTGGTAAGTCCATATCTATTCTCATCAATGTAAATAAATGGTTTTTAATTTCTTCAGGAAAAAAGACTCATAATCACAGGACTGTGTTTCCTGTCAACTCAATGACAATGAGACAAAAGGAAATAACTATGATAAATAATTTTATTAACAATCATCTTATATGGTTCTTGAATTCCAACCAAAAGGCTGCTTATTGGCGCAAATTACAATGTCGTTAAAGTCATTAACAGAATGACTGTCGGAAAAGTTCTGTTTTTAAGTTCCTTTTAAATGAATGTATATTGTCACTGTTTTTTGCACTTTGTGGTAGAAGCAGAGGAGAAAGCATGATCAGCACGATTCGACTTTGTTAAAGGTACCATTAGTAACTTCTTAAATTGCGAGACGGGCAGTTATTGATAAGAAGTTCTTATAGATAACCTGGAGCAAATCACAGTGGCGACATATAACAGAACACCCCTCCATCTAAATCCACTTACAATAAATATATATACATTGTACATAAAAGATACGGGGGGGGGGGGATGACCGAATGGTTAGCGTGTGTGGGCTGTATCATAAAGCGTGTCATTGAGTCAACTGGTGTGGTTTCGAATCTGCGGTTGTACGTGACAAGGAGTAGGGTCGCCTGTCCAACCACGTGTGTTTTCTCTAGGTCGTACAGTTTCCTCCCACTGCTAAAGACCCCTACACGCAAGGGAATAATGAAATAAAATTAATCCATATGTTAGTCCCGAAATGACCTAGTTTGTGTCGAGGGGACATTAAACCCCCTTTCTCTCACTCTCACATAAAAGATACAAAAAAAGTAACAATTCATAAGCTTTCCCAGGTCCAATAATTGAAAAAAAACTAAATCATATGTTAGTCCCGAAATGACCTAGTTTGTGTCGAGGGGACATTAAACCCCATCTCTCTCTCTCACATAAAAGATACAAAAAGTAACAATTCATAAGTTTTCCCAGGTTCGGTATTTTCCATCTGTAAAAAAGATCAGAAATAAATTATCATGTCAATTGTCAAACCAAGTGCTACTTGAACCTGGCTCTCATATGGCACAGTAATATTTTGTTATCACACTTGCAAAAATAACACCAACATCTATTGTTTCGTACTTTCTTGAGAAGGACTACTTTTTCTACTCTTTCTTTAAATTCTTGAGATGGCAGTTGAAATATAAAGTAACAATATCCCAAGATCGACCACACCACGTGAACAATTATCGGTTGTCTAAATTTTTCGGTTCAAGTCTACGAATGCAAGATTTGGTGAAGTACACAGGTATTTTAAAATACACCTGATTTCACATTTTCTTGCCAAAAATTTGATGGTTGTCAAGAGTTTATAAACACCAGGGGGGGTCGGGATGGCCTAGTGGTCTAGAGTTTCGCGCTTCGACCTCTAGCTGGCCGGTCACCTCTGGCTTGCAGCTGTGGTATCAAGCCCTGGTGTGAGCGTATGTGGCATGGAGATAGGGGCGCCTTCTCAACCTCGTGGGTTTCCTCCAGGCACTATTTTTTCCTCCCACTGCTAAAGACCCCTAGACGCATTCAAATTATTGAAATGAAATTAAAACCATATGTTAGTCCCAAAATGACCTAGTTGTGTTGAGTGGATGTTAAACCCCATTTATCTCTCTCTCTCGTCAGCTATATTAATATATAAAACTCTAAGCTAGAATTTTAAAGAAATATCTAACACACTTTTGTTGCAGTTTTGTTTTTAAAGGAGAAAAAATCTGGTGGTCAAAATAAAGACTTAAAGTAGCTAAGTCTCTAACTCAATATCATCCAAAATCTTCAACATTGAAAACTAATGAAAACACAAATTTTTTGTCAATATAAATCAACACTGATGCTGTGATCCTACCGGAAAAAGATGAGCTTCTGATATCCAATATTTTAGACCAAATAAACATTTTACCATTGGTACATGAATCGTGTACCATAATGCGTATCAGTTCCAGTTATAACAAGAGACTCGAGGAACGAGGCAAGACACATTGCACCAAATCAAATGGCATCGCCATATTTGTATGTAGATTGGAATAACCAGACGCTAGAAATTTGCATTCGATTGCGACTGCTGGCTTATTTCGCCGAAAAATAACTGATTTGAAATTAAAGTAAAAACGGAAACCATTGAATGTAAATCAGTTTATATACATTCATATTACAGTATTATATACATTGCGAACCATTTGTGTTAATTTCTAGGTCCCATATGTTAGCGATTTAGCTCCTTTAATATTTAATTAGTGTAATAAATATTTAGTTATGGGCCACACCACTGCTGTCTTTTTAATTAAATTTACACCAGTCAGCTTGTTTACTTGTTTTGAATGAAGACAAATAATTTATCAACCCACGAAACAAACCAACAGATAAAATCAACCATTTTTTTTTATCCAGATTAAATTTTAAATTCAATACACTATCATTATTTGTTTAGTTGACCAAACTGTAGCCCTATTGTAGGAAATTTAATTCATTAAGCTAAGACCTGCAATGATAAATTTTGTATGTACCAGAAGGTCAGTTGTCTGCCTGTACTGGCAGGGCTGGCGGAAGCAATTCTTGATTGGGGGGGGGGGGTCCATACTAAGTCCCTATAGGCGAGGGTCCAGGGGCCCCAATAACCTGAAGAAAAGAGTACTTGCGGCCAAACTATTAGGGGGGCTACACCGCCGGGCCTGACTGGACTAACCAAGAAATTTTTACGCCTTTTAATAAATAATGACGCCTGATGAATAATACTAATAGGTTTTTTTACTACCGTGTACATGTATGTTCGCAAATTTGAAAATTTGTACTGGAGTCTCACCAAGAAACTTCTATGCCTTTTAATGAATAATGATATCTGATGAACAATACTAATAGGGTTTTTTTACTACCGGGTACATGTATGTTCGCAAATTTGAAAAAGTTAATCTTTTGAGTAGGGTACACATGAAATGGTGTAACAGCTACATATGTCCAAGTCTGGTACAATCTGTGCCTGTTTACATATCGTCTGTCCTCGAGCTATCAAGTCATCCATAAAAGTCTATGTTTGACCTTTTTTAAGCCTCGAGTTTATGGAGAAATGACCAAGGTGATGTATCACATTTTTTTCTCTAAAATTACTGTTTATGGGAAATATCTACACTACCGGTAATTTACCATACTATTAAGCCTCGAGTTTATGAAGAAACAACCAAGGCAAAATATCACTTTTTTTTTTATTTAAAATTACTGTCAGTGGAAAAAACAATAATTTACCATATTATTTCGATTGTCAAGCGTATTTCGATCCAATTTACACATCTGACCAAACATTTCTTTGAAATGATTATATTTCAATTATTTAGGTGAATACAAGAACACATGTCACGAAGAATATTTTAATTAATAAAATAGGTTCTTGTATAAAAATGTAAATCTTGCCATGTATCTTGCTGGGGAATCCCCCTTCTATATAGCCTGCTCCTTCTAGACCTTATTCTACTAACAAAGGCAGTGTACTCAAGATTAATTTCACTAAAAAAAGACTCCTTTTGAAATATCAATAAAACATCCTTCTTACGTAGCTAATCTTAAAGGGACTATCCTGATTTCAACTGAGTCTCAAAAATAAAAGTCATAGAGAAATGATTTTTTACTTTGTCTCAAAATTTCAGCTCAAAACACCCAAAACCTTCTCAACCGGCCTACAATTAGTATCTCCCATTAATTTCTTATAAATATTATGACCGGGTCTGCTGTTTTAACACATTGAAAAAATGCATTATAATAAGATGTTTCAAGAACAGAAAATGAAACTTTTTTTTATAAGGTAAAAGTCAGCATGAATAAAGCTTATATCTGCAATTTTACTTCAATTTACACTAAATGTAATGTCATCTTCGTGATGTTTCTATACCCAGCGCTATTCAATTTATTATTACCAACGCATAAAGTAAAGTCTATATGTCCCTTGACACTTTTATCAGACACACAATAAACCTGTTCCAGACATAAATCGGCTATCATATATTTACATCTTCATATAATTTGGTCCTAGAAATTCCAACAAAAAACTTTCAACCCCTCATTATCTTCAAAAGTTATGTGGTCAAGTTCCTTTACTTCTTGTTAGTCCCGAAATGACCTAGTTTGTGTAGAGTGTATGTTAAACCCCATTTCTCTCTTTCTCTCTCTCTTTCAACTCCAACTGCCAAGACTCCTATATGCAAGCAAATTTTTGAGACAAAATTAAACCATATGTTAGTCCCGAAACGACCTAGTTTGTGTTGAGTTAAATCAAAATGCCATTTCTCTCTCTCTCTTAACTTCTTGAGGATCATCTTTAATTAAAATTGGCAAAGCTGCTTCTAAAAGGATTTGGATTTATAAAAATATTCAAATAACTAGAGGATGACATTTTGATTACTATTATTTTATATGCCTATTTGTTTTTAGTTACTTAATGGCTTGATTTGATAATTGTCTTGACCGCCGATTTATCTTATAGATTTTTTTGTTTTGTCTTGCATGTAGTGCAGTCCTCCTGCATTTACTATTAGCCTAAACGATTTATATCGTAATTGCTAAAATACTAAAAAACATGTAATAGTAAAATGTAATTGTTAGTAAGTTCAAATATTTGTTTTTACTTAAATGAATTTATTCATTATCTTTGAATGTAAATGTTTTAACATGTTTGTTGTGTCTCGTAGACATTAAAGGCCGGACATTGTACACTTATAATTTGTTCTCTTAAATTATGTTTTTAACGCTATTGTACAATGTGTGACACATTAATAAAACAATTCTTCTTCTTCTTCTTCTTCTACTATATATTTCACACTTAGCTGACCACAATAATTCTATTGTGATATATTAACAATAATTGGCTGATAAAAGAAGTGTGGTTACGATCCAATTATTAGTCAATTAAACGCTCGCTAATAATATGGACCGTGTATAGATGGCCTGTGCTAATAATATGGGTAGATATTTTGACAAAGTAGAGAGAGTGAGAGAGAGAAATTGGGTTTAACGTCCACTTGACACAAACTAGGTCATTTTGCGCTAACATATGGTTTAATTTTATTTCAATAATATTAATTTGTTTGCGTGTATGGGGTCTTTAGCAGTGAGAGGAATCTGGAGGACCCGGAGAAAACCAACAAGGTTGGACAGACAGGCGCACATAATCCTTGCCACGTAGAACCGGGGATTCGAAACCCCGCCAGTTGACTCAATGACAGGCCTTATGTTGACAAAGCAAGGGTTGATTCATACAAAACTGTATATATACAACATAAGTATCTTTGTGTTGAAAAGAATCAATATAAATAGAAAAATCTTGTTTAATAATCAGACACCGAACACTACTAGAACACTTAACACGGTGACAAGTGCAGATACATGTTTTTTTTTTGCTATTGGTTTTTGCGGTCATCAAGAGAGTGTTAGAGGACTAACTGTTTGTTGTCAGTGATCTACACAATGAAACACGATTGACACCAAGCAACTAAAGCAACAAGCCATGGGCATTGTAACTGGCTACAGATTTTTACACCTGCTTGAGAACTTGGGTCAAAGACGGGGCACGGCCAGGACATAGTCCAGTGGCTTGGGTAAATATTGAATTTCTTTGTGAGTTTCGCTCTCCCATTTCATGGTTTCAATTGATTTCAAATAGCCTCCAATTGACAGTCACACTTCTTAAATAGAAAGAGTCTTGAATGAGGATAACTTAATAGAAAAGGGTCAATTACTCTCTTATCTATGCTGTAAAACATTTGCCCTATACATGTATCTAATAATATCCATTGTGTATGAAATAGCATTTTGATAAACTTTTGCCTGCTTGCTTTGTGTCACAGAGTGAATTATTGTCAACTTCACACCTACATGGAGAGTGTCGAATTCAACACATTAACATGCATATACACAATTAACTCATGCAGTTGATTTAGAGAGAGAGAGAGCAAGAGAAAGAGAGATAGAGAGAGAGAGAAGAAAGAGAAGAGAGAGAGAGAGGGTTTTACATCCACTCAACACAAACGGGACTAAGTTGATTTAGGAATATTTTTTTTTTAACAATATTTTATTGAGGAAATTTTGGATTGGGGAACAGGCTTAGCCTATGGACCCCCTCTCCATAGTATACAAATACAAAAATTAAAATACAAAATAATAGTAATAAATATACCAGATAATTCAAATTTGATGGCTATTTACATTATATACAAATTACACGGCCACAACAGTTTTAAAATTCAAAATTCATTACTTTAAAACCTCTTGGAGATGTCGAGAAAATCATGGACTGCATTAAATATCTATGCTGCCTTATAGCTATCTCTTACGCCAAATAATAGGAATATGTGTACTTGGTATGTGCTGTGCCTATAATTCTAAATCTCGGATCCTTGCAAGGGTTAATCGAGTACAATTCTTTTTTCTTGTTTAACTTACAAAGGAAACAAGGTTTCGAAACAAATTAGTTAGGAACCCGAACAGAACCATTAGTACACTAAAACAGTCACAATAAACATTATTCCATAAAAACAGCTAATTTTACCAAACTCTCATTTCTTTGACCTGAAGGCTTTTCAAAGCAAAAGAAAATTAGGACCAGTGTTGTTCCAGAGTTAAAATAAATAGATCTAATTGCCGATTTAACTCGGGTCGACAAGTAGAACCCCATGTTCCTCTCTAAGACGGAATATTTACCCAACCGGCTAGCAGAACAAATGGTATAAATAAATCATCAAAAGGATGTGTTTGGTAACTTCAGTGTTAAGAGTAACTGGTTCCATATCAAATGTAGTAACAAATTGAACATTTGTTAAAAGACCCTAAAAGTCTTGATGTTAGAAATATGTTATAGATTAATTAATCAAGTACAGATGTTTAAATTCAGATTGTAAATATTTTTCAAAAGGAGAAACAAAACGTGGATATCCAAAGGATGTTACCTAACATTTTCTTTGTACAAATCTCTACATCTTGAAATTAACATATCTAAATGATGCTTATAATTCTTTCAGTAAAAAAACAGGGGTTATTGTAAACATATCATTTCTTTTCATTTCTAAGTTTTAAATAATATTGTTAGCATGTGCGCGCTGTATCATGAAGTCTGTCATTGAGTAAACTGGCATGGTTTCAAATTCATGGTTGTACGTGACAAGGCGTAGGGTCACCTGTTCAACCTCGTGGGTTTCTCCAGGTCTTACGGTTTCCTCCAACTGCTAAAAACCCCTACGCGCAAGCAAATTATTGAAATAAAATTAAACCATGCGTGAGTCCCGAAATGACCTAGTTTGTGTCGAGTGGGCATTAAACCCAATTTCTCTCTCTCTTTAAATAATTTCTGAACATTTCACTCTTCTACAGGAATTGTGTCATGTTTGACATCAACCCATCAGCAGTAAAAATGGGAAATATTAGATATACAGAGCACTAATACAATGGCTGACATCGTAACTCTGCCTAGTCATGTTGTAACATGGGTAAGCGCTTTTTTCCATCCACTGGAGCCAGGTGTTATGACGTAATATGTGGATTGTGGGTTAGGATACGGATTAAGCTTGGCCCAGGATTAGGGTTAGGGCTAGCCATGTCTACATCTCGAGACTATGACTTACCCTAACTCTTAATCCACATATGACGTCATAACACCTGGCTCCAGTGGATGGTAAAAAACGCTTACCCATGTTGTTTGTGTCACAAAAACTTGGTAGTGCAGTTGGAAATCTGAGAAAATTAAGTAAAAATACGAAGATAATGTCCCCACCTACCATTCTAACTGTCCAACAGAAATAAATATTGCCATGTGTTAGAATCAAAGTTTCACAAGAAATTAAACCCTCCATTCCTTTCCAAAAATAATATGCATTTTTAAACGTGGTTTTTCTTAATAGTTTCTATTTATAATCAATAATTAGTTAAATAAAATATAATCAAAGTTTATTTAAAAGTATTTGAAACAGAAATCATAAGGGGTTAATTAAAATATATATTATCAAAGTTTTTTTATTTAAAAGTAGGCCTACCTGAAATAGAATTAGCAGCGTAGGCCTAATATTCATAGGAAATACAAAATATAACCAGTTCAGTTGATTAACATAGATTAATAAAATACAAATCGAAATTATTGAATCTACGAACAATTCACCATTTATAACACATCAATTACATGTGACCATTATTCCTATTTTTAAAAACATCTCATTTTAATTTCCATTGAACGCATAACATGCGGAAGTGTGTTATTTAAGAGTGCGGGCTGTTGCCATAGCGCATCACACATGTTACCGTTTAATCACAGAGAAAAAAAATCTTACGCTAAAAGAAAATAAATTGCATATGCACTGTGCATGTGTTGTACATTTAATAGATGTGCAACTAGTTTATAATAATAATAATAATCTCGTCATTTTACAAGGGTAGCAAATTAAGCCTGAGGCTTATTTTCAATTTGGCCCTTGGCACAGATCTTGCAAATGATTTCGATAATTACTGCAGGAAGAAACCGAAGAACTCGGGGGAAACCTGCCTGATCGGACGGGAGACCGAATATCCCTCTCACTTACAACGATAAAGTTCTTGCCCTGAGCTGGGATTGAACCCTTGTTGCATTGGTTAGAAGCCGCATCTCTATCGCCACGGCTATCCATCTGCTTCGTCTTGAAGTAGCCAGTAGCGGATTATCATTGAGGCTGATGAGGCTGCAGCCTCAGGCCCAAAGATTTTGTAAATAATAAAAAATTTGGACTTGTCTGATACGATTAAAAACGCATAGACAATGAATGTTAGGGGCGGGTTTAGGCCCAACGGGAATAAACATAGGCCCTGACCTGAAATTAATTAGGCCCACGTGATTTTAAATAGGCCCAATAGGCCCTCCAGCAACTGCCACCTCAGGCCTTGGTGGAGCTTAATCCGCTACTGGAAGTAGCAATCCCTCAAGTGGATCTTTAGGAATACGCTTGATGAACAATTGGTGTGAAGTAACATGTTGAATATAGATTTTAGTTCTGCTTAAAAGTCTTGAATATCCTTTTTTCCTACTTTCCAGAGTTGATTTGGTTGCTACAACAACTATGGGATTTTACAAAAATAATAAACCAATATATATATATATAGAGAGAGAGAGAGAGAGAGAGAGAGAGAGAGAGAGAGAGAGAAATGGGGTTTAACGTCCACTCAACACAAACTAGATCATTTTGGGACTAACATATGGTTTAATTTTATTTCAATAATTCGCTTGCGTGTAGTGGTCTTTGGCAGTGTAGGAAACCGCTGGACCCGGAGAAAACCGACGAGGTTGACAGGCGACCCTACTCCTTGCTACGTACAACCGGCCATTCAAAATCATGCCAGTTGACTCAATGACAGGCTTCATGATACAGCAAGCATGTATGTGTACTAACCATTCAGCCATCCAACTGATTTAAAATTAAGCGTGGGAATGGGGTATAAAAGGCACTGGGTTTTTGTATATTGGATCATTCTAGATGACTGTTATTTTCTAGAGCCAGATGAGGCATTTCCAACGCTAACCATTCAGCCATTCAACCCCCCCTAAACCAATATAATACAAAATGAAATGAAATGAAATATTGTTTAATGGCACGTCAGCTCCAACAGGGCCTTATTGCATCTAAACCAATATAATACATGCTACTAGTTATTCAAAAGTTTAAGGTGACTCTGACATAAAACTTAACTTTATTAGTTTTTTGGGTTTGTTTTTGTTTTTTTAAAAAAAAGGAACATTTTCTAAATTGTTCGTTCAATTACTTTTTATTCTTAGCATCTTACATGTCAACAGAAGGTGAAATATTTAGATTTAATGTTGAATTCTGGTAAAGAAATTACATCTGTCACTGTTTTAACCATTACATGACCTTAGAATCCGGTAATAATACTTTTCATAGGATTGGTAAACAAGCACATTTTCTCGCTAGACATTTCATTAATTTTAACTCTTTTCTTGTCAAATTTAATCCTCTGAATCATGTTTTTGTAAACTTATCGATCGACATATGTTTTAAAAATTATTAACAAAGAAACAGCCAAAAAAAGAAATGCCATTTTAACCCTTAGAAGTTAGAACCTGAAATGCCGCAAAATCGGCTTGATGTTGTATCGCATATACCCGAAACGTCGGTTTTGCGGCTTGGGAAATGTCAAGCTCCAATTACGTTGACGTCATAATTAATATGACGTCCTGTAAATCCAGGGAGGGACGTGCAATCCAGAGAGGGACGTGCAACACCCGATGTATAGTCAGGATTCAAAGGGTTAATCTTTACCTCGGGGATGAATTGTTAACTTGTTAGCCCTATGTGAAAACCATGTATAATACAACTATAGGCCTTTACGGTTCAAACAGGTGCAGATTTTATAATGGTGGATGAAATTATCTTGTTAATCTTTTCTTTATACTCTTTTATTCAATTCTATCAATAGTACTAGCAACATCATTAATTTCTTTTTCACATTCTGATCTAACAAATGACAGAGGAAAAATGTCACACTCGCTAACAATAAAAGTAATAATTGAGAAATTATTGCTGATGCTGAAATTATTTGTGACAAAATCCTTTAAAGGTATTTAAAATGGTATAGAGAGGGAGAGAGAGAGAGAGAGATGCTGTTTAATGTCCACTCCACACAAACTAGGTCATACCAGGACTAACATATGGTATAATTTTATTTCAATAATTTGCTTGCGCGTAGGGTCTTTAGCAGTGGGAGCAAACCGGAGGACCCGGAGAAAACCCACGAGGTTGGACAGGTGACTCTAGTCCTTGCCACGTACAACCAGGGTTTTCAAAACCACGTCCGTTGACTCAATGACAGGCTTTATGATTCAGCTCACGCATGCTAAACATTCAGCTATCCATCCCCCTTTTAAATGGTATAATAATGTGGCAATCTGTCTTTATGCAAAGTGATGAAGAAATTAATCAACTGGGGCCTGTTTCACGAAATTTTAACTTAAGATAAAATCCAAATTTTAGTACATACTTAAATCTGATTGGCTAAGCGCTAAAATCAATCTAATACTATCCAATCGAATTACTAAAATCGGATTTTATCTTAGTTAAAATTTCGTGAAACAGGCCCCAGGTAGTAATCAATTTACTAATTAGGATAATGTTCTTTTATACGCCTTTGATCTTGTTGTTGTCATACATGGTTTCTGATTGGTTGTTATTGCTTGTCTTTATATAATTGTCATACACATTTGTTGCTGTACTTGCTTGAAAACGTTGAGAGAATACCCTTCGAAACGTCGCCTGAATAAATCAGTAATTGTTTTTCAATAAGTATGTGTTGTAGTTTAATTAGGATTATGGTCGTAAGTTCAAAAATACATGTTCAATGAAGCCAAATCAGAGGTCTTGCATTTTCACAAATGATTTCTTCTTCCAAAATAAATTTCCTCCGAAAAAAACCTCGACAAATAAAGCTAATGTAACGAAATAAAAAAATTAATGTCATTAATAAAATACATAGGGTGAGTTAGATTGGAACCCAAATAAGACATTAATCACAAACCAGGCAAGTAATTAATACGCAACCACCCACCACTAAAATGAAATATTACATGTCAGTCAGACCTGAGAGAATAAATAAATGAACAAATGAAAAAAAGATGATGAAATTACTACAGGCTGAAATGAAGTTGTAATTATGCCACTAACAAAATTACAAGATTCAGAGCTTTTAATTCACTTCTGCCTGTTATGAGAGAGAGAGAGAGGGAAAGAGAGAGAGAGAAAGAAATGGGGTTTAACCTCCACTCGACACAAACTAGGTCATTTTGGGACTAAAAAATGGTTTTCATTTTTTATTTCAATAATTCGCTTGCGCGTAGGGGTCTTTAGCAGTGGGAGGAAACCGGAGTGCCCGGAGGAAACCCACAAGGTTGAGAAGGCGGCAGGCACCTCTATCTCCATGTCACATATGCTCACACCAGGGCTCGAACTACAGCCGCAAGTCAGAGGTGACCGGTCAGCTAGAGGTCGAAGCGTGGCACTCTAGATCACTAGGCCATCCCTACCCCTGCCTGTTACAAAGATGCTAAATACTTGGATACATACATTATGCTGGAACGGATGGCTGAGGGTTGTAAAAGTCAATCAATATAAATTCAATCGAATCAACACCTAACTCTTTTAAGGTTGGATGGCTGAATAGTTAGCAGGCGTGCGTTGTATCATAAAGCCAATCACTGAGTCAACTGGCATGGTTTCGAATCCCCGGTTGTACGCAGCAAGGAGTAGACCGGGTCGCCTGTCCAGCCTCGTGGGTTTTCTTCCCACTGCTAAAGACCCCTACACGCAAGCAAATTATTGAAATAAAATAAAACCATGTTGTCCTGTAATGACCTAGTTTGTGTCGAGTGGAGGTTAAACCTCATTTTTCTCTCTCTCTCTCTCTCTCTCTCTCTCTATCTCTCTCTCTCTCTCTCTCTCTCTCTCTCTCCCTCCCTTGTTAGGATTTCTCAAATTGCAATTTTTTTCTGGGTAATCATTTGACGGATGAGCAGCAAACCTCAACTTATATGGTAACCAATGGTAACAGATGCTGACATCATTAAGGTTTGGATGTAACATGATGTCATGGCAGGTCACATATTACAAAAAACATTCCACAATATATAGATTATATATTTACCAGATGTTGGACAACAGTCAGTTAAAATTTAACCTAGTATCTGAAGGGAGAGAGAGAGAGAGAAATGGGGTTTAACATTCACTCAACACAACTACAGAAAAGAGAGAGAGAGAGAAAAAAAAAATATAGTCATAGAAGAGAGAGAAATGGGGCTTAACATCCACTCAACACAACTACTGTAGGTCATTTCGGGACTAACGTATGGTTTTCAATATTTATTTCAATAATTCACTTGCACGTAGGGGCCTTTAGCAGTGGGAGGAAACCGGAGTGCCCGGAGAAAATCCACGAGGTTGAGAAGGCGCTCCTATCTCCATGCCACATACGCTCACACCAGGTCTCGAAACTACAGCTGCAAGCCAGTATCTGGGGGAC
Organism: Patella pellucida; assembly: GCA_917208275.1. Lineage (NCBI taxonomy): Eukaryota > Metazoa > Mollusca > Gastropoda > Patellidae > Patella > Patella pellucida. The sequence goes on along the minus strand of OU795043.1, from coordinate 3,870,779 downwards.
AGAAAGAAATCATTGAGGTCTTCATGATGTTGGGCTGACATAAATGTTGTCCGTGAAGATATCTTACATCAGGCACATGTCATAGTGTCATCTTGTCATGTTCAATGATGTGTTAGTATATAAAATATATTGAGTAAAACTAGCCCTAATCAGTGAATCTGATTTGTGACATATGTTTAGGTAGTATCCTATAGTATCACTGTCTTAAAGGGACAATAACACTCTGGTTGGCTTGACAGCGCCAGAATTTTTTTTAGCCTTATTCTAACTACTAGATGTTTAAGTGTCCTACATGTACATGTTGTGTAAATTATCCATTACATCGTATTTTACTTGTCCAGAGGCTTCGAAAATATGTTTAAATCCAAGTTACATTTGAAAGTGTTTACATAAGGGCTTTCATTATCATACAGTTGAATTTTTCCACTTTTTCAATTAGGTGTGTTAAGATGAAATTTGTATCATCAATTAATTGGAATATTGTAAAATAGTACAATTTGTTGACTATAATAATAATCGCGTCATTTTACAAGGGTAGCAAATTAGGCCTGAGGCCTTTTACAAATTTGGCCCTTGGCACAGATCGGCGAATGATTTCGATCATTACTGCAGGAAGAAACCGAAGAACTCGGGGGAAACCTGCCTGATCGGACGGTGACCGAATATCCCCCTCACTTACAACGATAAAGTTCATGCCCTGAGCTGGGATTGAACCCTTGTTGCATTGGTGAGAAGCTGCCTCTCTAGAATAATGATTGGGACATATTATTCAGTTACAACCAGAGTGGTATTGTCCCTTAAACTTACAACCCGTCTCACTAAAAGTATTACATGATCAGTTCACAATTTACATATAGGTAACATGTTGCTAATGTCTTATTTCATTTGACTCTGACCCCTTTTTTTCAAAAATAGGTCATGACCTTCTTCTTCTTAAAAAGTAACAGATCTACATACTGCGAGAGAGAGAGAGAAATGGGTTTAACGTCCACTCAACACAACTAGTTCATTTCGGGACTAACATACGGGGGGGGGGGGTGATTTTATTTCAATAAATCGTGGGCGCTTAGGGGTCTTTAGCAGTGGGATGAAAAAAAGGACCCGGATAAAACCCACAAGGTTTGACAGGCGACCCTACTCCTGTCCACGTACAACTGGGGATTCGAAACCATTTGCAGGGGCATAGGGGTCTTTAGCATTTGCCCGGCTACATACTGCACTTGTTCACTAATATCAATGTAAAAATATCCAACACAAGAACTCAAAAAGTAAGGATAAAAGGAAATTGCATATAAAGTTCTCCACTATCGATTTGTTAAATATGATTTCGACCAGACGGCTATATGGAAATGCCTCATCAGACTCTAGAAAATAACAGTCATCAAGAATGATCCAATATACAAAAACTTTAAAAAAAACATTGCGACACTTATTTTTAAACCAGTTGGATGGCCGAATAGTTAGCACGTGCGTGCTGTTAATAAAGCCTGTTATTGAGTCAACTAGAATGATTTCGAATCCCCTGTTGTAGGTGACAAGGACTAGGGTTGCCTATCCAATCTCGTGGGTTTCCTCCTGGTCCTCCAGTTTCCTCCCACTGCTAAAGACCCCTACGCGCAAGCAAATAATTGAATTAAAATTAAACCATATGTTAGCCCCGAAATGACCTAGTTTTTGCCGAGTGTACCGTTAAACCACATTTCTCGCTCTCTCTCTCTCTCCTGTTTTCTCCTACTGCTAAAGTCCCCTACGCGCAAGCGAATTATTGAAATAAAATTAAACCATACGTTAGTCCCAAAATGACCTAGTTTGTGTTGAGTGGTTGTTAAACCAAATTTCTTGCTCTCTCTTTCTCCGGTTTTCTCCCACTGCTAAAGTCCCATATGCGCAAGCGAATTATTGAAATAAAATTAAACCATATGTTAGTCTCGAAATGACCTAGTTTGTGTCGTGTGGACGTTAAACCACATTTCTCGCTCTCTATCTCTCCGATTTCCTCCTACTGCTAAAGACCCTGACGCGCAAGCGAATTATTGAAATACATGTAAAATTCAACCTAGTTTGTGTGAGTGGATGTTAAACCCCATTTCTTTCTCACTCTCTCTTTCTCTCTTTCTCTCTCTACATCATCTAACCATCCCTGTGGTCCTAATGACCAACAGATAACAAAATAGTCCCTGTGGAGTGATACATCTTAGATAAGCTTAGTTACCACCACAATCTGTCTCAATCTAAACAAATCACCCACAATGTGATGTATTCTCTAATGGATACATCCCCCCCTACCTCCGTGAAAACAATTCATTGTGTTTGACATTTTTCACGCAATTTAAGAATCTTCTTCCCCGGCCCTCTTCCAAAACTAAAGCCATTATCAGATCGTATTTGAAAGAAATTTTCCGAAAAGTTTATGTAACAATTAACCAAATTCTGTGTTTTTTTTCTTGTCACTAAACACTAAAATTAGTCAAATTAACATTGTTCTGTCAGTTCTTTGTAACTTAAATCTGACGAAGAAAAGTTCAGACACCCATGGAATGTCTTTTAGTTGCCAAACTTTTTTCAGACAATTTTTTTTTCTTAGCTTTTGTCTAGTTTGTTGTTCTATAAACACAATAATAGGGGTAACATTAGGCAGCTTATGATGTCAGCAATATTTTTCTTAGCTATCACAAATACATTTTTGCATTCTAAATCTTCGATCGCATCTGCAGCTAGGAGTTAATTGATAAATTCCATAGCTATGACAAAATATGTGCAAACTGCTGCAAACTGCGAATGGTGAAAATAAATTGTGAAGCGCTGTGAATGAACTAGATCCTATAAGCATACTTTAATATTTTTTAAATAAGCCATTTAAGATTGAGAAAATGATGTCTCTTTGTCTCATATATCATTAAAATGTCTAGAAATACATTTGTTAATGTGTTTATTTCATTTTCATGTTTTAACTTCTCTCTTTATCTAACAGTAATTCAAAATAATTAAAATTAAAAATCCCTGGGGGCCATCCATAAAGTACGTACGCTTGAAGGGGGAGGGGGGGTCAAGCCAAAAGCGTACAGGTGCGTTAATGCAATGGCAAAACGTGCGTACAGGGGGGGGGGAGGAGGGGTCTGAATTTTACCCATTTTGAGCGTACGTACTTTATGGATTGCCCCCTGTGCAACAGCATGACAAATAGACAGGAAGTGGAACTGTTTGAGAAGATTGTTTGGCACAACGTTTCGGGGGCAATTCCCTTTTTCAATTTAACCGAGTTTCAAGGGAGTGTTCACCGTCCACTTTGTCTTTTTTTACAGTAATTCAAAATCTAAATTATCAAAATATCCATCTATAGGAATATTTTTTTTAAAATGTACTGAACTTAATAAGACAGGATAGATAAAATACAGAAATACCTATCTACAGTATAGGAATATTTTTTTCTAAAATGTACTGAATTTAGAAATACCTATCAAAAAAACTTTTTTTTTACAATGTACTGAATTTAATAAGATAGGATAGAGAATACAGAAATAAAAAAAGATATTATCTTTATACTAACATGATATATACAGTAAATAAAAGGATAGAATGTAAGTACACTGTAAAACTATTTCAATTTCTTTCTGAGTTTAAAGAAAAAAACATAAAATATTACGTCTATAGAATTACCACCAATAAAAGCATCATATAGTACTCCTTCATACAACGACTTTTGGATGAGCTTGCACCCAGAAAACCTCTTTCAAAACTATATGATAAATCGTAACTCTATATGGTATCGTGAATACCATAATTCAATAATGTCCATACTGAACAGAATAAAAACTCTAAAGGACTATAAAGGGATAAAGATCATATCTTTATTTGTTTGAACAAAAAATCGGAATTTTTTAGAAACGACTCCCTGCCTCGTGTTCCGCTCAATTAGTAAAGTAGAACTATTAGGTTATCTGAAAAGGCTGGACAATAGAGGGTCGTATTTAACATGAATACTGGGTTGCCGGATCAACACCTTAAACTGTATACGATCCATTTTGATTATGATCCGTTTTAAGTTGCCTTTTAGGTAATTTATACGAGTAAAAGAATTATATTGGTTCTAAGATCATTAAGCATATATTTTTATAGATAATCTATTCTTTATTTGACTGTCAATATTGATTTAATATTATCTATAGGTTAACAATAATAACACAGTTCATTTATTACGTTACTAAGGACCATTTATTTACTTATTCATATTTTGGGAAATATTATCTGATGTTTTAAGTAGACTTCTTTACCCACGGTAATCTACGCGGTACAACAGAATAATAGTAAATGAAAAAAATACCATTAATTTGCTTAATCAATTCTTCTTTTATGAGTTTTGTTCATATTCAAAATGATCAAGCGTAAATGATCCTCATTCTTCTGGAATCATGAAAGATTATGGCAAGTCAAACCCAACTTGTAGTTCATGTTTATTTTGTATTTTTTTGTATTTTTTTTTTAAACAATATTTTATTCAGATAACATTCTGGCTGGCCCCTGGATCCATTCACTTGATTTGATAATTGTTTAGTTTTTGCAATGTCTATTTTCTGTCTTGTCCACAGGTTTATCTTGTAGATTTTTTTTTGTCTGTGGTGCGGTCCTCCTGCACTTACTATTGAAAGGGATTGAGGAACAGGTAGAGCCAAGATGACTTCTCTCCTTGTATTTCCACAGCTTCCTCCAAAATCCCTGTCTTCAGGGGGGGAGGGATGGCCTACTGGTATAGAGTGCTCAGCTTCGACCTGTAGCTGGCCGGTCACCTCTGGCTTGCGGCTGTGGTTTCGAGCCCTGGTGTGAGTGATAGGGGCGCTTCTCAACCTTGTGGGTTTCCTCTGGGTACTCTGGTTTCCTCCCACTGCTAAAGACCCCTACGCACTAGCAAATTATTGAAATAAAAATTGAAAACCATATGTTGGTCCCAAAATGACCTAGTGTGTTTTTCGAGTGGTCGTTAAACCCCATATCTCTCTCTCTCTCTCTCTGTCTTCAGTAACACGATTGGAGCACATTAGTAGTACGGTAAACCCCATTTTATTTTCCCCCTAAAATGATTGCCTTGTTAAAACCTAATCATTTACTCTAGATTTCTCCAGTTCACCTACAGTGTATATTATCACCAAGAAACAAAAATCTTTCAAATTCTACAAATTCTTTAAGATTAAATCAATATGAACTCAACCCTTACTCCTATTATAACACTTAATAAAAGATAATAATAACTTTACACCACCCATAATCCATGTTCAATAATGCTTGAATTAAATCACTTTATTGACTCAGAGACAAGGGGCTTGAGTTACTCAAGTTTTAAGCAAGAGTGAATTATTTCAACGACTTGATTATTGTATTAGAGTTGGTCTTCAGTTCATGTAATGTTTAAAGGGGGTTGGGATGGCCTAGTGGTCTACAGTGTCACACTTTGACCTCTAGCTGGCCGGTCACCTCTGGCTTGAGGCTGTGGTTTCAAGCCCTGGTGTGAGCGTATGTGGCATGGAGATAGGGGCGCCTTCTCAACCTCGTGGGTTTCCTCTGGGCACTCCGGTTTCCTCCCACGGCTAAAGACCCCCTACGTGCAAGCGAATTATTGAAATACAATTAAAACCATGTGTTAGTCCCGAAATGACCTAGTTGTGTTGAGTGGACATTAAACCCCATTTCTCTCTTTACATGTATCTCTCTCTCTCTTGCAATGTTTAAGATAAACTGTTTTGGGAAGACAGACATTTGGAAACAGTATCTATAAAATCATTTTCTTGATTTATGTTACAGATTCAAATGAGAGAGAAATGGGGCTCAACGTCAACGTCCACTTGACACAAGCTCGGTCATTATGGGACTAGCATATGGTTGGGATTATTTTGGGGGGAGGGGGTAAATTTTATTTCAACAATTCGCCAGCACGCAGGGGTGTTTAGCAGTGGGAGGAAACCCGGAGGACCCAGAGAAAACCCACAAGGTTGGAAAGGCAACCCTACTCCTTGTCACTTACAACCAGGGAATCGAAACCACGCCAGTTGACTAAATGAAAGGCTTTATGATACAGCGAGCACATGCTAACCATTTAACCATATAGGCGTAGGTCTTTGACCGAAGAAGGTTTATATTTATCATATGTCTGCCTACACCTGTGTAAAACATGTGCTATTATTATATCATCAAAAAACTGTTATTCTACCTGCCCGCCTTAAATAACCATAATTTACATGTGACATTGTCACACAATAATCATTCAAATTCAGTGGTCCCCTTTATCTCTGTAAGTATAGTCTGTATATTCAATTCAATGTACATGTATATATACGATATAAAGATTGTTTTCAATGGGCGTTTTACACACACGTATATGAATTACCCAGAATAAATGAATATAACTAGATAGTCGTTACTCAAAACAAAATATAATAAACAAAACAATATGCTAAGCTAGGTAATTCAACTTGCTTTCTATATTTGAACTTCAACCTCATGGGTTTCCTCCGGGTACTCCGGTTTCCTCCCACTGCTAAAGACCTCTACGCCCAAGCGAATTATGAAATAAAATTAAACCATATGTTAGTCCCGAAATGACCTAGTTGTGTTGAGTGGAGGTTAAACCCAATCTCTCTCTCTCTCTCTCTCTCTCTCTCTCTCTCTCGCTCTCTCGCTCTCTCTCTCTCTCTCTCTCTCTCTCTCTCTCTCTCTCTCTCTCTCTCTCTCTCTCTCTCTCGACATATACATTTACTTATAGTGTGTAATGTGATTAAAATGTGTACTTAATAAACATCATCATATGGGCCTCTAGAATTAAACCATTCATTTAAAAAATATGTCATGCTTTCATCTTACGCTTCAGGCAAATAGTAGTTTTTTTAAAAATATGGATGAAATATGTATGGGTGTATATAGAAATTATATCAAAGAGAGAGAGAAGGAGAAATGGGGTTAACCTCCACTCAACACAAACTAGGTCATTTTGGGACTAACATATGGTTTAATTTTATTTCAATAATTTGCTTGCGCATAGGGGCCTTTAGCAGTGGGAGGAAACCAGGGATCCCGGAGAAACACCATGAGGGTGGACAGACGACCCTACTCCTTGTCAGGTACAACCAGTGATTCGAAACCACACCAGTTGACTCAATGACAGACTTTATGATACAGCGCGCATGTGCTAACCCTTTGGCCATATTGGATGAATGACTGTGCTAAATATTACCTGGTCATAATAACAACATAAGGATACTTCTTCTTTGAGAGGCATTTAGCAATTAATTGACATAGGTAATAAACAAAAACACATAATATGGAACACAAATACTTTTTTAATTAAAGGGACGTTTCGTTGAGGATACTTGCTGTTGAAACGTTGCACTATTAAAGTTACTAGAAATTGTTTGTGTCATTTCATTTGAAATCACATTAACTTTTCCTGTCCCGAACTACAGACAAATTTATAAAAATAACTTAATTCTGAATTTCTTTTTCTATACAAACTTTTTAAATCTATTTTTGGATTGACTGAACTGGGTCCCTTTTAAAACTTTATTTTTTATATATGTTTTGTTGTGCATCAGTAATTTTAAAATATGTTACGACTGAAGTAGGATAATATCCTCTATAAACTTCTCCGCCGAGATCTGAGACGAAATTTTGTAACATATTAAAAGACTCAATAACACTTCAAAAGAATCCATTTATCTTAGTCTATGTCTCCCATTACACAAGCAGGCATTGAAATGTTTAAAAATTTGACGTATAAAGAATTAGCCGCAGTGCACCCCCGACAGGTTTGGGGATTTTGTCATGATTATGTGTCTGGATAACACGCGGTTATTCATTGTCCATATTCAATGAAGCTGTTCGAGATTTTTAGTATCCATTAGCCAAAACTGTTTACACGTTGACAGAATGAATGAATGAATGAATGAAATGGGGTTTAACGTCCTACACAAGGTGACAGATCCGAGTCAGATGTATTTCTAACAATTAACACATGGTAAAAGGAAATAATATTTTACTGACTTGTACTAATTGTTTTTTTAATTTTAATTAAGATCTAGTGCTCTCTGGCAATAATGACTTAAATCGTGTACAAATGAAGCCAAAGAGAGAGAGAGAAATGGGGTTTAACCTCCACTCGACACAAACTAGGTCATTTCGGACTAACATGTTTTTTAAAATTTATTTCAATAATCCGCTTGGCGTAGGGGTCTTTAGCATACAACCAGGAATTCGAAACCACACCAGTGTACTCAATGACAGGCTTTATGATACAGCACACATATGCTAATCATTCGGCCATCCAACTCCAACTTCTTCTGTTATTAGTTGGAGTATTGGTAAGTACAAGAACCAAGATGGAAGAACAAGTTTTCAATAATTTGCTTGCGCGTAGGGGTCTTTAGCAGTGGGAGGAAACCGGAATGAAGCCAAAGATTTAGGCTGAGATCATATAGAAATTAGTACCATATAGAACGTTAATTTGATATAGTTAAACTGTGTAAAAACTGTGTTATTTTGTGAATGCAGATATCGGTACTTTAGATAAATTTGCTTCTGTAGATAAAAGTAAAATAGTGGTCCAACTCCAAATCTCCCGTCAAAAGGCAAAACCTACATGTAGTAACTCACTTTTTTCTTGTTTTGAGAAAACAAAGGATAACATGAATGCCAATTAAATTACAGAACGCAGATAATACTGATTATAAAAAACAGAAACTTTAAGTTTAAATGAAGTATATTATGTAGGCTACTATCCAGTATATTGTTTCTTGCAAACAAAGCAAACAATACAATAAAATGGTTGAAATAAAATTAAACCATATGTTAGTCCCGAAATGACCTAGTTGTGTTGAGTGGACGTTAAACCCCATTTCTCTCTCTCTCTCTCTCTCTCTCTCTCTCTCTATCCAGTATATTGTTTCCTACAAACAAAGCCAACATTACAATAAAATGGTTGAAATAAATGAATAATAATCCGAACCACCTGAAGTAACAGATGGCTAATACTATTCATGTAATATTCACGTTGTTCTCTTGCATCACAAACAATACGTTAAATCACAAACAATACGTTATATTATGAATAAAATATAACATTCAATAGAATTAAAACTGATTAACATTTGAGGGCTTTATCCTCAGTATTTCTTCAATTCAGTGATATTTTACACCAAGTAATAATGTGTTATTTTATAGAATTAAAATTGGTTAACATTTGAGGGCTTTATGCTTAGTATTTCTTGTTATATTACATCAACTAAAACAGTGCTTTGTTAGACTCGAGGGCTTTATACTTCTATTCCTTCCATTCAGGGGGGTTGGGATGGCCTAGTGGTCTTAGAGTGCCGCACTTCGACCTCTAGCTGGCCGCCAACCTCTGGCTTGCATGTGGCTGTGGTTTCGAGCCCTGGTGTGAGTGTACGTGGCAAGGAATAGGGTCACCTGTTCAACCTCGTGGGTTTTCTCCGGGTCCTCTGGTTTCATCCCACTGCTAAAGACCCCTACGCGCAAGCAAATTATTGAAATAAAATTAAAACCATATGTTAGTCCCCAAATGACCTAGTTTGTGTCGAGTGAGTGGAGGTTAAACCCCATTTCTCTCTCTCTCTTTCTCTCTCTCTCACCCCTATTTCTCTCTCACAATATGATTATCATCTTCAAAAAACAAAGAATAATGTGGTATGCACATGGTTATCATATCAGTTCATCATCTCAGTTATGTTGAGAAATTATTGAGTAACACAGTTTTTCTACCACATTTAAAGGACCTAATAAAATCCTCTAAAATCTTTAACATCGAAAACACAAATTTTCAGCCATTTTAAATCAACATTGATGATGTAAACCGGCTGGAATAACCAGGCGCTATAGAAATTTGCACAAGATTAATTCGCCGAACGTAACTGATTTGAAATTGGAGAAAAACAGAAACCATTGAATGTAAATCAGTTTATAATACATTCATATTACAGTATTATATGCGTTGCAACCCACTTTTGACAATTTCTATGTCCCAAACGTTACCGATTTAGCTCCTTTAAATTTCCTTTGACATGAAATATGTTCAATTATGTATTGTCTAGTCAATTTGAGTAGATTCTGATACATGTACTGTCTGGTTTGTTCTGCCTTTTTTAACATCAGCAATATTCAGGCTGGCTACAGGTTCTTCACACTGCAACATTCACACTGGCTACAGGTTCTTCACTCTGCAACATTCACACTGGCTACAGGTTCTTCACACTGCAACATTCACACTGGCTACAGGTTCTTCACACTGCAACATTCACACTGGCTACAGGTTCTTCACACTGCAACATTCACACTGGCTACAGGTTCTTGCACACCAAAGTTTAGATACATTGTATTGTGTCTCCCAAATTAAAACACAAAGTAAATTCTTTAGGTATTTTCATATTTTGTAATTGGTAAATTCATAAAAAAGAGAGGGAGGGAGAGAGAGAGAGAGACTGAGAGAGAGAGGGAGAGAGAGAAATAGGGTTTAAGGTCCACTTGACACAAACTAGTTCATTACGGGACTAACATATGGTTAATTTTATTTCAATAATTTCCTTGCTTGTAGGTGTCTTTAGCAGTGGGGAAAAAACGAAGGCCCCTTAGGAAACCCAAGAGATTGGACAGGCGACACTACAAATGTGGAATCGAAACCACGCCAGTTGACTCAATGACGGACCTTATGATACTAACCATTCGGTCATCCAACCCCCCTAAATTCATACAAAAACAGCTACTATAATCATTTATGCATATTATGCAATTGATGAATGTATTTTGTATGTAGCACGGGGATCACGGTGGCTAAGTGGATAAGGGGCTGGTTCGCTAGCCTGGAGGTCGGGTGTTCGATCCCTGCATTGGTTGAGAAAGTTCATTTCGATTTTCCGACGTGATTCCCCCTTGTCAGTGATGCAGAAGGAGAGCTGCCTAGTCGTTTGGATGGGACGAAAAACTGAGGTCCCGTGTACACATTGGAGTGCACGTAAAAGAACCCTTGGCAGTTGGAATTCAGCTGCTGCCCTGGCAAAATTTCCCTCATAGCACACTGTACGGCGTATGCCCGTCTTCAATTAGCCCAGGTTAGGTGCTTAAGCGTAGGACGTTAAACCCCATTTCAATGTATGTAGCACAGTAGATAATTTCAATATAAATAAACATGGGTATAATACTAAATGCATAGAATAAACTGGTTAACTCATTACTGTAATATAAGTATGCAAACAATTACTATATCTATTGTGTTAGTATCTTGTATTATATAATAGCTCATTTTTACATTTTTGTTCATGTCATTCACAGTATGCAAAAGATTATTATATCTATTGTGTCTTGTATAAAATCATATATCAGCATATTTCTCAACTGTAAATGACATGGTTAGCATGTGCGTGCTGTATCATAAAGCCTGTCATTTTTGTATAAGCAATATTTTATTGAGATTTGTATCTGAATATAGATTGGGGAACAGGCATAGCCTATATTAAACCCCTCTCCATGACGTGGTTTAGAATACCAGTTGTACGTGACAAGGAGAAGGGTCGCCTGTCCAACCTCTTGGGTTTTCTCCGGGTCCTCCGGTTTCCTCCCACTGCTAAAGACCCTTAAGCGCAAGCTAATTATTGAAATATAATTAAAACCATATGTTAGTCTCGAAATGATTTAGTTTGGGTCGAGTGGACGTTAAACGCCATTTCTCTCTCTCTCTCTCTATATAAATATATGTAACTTAAATGATATCAAGTATGTTATTTTACTTTTGAAAACACTGGGTCAGAATTTGTTTAAAATATGCAAACTGCTCTTATCCAGAATGTACCAATCAGTGGCAATGTCGTCTTGGTAATATAATAATAATAATAATATGATCATTTGTATAGCGTCAATTCCACACTTAAAGTATGCTCTATAGGCTCTTTATACAGAAGTTTGAGTTAAATGTAACATTGAAATACTAGTAGATATGTTTTAAGTCTGGATTTGAAACACTCAATAGAAGGAGCACTTTTGATGAACACTGGAAGATCGTTCCATTTTGATGGAATATGACCTCATATTTATACCACATGAAAATACCTTGCATAGCCTAAATTTTCATAAATAAAATATTGCACTTGCCACTTATATCGTGACCCTTTACATGGAGATGGGTCATATCATGTATGTATGTTTGTATCACAGTCAGGGAATACAGTTTTTCATACATACATACATACATACATACATACATATATACATACATACATACATACATGTATTGTACTGTCGCTAGATATCATATACATGTAGGTCAAGCAGTCTACCACTAAGTGTGAAAGACCCCATGATGTGAAGTCTTCAAAGAAAAGATTTATGAGAAGACTGCTGATTTCACTGTCCAATCATGAACTGATGTAGCTGTCAACTGAAGACACTGACCACCAAAGATATAATAATGAAATCATGAAGCATGTCATTTCCTCTATACATGAGAGCCGGGGATGCATTCACACTCCAGCCAGACAAGTGGGACTAATAATGGACATTGTTGAAATTCATTCTTTCAAAATTTCAATATCTTTAAAAAATGAGCTCTCATATAATATAGTTATTCGAACAGTGATTGAAAAATTTGCAACTCTAACCAGACAAGTGGGACTAATAATGGACATTGTTGAAATTCATTCTTTCAAAATAAAATATCTTTAAAAATGAGCCCTCTTTAAATAGTGATTCGAACGTAGTTATTATGAAAAATGTGGAATTGATATTTCTAATTATTCTTCTATACTTGCATTCAGACTCTAACCAGACAATTGTGACTAATAATAGACATTGTTGAAATTCATTCTTTCAAAATTAAATATCTTTAAAAATAACTCCCCATTCGAACATAGTTATTATGAAAAATTTGGAACTGATATTTCTAATTATATTTTTCTCATATTAAGAAAATAATTATACTTTCACCAAAGTGCTAAATTCTTTTATTTCAGTTCTGTATGAAATAAATAAATGAAACATCCATCATATCCTTGTTTTATATCCAAAAATAAACCAAACAAATACATAGCCTTTCCAAGAAAGTTGAAAACCGGCTCGTCAACTTAAACTGGTCAATCACACTAAATGTCGCTTTTAAGGACCCCTTAAATATCCAGAAAATGCGAGTTTTATAGTTTCCTGCCTCTACTAAATAAACTTATTATAGTAGATATAGAATTGATACAGTATAAGTTAAATTATCTAGCCATGTCAAAATACCTGGCCATAATAACTTCTGTCTTACAGGATCAGAAATATTCACCATTTGTTTTATATTTTGAAGTAGAGAGAGAGAGAGAAATGGGGTTTAATGCCCACTTGACACAAACAAGGTCATTTCGGGACTAACATATGGTTTAATTTTATTTCAATAATTTGCTTGCGCGTACTGCGTAGGGATCTTTTGCAATGGGAGAAAACCAGAGGACCCCGAGAAAACCCACGAGGTTGGACAGGCGACCCTACTCCTTGTCACATACAACCGGGGATTCGAAACCACGCCAGTTGACTCGATGACATGCTTTATAATACAGTGTGTGCACGCTAACCATTCAGTCATACATCCCCCCCCCCCCGAGTTAAGAGAGACTAGTTAGTAGTAAGAGCTCATAGGAGAAATTTGTTATGAGATAATGTAGAAATTTACAGGATGGATCTGTTATTTTTTTTTTATAGAGAAAGGGGAGGAAACCGGAATGACTTAGTTTGTATCCAGTGGACATTAAACTCCATTTCTCTCTCTCTCCCCCTCTCTCTCTCTCTCTCTCTCTCTGATCTGTGTAATATATTATATCCAGCTCCAACCACTTAATAACGCTACTTTGTCTGGTTACCTTTAACATAATAACATGGTCGTCTGCTACTCATATCTCTCTCTATATATATATGTTAACACATTGCGGAGTATGTAACACTCATTCTCATTCATTCTCTCTCTCTCTCTCTCTCTCATATCTCTCTCTATATATATATATGTTAACACATTGCCGAGTATGTAACACTCATTCTGTATTGAAAGACAAACACGATTAAACACCCTCAGCCTAAGGCTAATCTTTACTGTACTTATAACTTATCCAAAAGCTAACAATATTATCAATCTTTTACGAAAATACTTTACACAAATAAACAGAAAACAGGACCGGCGGACTAGGGGGGGCAAGGGAGGACTTTAGCCCCCCCCCCCAAATAATTTGGCCACAAGTACTCTTTTCTTCAGGTTATTGCAGCCCCTAGACCTTCGCCTACATGTATATGGGCCTTAGGATGGAAGCCCCCCCCCCCAAATCAAGAATTGCTTCCGCCAGCCCTTCAAAAATCATATAAATTGATTCACAAAATATAGAAATTGGATGCATCTCGGGTTTTATTCTTAATCGTGAAAAAACAATAATATTTGATGATAGAGGTGGTTGATGAATAGTTTAGGGACAGCCCCCCCCCCCCCAACCCTCCTTAGACCATCGCAAACTGTCCAGATAATAGTCATTTGTTCTTTCAAATGACACATTTTTAGTTTAACTTCTGCTATTTTAATTGATGTAAATAAAAATTTACACTTAAAGTTTCATGGATAGGAGAGACTTCGGAGAGAGAAATGTAGAAATCAAATTTTTATGTGTAGATTGATTTTTAAAGAAAATATTTTATAAAAATGTTGTAGTTTATAGAGAGAGAGAAAATGGGATTCAATGTCCACTCGACCACTCGGTACAAACTAGGTCATTTTGAGACTAACATATTGTATTTCAATAATTCGATTGTGCGTAGGGCTCTTATCAGTGTGAGGAAACAAGAGGACCCGGAGAAAACCCACGAGGTTTGACCAGTGACCCTACTCATTGTCTAGTTTATAGAGAAAATGCTATGTAGTAGGGCTCTTAGCGAAGTGAGGAAACCCGAGGACCCGGAGAAAACCCACGAGGTTTGACAGGTGACCCAACTCATTGTCTAGTTTATAGAGAAAATGCTATGTAGTAGGGCTCTTAGCGAAGTGAGGAACCCGAGGACCCAGAGAAAACCCACGAGGTTTGACAGGTGACCCTATTCATTGTCTAGTTTATAGAGAAAATGCTATGTACAATGTAGTTAGGTTATAATTAATGGGTTAATGTTATGTTTATATATACAATATTATAAAATTAACCTTTTAAAACTGTTTGTATATATAATACATCTATTTAATAATTAATTAAACTCGTTATTCATATATTTTCATTAACAGATTTTATATTCACAACATTCAGTACAGTTGTTTACATTGTACAATGGGGGGTTGGATGGCTGAATGGTTAGCATGTGCACGCTGTATCATTGGCAAAAATAAACGACAACCAAAAATGCTTTAATCACAACACACACTGTAAGCTATGCGGCTACCCCATATGAGAAGGGGGGGGTGGATGGCTGAATAATTAGCGTGTGCGTGATGTATCATACTGCTTGTCATTGAGACAACTGGCGTGGTTTAGAATCCCCGGAACTTGTACGTGACAAAGAGTAGGGTCGCCTGTCCAGTCTCGTGGTTTTTTTTCCGTGTACTCTGGTTTACTCCCACTGCTACCCCCCCCCCCCCCCGAATTATTGAAATAAAATTAAATCATATGTAATATGTTAGTCCCAATGTGTCGAGTGAACGTTAAACCCCATTTCTCTCTGAAGAAATCAGTTTCTAAGGCGCTGTTGGATTTTATATTCACTGATTATTTACAGATCAGAGTTTTGAAATAAGAATGTTTTAAGTTGAGATTTAAAATGGCCCACAGACGGTAGTTGTTTCATTGACTGTGGTAGTCTATTCCATAGAAAAGGACCAGCATAAGATTTCTCTCTCTCTCTCACAATGTACAATACAATCCGTTGAACTGATTCTCTACACATGGCCGTAGTTTACTCCCACTGCTACCCCCCCCCCCCCCCCCCCCCGAAATATTGAAATAAAATTAAGTTATATGTAATATGTTAGTCCCAATGTGTCGAGTGAACGTTATAATAATAATAATAATAATAATATCGTCATTAATAAAGCGCGTTAATACTGAAGAAATCAGTTTCTAAGGCGCTGTTGGATTTTATATTCACTGATTATTTACAGATCAGAGTTTTGAAATAAGAATGTTTTAAGTTGAGATTTAAAATGGCCCACAGACGGTAGTTGTTTCATTGACTGTGGTAGTCTATTCCATAGAAAAGGACCAGCATAAGATTTCTCTCTCTCTCTCACAATGTACAATACAATTTCTTATCTACATTCTGATTCTCTACACATGGCCGTAGAACTGATTCTCTACACATGGCCGTAGAACTGATTCTCTACACATGGCCGTAGAACTGATTCTCTACACATGGCCGTAGAACTGATTCTCTACACATGGCCGTAGAACTGATTAGGTCATCATTAAGAAACAATTGAGGAACAAATCTGCAAATTTTCTTGATAACGCTGGTAATGGGTTATCTGCCTTCAAAGGAACTCAACTCTCTGATGAGCTACATGAAAGTGGCTGTGAAAACCAAGTATCTGAGGTTTTCAACATGACAAATGTCTTTTGTATAGTTTTATCAACTCTTGACGAATCTTGACAAAACAAGTAATCAATCAATTAGGTGTAAATATATTTATCAGCAACACTTGGACAGTAGTGTTACTTTCTAACCTATTTTTTTTTAAAGGGCTAATCCTGATATTTTTTAGGGGAATAAAACTGCTTAATGTTGTGGAAAAATCCCTTAAAATATTCGAGTCAAGGACCGAGCAGCTATTTCAGTATTTATGAAACGACTTAAATCTGTCAGTCTTCATCTGGAATATGAGACCGGTGCCCAAAGGTGTATTTTGTGGTATCTGGATAAAACCAAACATTTTTTTTATAAAAATAATGTGTAGTTGAAATTTGCCTTTCTTTATTAAGTCGGCACATGGGTTATTCACTGCATAGCCCTCTCAAGTAACCGTAATTGGTTACAAGGTCCCCAAACGAAACAATTGACTCGAGTGTAAAAATAGTTTCGTGTCCGGATAAGCAGTTTTGGCGTTCACGTCCAAACCACTCAATATTTTTAATTGTAATTTTGAGACAAGGTACATGTACATGTAAATACACCATTCCCCTATATTTTGGTGTTTTATTTCCATACATTCTCAGACTTTTTTTTGAGCCTCTGTTTAATTCGGGATTGTCCCTTTAAAAGTAAGAAAAGATTGCAGTTCGTCTGTCTGTCATTTGAGGATGGGTTATCATGTCATATTTAGAAACAAGATGGTCGGATAAATTTTCTGGTCAATGAATTATTATATTATTATCTGGAATCAAGATTTGATTTGCTAGTTGGTGTGAAGGATTAGTCAAGGAATGTGAAAAAAATGTCACTTTCCATTTGGTGTTGGGAAGGAATGTTGTGAAAGGAAGGAAGTCATCTTCTTCTTCAACAATTTGTAAACACTCCTTGATTCAAAATTCATAAACTTCACATGTGAATTATTTTTTTTTAGGAGCAAATTTTGAACATGCTTACATTTATGTTAGGGGGGCGGGGTGGCTGACCGAATAGTTAGCACTTGCTTTTTGCATAAGGTGTGTTATTGAGTCAACTTGCGTGGTTTCGATTTCCCGGCTATACGTGACAAGGAGTAGGGTCGCCTGTCCAACTTCATGGGTTTCTCTGGGTCCTCCGGTTTCCTCCCACTTCTAATAAAGACCCCTACATGCAAGCAAATTATTGAAATAAAACCGAACCATATGTTAGTCCCAAAATGACCTAGTTTGTGACGAGTGAAAGAAATAACCCATTTCTCTTTTATGTTATTATTATTGCTCTACAAATATATTATAATGTCATGTTGCAGGTGTATATTATGAAATTAAAATACCCACATGTTAGTGTATGAATATTTGTAAACAGTGCCAGTTATCTTTAGTTTAATCAGGACATATATCTGCTAAATAGCATAGTCTTATTTCCTCGAATACATCCCCGGGGTTCTATTTCGTTCAGCACCCCCCGACCCCCGGGTTCTATTCGAGGACGGGTTATAATCGAGGCCGGGTTGTATTTTTTCAGAATTAATGCTTCAAAACCTTGTATAAGAGTGATATTTTGGACAAGTAAAACAAGCTGACAGGGTCGGTCTTGCAAAATTGATGGCTAAACTCTCTGTGCGTGACATAAGACAATTCTACTTCATGTGCAGGAATCACTAATTAATTAATATTTTGACAGGGAGTATTCAGTTTGTACTTTAGACCCGGGATATATTAGAGACCCGGGTTCTATTCGAGACCCGGGTTGTATTTATCTCAACACCCCCTTACCCCCGGGTTCTATTCGAGGCCCGGGTTGTAATCGAGGCCGGGGTTGTATTCTAGGAAATACGGTAGTCTTATTTGTATCAATTTTTAGCTGGCCGGCCACCTCTTCTTAAATAAAGTCATTATTTTATATAAACAAGAGGGTCTTACCTTGTGACCAAGTGTTGATGCTTCTGTTTCCAATCGCTGTATTGATGATATACCCATATTTAGGCGCAGATGTTATGGTATACTTTAGCTTACTATCTGGGCTGTCTCGATCACTTGTCTTTAAAGCTTTTTTGGTAATTTTAAATCCTAGTCCACCCCCTCCCATGTTGTACAAGGTTGAGGCTCCTGAGTTCACAGAAATCTGCGGAGTTCCATTGTCAATAGCTTTGATTTCGATGTTAACTGTTTGTGGACGTCGGGTGGTCACTGAAATCTCTGGGAAGACAAAAAAGTCTGAATGGGTGCCATCGGACACCGTAAAAGAGAAACTGTCATGGGTTGTTTCCGAGCCGTCGTGCTGATAGGTGATCATATTTTCATTCAGATCTTCTTGGGAAAAAGCCGAGAGAACCCTGGTGTTGTTAAACAAGAGGTTTCCATGAAGCGGCGTTTGCGTAATGGTAAACACTATCTTATCATTCGGGGAATCTCGATCTTCGGCTTTCAGTTCAAAGGGAGTGATCAATTTATTATCCGCTTCTTTCAGTCTTAATGTTTGGAACATCAAAACTGGTTTCTTGTTGTCCACGTCACTGATAGATATTCTGAACGTCCTAGCCACCGGATTGAATCCGTCCGTTACTTCAAATTCAAAACTGTCCATTTTCATTTCATCTCGACTGGTATGTATGTAATGGATTTTATTCCCGGCTAGATCCAGCTGTGAAAATGACGTGATGGGCACGCCTGGAGAATCCGTTATTTCTAAATGTCCACGACCTGGTGCCCGCGTAACGATAAACTGGAGGTTTTCATCCGGGGTGTTCAAATCAGTTCCTCCCAATAAATCGGTGGAAAGAACTATCCTTCCACCCTCTGGTAGCTCCACCCCTTTGTTGACGACGCTGGGATAAATCATGTCAATTCCTTCAACAGTAATATAGAAGTAACGATCAATCAATGGATTAAGTCCATCAGTCACGTCAAATTTGATCAGATCTCGAACACCTTCTTGACCCGTGTGGACGTATTGTACTCTTTCATTGTCAATGTCATTCTGGGTAAAATTGGCACTGAGACTGATATTATAGATAAAATCGCCTAAAAGTTTCTGAATATATCCATATTTGGGCATTTGTCGTACAATGAAAGTTAAGTCTGGATCATTTGAGTCCAAATCTTCCGCCTTGAGCTCATCATTAGTGATGGTTACAGTTTCTCCCACAACTTCAACTTCCAGTCCATTGTTGATGGTCAGTCTGGGCGTTTCATCATCGAGTGGAATAACAATAATAGGAACTTCTTTTGTGATGTTGAATTTACCATCAGTAAGAAAAAATTCAAAAGAATCTGCTAAAGTTTCTGTATCATCGTGGACATATTCTATAGTAGAGGCACCAGCAATATCTTCGAATGTGAATGACTCAATTGGGAAGGATCCCTGGATTCTCTGCTGCATAATTTGTCCATGCTCTGGAAACTTGGTTATGGTAAAAACTAGTTCATCAGCTGGATCGTCCTTATCCACAACATTCAATATGGGAAGATCCACCATTAGGTTCATCCCTTCCAACACCATGAATTCTCTGAGGAAGACCTCCGGAGCTTCATCGTTTTCAGGATAAATGTTCACGGTAAATTGCTGATTTGGGGAATTGTTTATACCATCAGAGCAATAGAAAGTGAAAGAGTCCCGTCTGGGTTCAACACCACTGTGGACACTCTGAGCATAGTTTACCTGACCAAGCCTTACATTTTTGATGCTGAAAGCTGAAACAGGTATACCAGTTCTTGGTTTCTCTGAACCAGGTCCTGGTGAGGCGTTCTCCACATATCCATGAA
The DNA here is from genome assembly GCA_917208275.1 of Patella pellucida. Lineage (NCBI taxonomy): Eukaryota > Metazoa > Mollusca > Gastropoda > Patellidae > Patella > Patella pellucida. The sequence continues at coordinate 3,850,434 of OU795043.1, read as the reverse complement.
TGGGCTGAGTGATGATAGTGCACACTATATCTCCATCTTCGGTATCAATGTCAGTTGCATCCAAATGAATGGGTAAAATAGGTGCCTTGTCGTTTTCCAGAACCTCGAATGGGGCACCAACACTAACAATAGGAGCTATGCTATCTTCTGGCAGGACTTTAACATGGACTGATATCTCTGTTATCTGATTTCCACCGACGATGAAATCGGCCGATCTGTCGGTCAACATAAGCTGAAAACTGTCATTTCTTCCCACAGGTCCCACCTCCCCTCCAGTGTGTCTGTATTCGACTCTTCCTTCAGCGACATCCTTCTGACTAAATTCTTCGGTCTGTCTTCCATTAAGTAGGACAGCGCCTTCGTATGGAGATTTAGAAAGTACAAAGGTCAGTCGCTGATCATCGGTGTCTGGATCAGATGCTTTCAATTTTTCTTGAGTAATTCGGACAACGTTATTTTCTTTAACCTCTAACGATATTCCCAAAGTTCCAGAATCAATGCCAATTAAAGTAGGTGCCTCATCGTCAATAAAGTCGATTTTGACGTCGAAGATGACAGGAACATGATGAACACCGTCGGTGACGTCAATAATAAACATGTCATCACCGTTGTCGTCTCGAACATTGAAGTAGGCGACTCTTCCGCTCTGGATGTGCTGTCTAGTGAAGCTGTCTCCAACATCTAAAATATCTTCGTCCAGTTGCAGCGCTCCGTGAGTCGGCAGCTGGTCCATAACAAAATTTATGTTTGATCCATCGGTGTCCGGATCTTCGGCATCCAGCATGTCTCGGGTCAAAATTGTAAATTGTCCTTCTATGACATTTAGACCTCCATTGATGACTTTGGGTGGCTGATTGTTAACAGGTTTAATCAAGAACGTGAATTTCTGTCCCCCAATAGTATTTCCATTGATGTCTTCTACGTCAAAGGCCATCTGGATAATTCTGGGAACAAAGCCTAGTTCTGAGCTTGGTGGTTTGTAACAGATCTTATGATGGTTGACTTGGGCTTGAGTGAAGCTTCTCACTCGTCTTTGGGTATCTTCACACATGACAATTGTACCGGGTTCCAACGGGGTATTGGGATCCGTATCAAATGGTTGAGTCGTGACGGTGTATTTTAATTGTCGATCATCAGTGTCATCGTCAGTAAACCTCAAAAACTTTCTTTTCAGTTCCGTCAATTGGAACTCGTTAACGTCCATTTGAAGAGCGGTATCAGGGTACAGATAGGGTGGTTGATCATCAACGGGAGCAACTTTGACAATAAATTCTTCCATATCGGAGCTATTCGGTGGTTCACCTCCATCAAATAATTTAAAACGAATCCGGTCCATAATGAAATCAGATCTATGAGGACCAACATGCTGATAGAATATTTTTCCATCCATGATATCCTGTTGAGTGAAGGACTGCACAATTTTTTCGTAAACACCGTTTGTCACCTGCCACTCTTGGGAATCTCGCGGAACTTCGAACTGGCGCTTTAAGATTATGCCTTCGGTGGAGTAAGGCGGTTGTAAATCGAATGAAATTTGACTGTCATCACTGTCGATGTCAGTTGCGCTTAAAACAAAAGGAGATATTTCGGCCAGTTCATTTTTACGAATTTCTAATCCAGTGTTCACGTTTAAAATTGGGGGTTCATCATCTACTGGATAGACAGAGATGGGGAAAAGGAATTCGACTTCATTTCGACCATCGGTCATTTTGAATATAATATTATCGCTGTAGGTATCGGTGTCGTCATGTTGATAAATCACTGTCCCTTCATCTAAATCTTTTGGCGTGAAAAATTTTCTACCTCCTGGGATAATGAACTGACCATGCCTTAATCCATCGTCTACAAAAATTCTTACATTCTGCAAATCGTTTTCGTCGGATATGCGTAAGTTTACGTCACTCTTCAAATAACGGGACTGTCCTTCAAACAGTTGTAAACCCCTGTTGGTCGTGACAACAGGGGCCTTTGTATTCATAGGTTTAACAACTATCATTAACAAGAAGGGGTCGGAGGCGAGTCCTTCTGAATCGACCACTTCAATCCCCACTTCAAATATGCGTTGACTATTCGAGTCTTGAGCCGGGGGTTTATAGGCAATCCGCAGATCCCGAACGTCTCTTTGATAAAAAGATTTAACGGGTTGGTGACGATCGTCCGTACTGACAATATGTCCTTCATTCGGTCCCAATGGCTTGGTAATATTGAAAATCAAATAATCTGAATTAGTTTCTTCGTCGGTTGCCGACAAAATTTTATCTGTAATAGCGGTCATGACGAATTGATCCACCTCCATAACTAATAAAGCCTCTACTTTGGGCTGTGGTCGAGTGTTTATTTCTCCCCCCGTTATTCGTGCCAGGATTTGAAAATATTCCTGTTTAGTTATGCTGCCATCGCTATCAAACACTTCTACGACCATCGGGATATAATCGCGGTCGGGGGACGTCTTATCCCACATGTGTTGATATCGTATACCCATCGTTAAAAATTCGTCACAGTCAACCATATTTAGCAAATCGGTATTATTCATTATTCTACCATAACGGGGTAAACCGCTAGCTCGCGATAAAATCGTCACTTTACAATATTCCAGTTCGCGGTCGTAATTAAACTCCAAGACACTGGCATCGATGGGCTGACTGACACCCCGTAATTCAGGTACTTTGATAGGTAAATTACGAGTGACTATTTCTAACTGTTCAAAAGATACTTCCATGGATAATGTAAATGGAATAAGTAAAGTCTGGGTGGGAGAATCGTAACGAATTTGTAAACGTACCCTGTCCTCCGCCGGATTACGAGATCCGAAATGAGCGTACTGCACCTCCCGAGCACCGAAATCACACGGGAAAATTGTCGGCATAAGTTTGCCTGGTCTCTGTGACAGGGGATCATTGTCTAAAACAGTAACGGTACACCTATCTTCACCCCGCACATTTATTTGTAAAGCTTCGGGTGTGACGTATATAGTCCTTCCTAACGGCACTTCAATTGGACGTTTTGCACGAAGAATATCCTCGGGTCGTAACAACACCTGAGCTTCACATAGTTGTATTAATAACACAATAAACGCGACACAAACGGCGCTAAATGTCCGGCCGTAAACCACCTGTAAGTCCAGTGCACGAATAAAACGGGCCATTCTCAGGAACCCGAGTTATTGCACAATCACCGCTTTCACACAAAACTTTGTTATCCAAACTCCTCGAGTTCAGTGAGAAAGTTTGGCACATACGTATCCATGCTTTACCTTTTTGCCGAATATCACAATAACCTCACTAGTCGCGTTATGCTTGACCCCTTGAAATTTGCTTCCGGCACGACATATTTGCATAAATATGTAAACAAAGAGCACGTTGTAATAAAGCGCGGGTATCGTTCCTCCAATCAAATATAAGCAAGCGCGAGACGGCCGTCCTTGACGCCAATGTGACAAGAGGAAGGGGCGGGGAAGGGCGGAGCTACATATTGATTGACATACAGAACCGTCAGACAGGAGAATATTTGCATTCTTATTGGATTAGGAGTGTTAAAACGATCACATAAGATATATACAAGCACGCGACCCGGCAATTTGATTTAGTTTACTGATAAAACATGTGCCGAATAGGCATGTAAATTTGTAAGGCTCATGGTGAAATAGAAATACCGGTACTTATGATTACGTATAAATAAATATACGGCAAGGGGAATTACCTAACACTTGAAAGGATTTCATTTCTTCACAACGAAAAGACAAATTTATAACAACTTCCTTAAAAGGCATCGAGGAAGAAAATTGATTATGTAAGAGGGTTTGATAGAAAGAAAATACCAATTTATTATTTCTGTGGAGGAATCTACTGTCTATCGTTTATCTCTGTTCAATTCTCTGTAATCCTATATTATAAATTTATTATAATAACCGTCTATCTTTCAAGAACATAAACAAAACACTAAATAATAAGAACTCCACTCTTTGGGGTAGTATTTTCCGGCGTGATTTCACTTTGCCAGTGATGCAGAAGGAGGGCCTGACAAGGACAGCTGCCTAGTCGTTTGGATGGGACGGAAAACCGAGGTCCTGTGTACACATTGGAGTGCACGTAAAAGATCCTTGGCAGTTTGAATTCGATATAGGAGTAGGCCGTAGCGCCGTTGTCGGGGCAAAATTTCCCTCAAAGCACACTGTATGGCGTATGCCCGTCTTCCATTAGCCAAGGTTATGTGCATAATAGTAGGACGTTGAACCCCATTTCATTCTTTGGGGTAGGCCTTCGCTCGATACTAGATCTTTGTTTATCTGAGAAATATCTTTCCGTGTTTATAGCCACAATTCTAACCCTAACCCTTTAGAATAGTTTTAGCCACAATCTACCGTTCTTACAGCTTCAATTTGTCCGTACGTTTGACACGTAATTTATAAACCTGACCCGAACCCTGGCCCTAGGCAAAGATATTTCTCAGATAAACAAAGATATAGTATTGTGCTAGGCCTACGCCTGGGGCGTGGTGTCCCGTTGTTTTGCATGAGAAACAAGATCCCCCCCCCCCAAAAAAAAAACAAAAAACAAACCCGACAATAATAGTTATATGTGTGGGTGTGGGTGTGGGCGGGGGAGTGGTAGGGTGACAGTCCCTCTTCGTGTCACCGAGTATTTATGGGCTGTGTAAAAAATTCGAGAGTCGATTTGTGGCATATTATCTGACCCATAGTATATGTTTGACACTGGTTGAGCATTATGATTATGATTATAATGTTGAAAACTGCATTGAAATCACATGATTTTTTGCCATTTTCAAGGGGGCGCAAAAACTTTAAACTAAGACGCAAAGCTCGGTATTGTGCCCCTCTCACTTTGCCCCGTACATAACTAACGGGACGAAAATTAAATGGTAGGAAATAGCGTGTCTCAGATTATTTCCAGAATGACTTAGCCCCTGGCCTACGCAGAGAAATTAATGTTCCCTCACTTTTCAAGATCGACTTCGCACCCCATCCCCGAAACATCCCCCGATATTTATAGTTCATAAATAATTAATCTCTTTGTTTATTGTCTGACCTCGAGGATGGAGACATTAATTGAATTTGGTGGAGGATATGGCATATCATCGACATTAACAGGAATTATGAGCCGCTGTAAAATATATTTGATGTGAAGGGCGCCTGTCTAATTTCTAACATCGTTAGCATTATGAGTGAATGGTAGCCTTGGTATAAGCGATAATTACTAGTATCGAAGGAAAACAACACTTTACTTCATGGTTTTCAACCCATTCCATCCTAACAGATTCTTTATTACCCTATTATAAGCCTCTTCCTTTTGTCTATTTTCAGTGAATATTACAGTTGTAGGGTCACAGAAGTCCGAAAGACGAAAGAGAATAAAGCGAAGATTGATGGTGTATCAACACTCCCCACCGGACACTTTATGACCACTGATAAGAGGGTGTTTTTTATGGGTCGTGTAATGGACAACTTTCCCGCCAAGAATAAAACACCTGAGTAAGTTTATCTGCTGATCGAGATAGGAAATCTGTTTTCCTGGGTTGTAAAAAACAAACTGGTTTCGACTCTGTGTGAAAAAACAACACCAAAACATAATACAATTATCACTGCTGTGACGTCACTTTATTTCCACTTAATTTTGAACTGTACCACTAGTTTCACCAGTCAACGGAAATTTTGCCAACAACGACATATACTGTTATACTGCAGTCGGATCTCTTCAATCATTCTGGTAAGAAAGAAAATATTATTTTAAAATCACTGTTTACAAAATGTCAACAACAATGGCCGACCGCAACACTAGCACGGACACACCATCATCCCAAGCTGCTGCCTACAAGGCCAGAAACAAGAGAATGAATAGTCAGTCTCCCTTAGACCTCCAAAAGGAATATATGTCATATGAGGCAACTGCGGGAGAATTACTTAAAAGAACAAAACAAGTCGACCTATCATCATTCTTCAAAAACCAACCAGTAACTGAAGACAGTAACATAGAGAGTATAGACACCCTCACCTGTACTCCCCCTCCGCCAGACCCCTTCAATAACGACATGCCTCAATCAGAGGAACCAACTCAAACTTTCCCTGAAAATATCATCAGTGATTGTCTAGAAAAATCCATATCTGGTTTATCAGACAAAATTGCACAGGCTTTTGCCCTTCCCCAAATTCAAAATATGTTGTCTGCTATTATACAGGATATTCTGTGCCAACAGCTTAAAATTATTGTTGATCCCCTAAAAAAGGAAATCAACAAACTAAAGGATGACCTTGCAGCCACAACAATTCAACTCCATTATGAAATAAAAGAAAAGTGTGATGACTTAGAGCAATATGGAAGAAGAAATTGCATAAGGATTGGAGGGATAACAGAAAAACCTGGTGAAAATGTCGAACAACTAACCTTACAAGTCTTGGAAAATGTCATTGAAGATATAAGATCTGTCGATATTGAAAACTGCCACAGAGTAGGTCCAAAATCATCAACTTTACCCCGACAAATCATAGTAAGGCTAAGCTCCTACAAAACCAAAAAAAGAATTATGATAAACAAAAAGGTGGTAAACCAAGCTCCAGGAAACATCTATATTAATGAAGACCTAACAAAACACAGAGCATATATGTTTAAACAAGCCAGAAAATCATTCAAAGACAAACATATCAAGGGATGCTGGACTATTGATGGTAAGCTTTTCATCTGCCTACTCCCAGCTAATGAAGAAGACCGAGACAAGATAATGGTCATAAGAAGATTAATAGACTTACCTGGATATGTACCGTCAACAAGTGAACTTCGAGAGTATGAACTTGGCATTATCAACTAATTATCTTCACCAGTAACCATTATATCCTTTAATAAAAGACATTATAAATATTATAAATATAAATATGAACAAAGATGTAAATAACCCATTGTAGCACTTAAAGCATTATCTATTTAGTATGAGTAGGTACTGTAAAACCTATTACCCAGTATCATAACATTGTGGCCAATAAACAATACCATGAATTCAGGTCCTGCAAATCCTACTGACCTTAACACAGGTAATTTGCTAAATGAGCTAATGACTATTGCAAAATCTAGCTTATGACTTTGGAGACTGGACAACAAAATTAGTTTCGATGGGTCTGAAATAATAGTCATTAACTTCTTAAGATCCTATACTGATATGAATTGTCTCATTCTGTAGTTTCTGACTGTAATAATCATAACATTGATATCTATATTTTCTGAATCAGATATTCTCAAATTGTGTGTACTAAATATTGATTGTAAAAGATAAGTGTTAATATCAGTTAAGACTACTTTACCTTCTAAACTACCTGTATTGATATATATGCATAAGTTAAAAACATATTATGTTAATACAACCTAATAATAATAAATATTGATATCAGCCCTTGTAATCAAATAGGGTAAAAAGTTTGTACTTTGCCCTGATCAAACATGATAAATATATCACTGATTTTAGTTGAAAGCTGCACTGGCACTATGTTTTTACACTATAAGTGTAATTCTGGGACATGTTTTCTTTCCACAATGAAAAAGGGGGAAACAATCCAGCATCATAAAGTATATGCCACCTAAGAACACATTGAATAAGAACGTACTTCTAATTAATAAAATATTTTCTAACCTGTTAGATTTCAAATGCTGTTAATGATCCAATGTCTAATAATACAAGATCTTGTGTCAACTGTCCCTCTATTAGAGCCATGTCTATACAAATCACCGAAGACCTATAAACACAAATAAAATTTGATATGAGGGCCAAAGGAGAAAAATGGTATGTAGGCTCAAGTTCCTACCATTTAAGAAACTGCAGAGGTCCATCACATTAATTGTAAGACTCCCACCCTTCTCTGTAAATTCGGTGGCCTAGCAAGCAAAGGCCTAATAGTTCAAGTAAGTTCAAAAAATTGCATTTTCCAAGAATCTATTTTAAATGCATTCTTTCAGAACTCCACACTAAAAGCAAGACCACAAACCTACTGCGACCATTCTCTGGCTTAGTTAGCTAGGACCCACAAACCATGTTATTCCACTGTGACCCTGCTCAAGTCTATGTCCGAACTGGTATTTACACACATTCTAATACTTCCTACATGTATGGACCTTCCAATGTGTATGCTCTTTATCACTGTAATAATATTCCAATATGTATGACCTTTACCACTATAGAAGCATATCAATATATATATATATATATTATCAATATATAATAGCAATATAGAAATATGTATGTACTTCATAAGTATACTAAATATATCAAATAGGCATGTTCCTGATAAACTCACATAGTAATTAAACAATATATGTGTTTTAATCAATACAGCCACAAATGAATATATATGCACTTTATCAATAAATTAATGAATATATATGCACTTTATCAAAAAATTAATGAATATGTAAAGTAATTTTTAAATATATGCATGTACCTGATCAACATATAGCAATGTAACCAAAATATATGTACTTAAGTGATATAATAGCTCACAATTTATGTCACTATTAACCCCCTAAGGAAGTGGAAATGCAAAGCATGTATAATGAGTGTATTACATTCAATTATGTATAACTTATGAGGCTGATGAAATGGACTCATCAATGTTTTTATATGTTGGAGGCAAAACATGCACTTTCTGCAGACAACCCCCATTCCCACCCAATTTTTTTTTTTAAATTAGGGTATTACGAATTAAATACATTTTCGAAACTAAAGCATAGTAATGGTACTACTAAATGTGGATAATAATATTATAAAATCAGTACTTACCAATGCATATAATAAAAGTAAACCTTGAGCATCAAAACTAAAAGCATCTTTATAATATATACACACTATTTATCTGAAAATGAATACCAATAATAGATATGAAAATATCAGTAAATGAAAGGTCAGAATTTAGTACGCATTTGGAAAAGGTTCTCCATGGACCTTAGCTAAACAACAACAATAATATAATAGTCCTTATATAATACTATTATAGAGTAATGATCAACCAGATATATCACATAATGGCGAATGGGGCTTATCGCAGAACTAATAACATGTCATGTATCTATATTTCTATTAGCCCTGGTAATATTGCCATACTGATCATATGTAACTACAGAAAAATTGCAATATAAATAACTGCTATCTACTCACCAATTCTAACGGCGTGGTCATGAAATCCTCCGTGACATGATCGTCTGATTACGCGCGGCTGCACGTGATAGTCTCGATTGGTAGACCCTTCTGTTGTGAGTGCAAAGGTGTCGCAGATGTCCAGTCTCCCCTTTCCATGTATTATCATCCGCTTATGTTACAGCTCCACTTTTAACCCAGACTTTACTTGCTACATTTTGTAGATATAGATATAAACTACTATATGTAATTTTAAAACATAAACTGCTCCGATATCATGATGTTTGCAAACATGCCCACAGCCTTATTGTTTCATGTTTACAAGAAATGTACATATGCATTAATACCGTTCTGTTATAATCGATCCGTAATTTGTAAATATGTATATAGATGTGATTACCCATATTATTGTAAATATTTATATTATTTTCTAAAGTATGTAAATTCTCAAAATTATTTTCATTGTACATCATCAAGTAATTATGTTTATGTGTGTTTTTCTATTATTGATAGTTTTGCGTGTTGTTTGTTATTTTTTCATTATGTCCCAAATATTATATTCATGACCCTCTTAGTCTCTGGTGATATCGAAAGCAATCCTGGCCCTCCCCGCAAGTTGTCCATCGTCCATCTGAATATAAGGAGCCTCCGTCACAAAGTTGATATTTTAGCAGCTGAACTCTCCCAAAAATTTGACATTATTCTCTTAACCGAGTCATGGCTTGACAAATCAGTAGACACAAGTACACTATTACTAAATTCTTTCCACGCACCTATAAGGAATGACAGGACGTACGGACAGGGTGGGGGTATTGTCGCTTACATACGGGACACACTTTCTGTGAAAAGAAGACCTGACCTGGAAGTCGACGGTACAGAGTGCATATGGTTACAATTAAATACCCCAAATAAATTTATTTTAATAGGTACCTTTTATAGACCTCCAAGTTCCACTGCCGAACAAAACAATAAAATTTTTGATTCAATTGCTAAGTCAGTATGTGATAATGTCGATAACTGTTTTATATTTGGCGATTTTAATATCGATTTCATGACCTCAGCGCAATCATTTTTACATAATGCAATGGTACTTTTTGATCTTTATCAAGTAATTCAAACCCCAACGCGATTCGGAAACTACGGTAATAACTCACTTTTAGATTTAATTTTAACTAACTGTCCAAACTATATAAAAGAATCAGGCTGTCTAGATAATTTTTGTAGTGATCATTGCCCTGTGTACTGCCGACTTTCGTTTAAAAATCCAAAACTAACATGCTACAGACGAGTTATTTGGCACTATAATAATATTAACACCGAGGAACTGCGACGGGACGTTACTGACACGGACTGGGAAAGCTTAATTAACATCGACTCAACTAACACAGCTTGTGTTAACTTCACAAGTGAGCTGACAAGGCTAGCTAAAAAACACATTCCTAATAAAACAGTAATTATCAGACCCAAAGACCAACCATGGATGAATAATGCAATTCGCAAGTTGAGTAGAAAGAAAAATAAAATACATCAAAAGGCGGTTAAAAGAAATTTAGAATCAGATTGGCATAAATTTAGAACTATTAGAAATGAATATATAAACCTAATTAGAAATTGCAAAAAGGAATACTTTGAGAAAATTGATAACAAAATCAACAATTGCAATAACTTTGGAAGTAAAAACTGGTGGGGCCTTGTCAACTCATTTATGAAAAAGAACCGTGCTGGCACTAGCAATGAATTACCTCCCCTTTCAGTAAACGGCACTACATATCACACACCATCCGACAAATGTAACTGCCTTAACGATTTCTTTATAAGACAATCTAGCATAGATAGCCACAATGCACCACTCCCTGCACTAGAAAGAATACCCAACTCTCTAACTAACATAATCCTTAGCCAGAAGGAAGTTGAAGACATCATATCTACCATTGACTCCTCGAAAGCCAATGGACCCGATGAGATCAGCGGAAAGCTAATAAAATTAATAACCAAAGAAATATCTGGACCTCTATGTAAATTATTTAACCACTCCCTCGATTCGAAAATAGTACCAAATATCTGGAAATTTGCCAATGTAACTGCCATATTAAAAAAAGGCGACCCATCAGACTGCGGAAATTATAGGCCCATATCACTACTTAGTATCTTAGTTAAAATATTCGAAAAATGCATTTATAAAAATGTCTTCAACTTCCTAAGGGAGAATTCTGTTCTAACTAACCTCCAGAGCGGCTTTTTGCATGGGGATTCTAGTGTTTATCAACTTGCCGATATTGCACACTACTTTTGTCAAGCTATCGACCAGGGATTCTACACGAGAGCAGTGTTCTGTGACATAAGTAAAGCTTTTGACAGGGTCTGGCATGCTGGACTCTGTCACAAGCTTGAAGCTGCGGGGATACGGGGAGACATCCTTCAATGGTTTCATAACTATTTAGAGGGAAGAACACAGTCTGTTGTCACTGGGGGTGTCTCCTCCTCCCCCAAAACCATTCCCTCGGGCGTGCCACAGGGCTCTGTACTCGGTCCTCTCCTTTTTCTCATTTATATAAATGATATCGTTAATAACATCACATCAAATGTTCGACTCTTCGCTGACGACACTTCCCTTTACCTTAAAATTGATGAACCTACTGAATGCGCAAATATCCTTAACGATGACCTAGATAAAATTAACTCATGGGCTAAATCATGGCTGGTATCCTTCAACCCACTAAAGACCGAAACACTAGCACTGACAACCAAACAAAATCCTATTTTACCTACCCTTAATCTAAATAGTGTTCCTATCAAGGAGGTCCCACATCACAAACACTTAGGTCTGACTTTTCAACAAAATTGCAAATGGAACAAACATATCAACGACATTATCGTAAAAACAAGCAAATCTATCAATTGTCTAAGATCCCTTAAATACAGACTCACCCGTAAATCATTACAAACAATCTATACCTCCTTCATCCTACCTCATTTTGATTATTGTGACGTCATCTGGGACAACTGCACGGACAAACTAGCTAACAAATTAGAGCACCTCCAACTTGATGCACTTAGGTCCATATGTGGGGCTGTAAGGGGTACCAGCCATAGACTGCTATATAAAGAAACCGGTTTTATAACGCTAAAAGAGAGACGCAGAAGACATAAACTCAAACTCATTTATAAAATTATAAACGGCCTTTCTCCATCTTATCTTCATGATTTAATCTTGACAAAAAGCGCACATTATAATCTCCGAAACGCATGCCTACCTGAATATAAATGTAAAACAAATATTTTCTATAATTCTTTCATACCATCATCAATTAGAGAATGGAACAAATTAAGTGCAGGCATAAAAAACTCATTATCTCTAAATATTTTTAATTCGAAACTTATGGCTCAAGATTCAACACCACCAAAACTCTTTTCATTTGGAACCCGCACAAACCAAATTATTCATTCTAAACTGCGCCTCTCTTGCAGCAATCTAAACGGCCATAAATTTTTACGCCACATTTCTGACAATCCATCATGTAAATGTGGACACCAATTTGAAGACACTGAACATTTCTTATTGAATTGCTCCTTATATTCAGATGCCCGAAATAAAACAATAAATAACCTATCGACTATTAATCGAAACACTACTGTTTTATTGTACGGAATTGACCATGTGGAAGACTCACTCAACATTTTTAAAACAGTCCATTCGTTCTTCGAAATCACCAGACGTTTCCAGGGACAACTATAAACACCCATTGTAAATATATTTTCACTAAAATCATACTTGCACGTGTACATTGATTATTAATTTCTAAAATGTAAATACATGTATCTTTATCTGACAGGGAGAGGGGTTTAATATAGGCTATGCCTGTTCCCCAATCCCTATTCAGGTACAAATCTGAATAAAATATTGCTTATAAAAAAAAAAACACCTGCTTGGTTCTGTTCGTATTTGCTTATATCACACAACTTCTAGTTGAACGATATATCATCGTATTCGGGGGCGCCGGAACCCGGGTACAAGGGTATACAAATGGTACCCTGCCCGTTTCTAGGGTATAGGCCTACATGTATACCCATGCCCTAAAGATTGCTGTATTAATTGCTGTATTGAATTTCCATGATAGGGTTAGGATAATCAAGCTTTGTCTCTTTCATTATCATGTATTTTAAAGGGTTTTATGTTGGAATTTTTAATGCTAGTGGCGCCCTAAACACCGTTCTCGGAATTGATAATTTTCTAGAGGTGGGGGGGGGACGAAACCGCAACGGACGCAAACGAATGAATGAATGAAATGGGGTTTAACGTCCTACTGTTATGCACGTAACCTGAGCTAATTGAAGACGCTAATTGAAGACGGGCATACGCCATACAGTGTGTGTGCTATGAGGGAAATTTTGCCCGGGCAGCGGCGCTACGGCCTACTCTTATATCGAATTCCAACTGCCAAGGGATCTTTTACGTGCACTCCAATGTGTACACGGGGCCTCGGTTTTTCGTCCCATCCGAACGACTAGGCAGCTGTCCTTTTCAGGCCCTCCTTCTGTATCACTGACAAGGGGAAATCACGTCGGAAAATCGAGATGAACTTTCTCGGCCAATGCAATGAATGAATGAAATGGGGTTTAACGTCCTACGCTTAAGCACCTAACCTGGGCCAATTAAAGACGGGCATATGCCAACAGTGTGCTATGAGGGAAATTTTGCCCGGGCAGCGGCGCTACGGCCTACTCTTATATCGAATTCCAACTGCCAAGGGATCTTTTAGGTGCACTCCAATTTGTACACGGGACCTCGGTTTTTCGTCCCATCCGAACGACTAGGCAGCTGTCCTTGTCAGACCCTCCTTCTGCATCACTGACAAGGGGACTCGGCCAATGCATCGAACACTCGACCTCCAGGCTAGCGAACCAGCGCCTTATCCCCTGGACGCAAACAAAACCGACTAGACAAACTGTATGGCGTATGCGGTATGCCCGTCTTCCATTAGCCCAGGTTGGGTGCATAATAGTAGGACGTTAAACCCCATTTCATTCATTCATTAATTTTTATAGAAGTTCTGTATCTGAAATAATTCAATGGTATAATCTATTTGAGTAACGCAAACATTAGAACATGTTGATCATTTTAAAAAACAGGAACTTCTCCCGCTGGTCCCACTTCTGCCTTATATGAGAATGCCTTTATAGTTCATAAAAGACGACCTATAATTCCGCGTGTTTCTTGAATGCACATGTGGAGTTTTTCCGCTCTAATTACCCGAAACTCCTAATCAGAACATATTTTAGATATGAAATAATTATATTTGTCAGAAAATATGAAGGTTCATTGATCCTGGATGTTGTTTGTGTGAGTCTCTTTACAGTTTCTGCAGTCGAACGAATAATTATAAAATAGTAGCGAGCCCGCCTTTTGTTAATTGTTCAACTCATAATTGGATTAAAATGTATAACTGGATGAATGTGTTTAGAAAAAAATCATTAATTCATTGTTTGGATGCAGCAAAATCGAAGAACAACGAATTTGTTTTTATTAGCTATATTTTTTTTGCTATTTCTTGTTTTATTTGCGTTTTATTTGCGTTTTATTTGCGTATAAACGGCCCCTTATTATACAAATCCGATAACGTCACTTACCAATCCGCATGCGGTATTCCAGAAACTGGAAGAATACCTCGCATTGTATATGACATAGATGGATCATTTATATGGATCATTTATATAGATCATTTATATGGATCATTTATATAGATCATTTATATAGATCATTTATATAGATCTTCTGTATAGATCATTTATATAGATTATTTATATAGATCTTTTATATGGATCATTTATATAGATCATTTATATAGATCGGGGGTTGGGATGGCCTAGTGGTCTAGAGTGCCGCGCTTCGACCTCTAGCTGGCCGGCCACCTCTGGCTTACAGCTGTGGTTTCGAGCCCTGGTGTGAGCGTAGGTGGCATGGAGATAGGGGCGCCTTCTAAACATCGTGGGTTTACTCCGGGCACCCCGGTTTCCTCCCACGGCTAAAGACCCCTGCGCGCAAGCGAATTATTGAAATAAAATTAAAACCATATGTTAGTCCCGAAATGACCTAGTTGTGTTGAGTTGACGTCTCTCTCTCTCTCTCTCTCTCTCTCTCTCTCTCTGTTCTACCGTTGCCTTATCATTATCGTAGACCGTGGTCATGATTGCCATAATTTATGTAGTTAAAATTATAGCTAAATCTCTAACTCAATATCATCCAAAGTCTTTGACATTGGAAACACGAAATATTGGTCAATTTAAATCAACATTTGTGTTGTAATATTACTGGGACAATATGGGTTTCTCATATCCAATATTTACGACAAAATAAACATTTTATCATTGGTACATTTGTAACAAGGGACTCGAAATATTCTTTGAAAGCCATTTAGTAATTGGAACATATTTCACTGCGACGTTTCAACGAGATTTCACAAGTCGTTAGTTATCGAAGAACAGACATCTCAAACAGTGATGTCATATTCTTAACCGGAATGCATATGCAATAAAAACTAGGTGTAGACAGGAATTACCAGAGGTTACCATTCGATTGGGACTTCTCGCGTATTTCGCCGAGCATAACTTGATTTGAAATTACAGTAGAAATGAAAAGGATTGAATGTAAATCAGTTTATAAACATTCATATTACAGTATTATATGCGCTAAACCCATTTGTGTCCCCGTCTTCAATTAGCCAAGGTTACGTGCAGAAGCGTAGGACGTTAAACCCCATTTCATTCATTCATTCCATTTGTGTCTCAAATATTACCGATTTATCCCCCTCACACTGAAAATATAATTTTCTCAGGGTCATCCAGCTTCCTCCCACCGCTAAAAGACCCTACTCGCAAGCGAATTTTTGAAATAAAATTAAATCACATGTTAGTCCTGAAATGACCTAGTTTTTGTCGAGTGGGCGTTAAACCCCATTTCTCTCCTTCCCTGAAAACTGTCTGAAATTTCCCCTTTAAACCAACATGTAACTACACAGAGTGTCTTCCCCTTTAAACGAACATGTAACTATACAGAGTGTCTTCCCCTTTAAACCAACATGTAAGTGTCTTCCCCTTCAAACCAGCATGTAGCTACACAGAGTGTCTCCCCCTTTAAACCAACACGTAACTACACAGAGTGTCTCCCCTTTAAACCAACATGTAAATGTTTTACGATCTTTGATAAAACGTTGTTGAGATAAGATTCTGCGATATAAAAAAGGGACATGCAGCTATTTTCAGTTTCATGTTGTATTTTTTGTTGGATTTAAATAGCGCATAAATCTCTCTTTTATAAATAGTCTTTATGCACAGAAACAAGAAAATTGGCTACAACTTGAGAACTCCTCCGTTAATTTTGGCAACTGTGCAACTTGTATTATTGTATCCTTGTGTACATAATTTTCTCTAGTCATCAGCTAATGTTTATAACACCAGATAGATAGATAGATAGATAACCACACGCGCACTTTTCTCGTGTAATTTTGTTTATAAGTCTATAGAAGGGGGGTTGGGATGGCCTAGTGGTTACCATTAAGCTAGATAGATAACCACACGCGCACTTTTCTCCTGTAATTTTGTTTATAAGTCTATAGAAGGGGGGTTGGGATGGCCTAGTGGTTACCATTAAGCTTGATAGATATCCACACGCGCACTTTTCTCCTGTAATATTGTTTATAAGTCTATAGTTAGAAGGGGGTCGGGATGGCCTAGTGGTCTAGGGTGCCGCGCTTCGACCTCTAGCTGGCTGGTCACCTCTGGCTTACGGCTGTGGTTCCGATCCCTGGTGTGAGCGTATGTGGCATGGAGATAGGGGCGCCTTCTCAACGTCGTGGGTTTCCTCCGGGCACTGTTGAGTGGACGTTAAACCCCATTTCTCTCTCTCTCCCTCTCTCTCTCCCTTTCTCTCTCTCTCTAGTTAGAAGGGGGGTTGGATGGCTGAATGGTTAGCAAGTGCATGCTGTATCATAAAGCCTGTCATTGAGTCAACTGGCGTGGTTTCGAATCCCCGGTTGTACGTGGAAGGGAATATGGTCGCCTGTCCCCCCCCCCCGTTTTCCTTGCACTGCTAAAGATCCCTACGCGAAATAACCTAGTTTGTGTCGAATGGACGTTAAACCCATCTCTCTCTCTTTCTCTCTATCTCTCTCTCTCAATTATTCGCAAATATTTGCTTTTCATCTTCAGAAAATGGACTCTTTTATTATTTATTCACGGGAAATACTGATCCAATCAGCTCCTTTAAAATGCCTGTCCCACGCCCCTTTAGGACTGAGGAACTTTATTCCAGTAAATAAACATAGATTTTCACAGACAATATAAATATTGTTGTTTAAGAATTGTTTTATATAATTACAATATGTGTTTTTTATCATATATTTTTGGCGGATAAAATATTCAAGTTAGCGGAAAAAAAATATCATCATTGTTTTGCATAAAAATTAGAATCGATTTTGGCGGAAAAAAATTGAAAGCCAGTGTGAGCCCTGCAATCGGGAATTAATGTATACCTTTGATGAACAGCTGATGGGTAGACAATATTCATCCATATGGACTAAGACTAGTAATTATTTGCCCAGTTTTCATGATGGACGAATGAAGTGCAAGTTATTAATAGACAATTTTTCCCTTAATTTTTTTCTCCCCTCTTCCTGCATTTTTGGGTTGACTTTTTGGTCTAGAATAGGAGAAAAGGGATCAAATTTGCAATTTTATAGCAGTTTTGGGTAATACTGGTGATATTACAGCGAAGGGATGGGGCTGTAAAATGTCTTTCTGCGGAGCAGTGAAATGTATCGGAAGTGAGATTTTCACCCAAGTCAACTTCAAATCCCTGTTGCAAAAAATCTAAACCATATTAACCCTACAAGTTTATGATGGGGAGATTGCCAAATGTTGTCCCCATTGTGTCTAAAAATATTGGAACCAACAGAATGTTGAGCAAAAAGCTACAGCCAGTGATGTTACAGCCATTTAACATTGAAGTCAATGGGCAAATAATTACTAGTCCCTATACAGTGGTACCAGACTCCAGCGAGAGCAGATGGAAAACCCATGTACTGTATTATTATTTAAATAATACATGCAGTGGTAAAACTCTATCAGGGCCAAAACTCTTGCTAATCTTTAAAGGGACAATAACACTCTTTCTGGCTTGACAAGTCCAGACAAAGAAAATTAGCCTTATTTTAACTACTAGATGTTTAATTGTCCTACCTGTTGTGTAAATTATAAATTACATCCTATTTGACTTGTCCAGAGGGTTCGAAAATATGTTTAAATCAAAGTTGCATTTGAAAGTGTTTACGTAGAGCTTTTCAAACCATGTTACGGCATGTAGTTGAATTTTTCCAATTTTTAAAATTCGGTGTGTTAAGATGAAATTTGTATAATCAATTAGTTGGAATATTGTAAAATAGTACAATTTGTTGACCAGAATAATGATTGGGGCATATTATTCAGTTACAACAAGAGTGGTATTGGGGCTTTAAGATTAGAAGTGGGGGTTGTTGTTTGAATTATGGTGGATTTAGAGGATGGAAGCCAATTAGCCATCTGTCTGACCATATCTTGTAAACATCGTATTGTCCACCACTAAACAACAGGCCAGGCCCTTAAGATACAAACTTTCATTTCGGGGTCAGCTGATGAGTTTCTCACATTTATTGTTCTTTCTGGCAATGTTTGCATTTGGTGATTATTGGTTTTATTATGATATTAATCACTCGACCAATCTGACCAACTGGAGAGACTCAAATTTAATGTGACTATGCATAGGGTGTTGTAACTATTGTGAAGAATGTCTCCGTTGTGCAAAATTGTTAAGGATTATTTTTGGGTGGCTAAAAAGTGACAGGGGGGGGGGGTGGAGCATGGCCAATTATGCAGTTTTTATTCAAAACTTTACGACAAAATGGATCTCAAACACTTTCATTGTGAATGTGATTTGAAGACATAATCAAGTTTTAACACCCCAAATTCTACATCTATCATTCTGGCGGCGCTGATCTGTGAGGAGCATGTTTTATGCCTAGCCGCTTTTACTAAATGAGAGAGAGAAAGAGAGAGAGAGAGAAATGAGAGAGAGAGAAAGAGAGAGAGAGAGAGAGAGAGAGAGAGAGAGAGAGAGGAGAAATGGGGTTTGACGTCCACTCGACACAAACTAGACCATTTCGGAACTAACTAACATATGGTTTAATTTTATTTCAATAATTCGCTTGCGCCTAGGGGTCTCTAGCAGTGGAGGGAAACCGGATAACGAGGTTGGACAGGCAACCCTACACCTTGTCACGTACAATCGAGGATTCGAAACCACTTCAGTTGACCATTCAGCCCCCCCCCCCCGTTTTTCTAAATGACAACGGTGCACAAAAAACAGTTGTACCAACAGAAAACACAAATAATACAAGCAAAGAAAGATGATTTATAGCTAAGTGCCAAAATGAATATAAATGTAAAAATAATAGCGTGGTCAGCTACGTGGGAGAGAGAGAGAGAGAGAGAGAGAGAGAGAGAGAGAGAGAGGGGGTTTAGCGTCCACTCGACACAAGCTAGGTCATTTCCAGACTAACATCTACGTGGGACTGTAGTCATTATAATATGACCTCATTGTGTTCTTGAAAGCGTAAGATGATTTTGATAATGCATTATCTATAATGTATTATATTTTCGACAAATGATTTGACTAACGGTTGTAACATTGATTATTTATTGAGGTAGTTTCAGAAGATTGCAAACTTCAAAGGGCGGCATTAACTTGACCTTATTATTGTTTTAATAATACATAACTGTTGAACCAGGGGGAAACTAGTTGTAGGCTATACACCTTCGTTATGAGTCATCCATGTGACAAAGGGAACCTACAAGGTGTTAAATTAGATGTTGTGCAACACGTGTTGTGAACACGGCACATGCAAGGACAATATAAACGAAAGAATGGATATCTAACTTTTAAAATCAATGAAAGATCGGTGTGTGTGATTTGAGTGATGTATTATTGATGAATAATATATAGGTGTACGTAACACCTGTTATTACAGGTGAGAGAGAGAGAGAGAGATGGGGTTTAACGTCCACTCAACACAACTAGGTCATTTCGGGACTAACATATGGTTTAATTTTATTCCAATAATTCGCTTGCGCGTAGGGGTCTTCAGCAGTGGGAGGAAACCGGAGTGCCCGAAGGAATCCCACGAGGTTGAGAAGGCGCTCCTATCTCCATGCCACATACGCTCACACCAGGGCTCGAAACCACAGCCGCAAGCCAGAGGTGTCTGGCCAGCTAGAGGTCGAAGCGCCGCACTCTAGACCACTACCCCCCCCCCCCCCGTTATTACAGGTAAGGTATGGGTAAGCTACAGGTACACGCCAGGGGCGTGTTTCACAAATTTTTAACTAAGATAAAATCCGATTTCAGTAATTCGATTGGATAGCATTAGATTGATTTTAGCGCTTAGTCAATCAGATTTAAGTATGTACTAAAATTTGGATTTTATCTTTAGTTAAAATTTCGTGAAACAGGCCCCAGGTATATAAATCAATTTAAATCAATTAACGACAGGAATGGTCAGTAATCAAACATTAGGAACCGGAACAAAAAACATTTTGGTGATCCGAAACGAAAGAATATTTCCAGATTCTGATGCACTCCCGAAAGAAATGTCACATATTTTCCGATCCGAAACGATCCGAATGTCCCAAAGTGTGGTGTACGGATATTGACATCCATAAAGTACGTACACTCAAAATGGGTAAAATTTATACCCCCCCTACCCCCTGTACGCTCCTGTACGTACGTTTTGCCAATGAATTTACGCACCTGTACGTTTTTGGCGTGACCCCATCCCCCTTCAAGCGTACGTACTTTATGGATGGCCCCCTAACGTTGTTTTCTCCCGAATATAATGCCAATCTGTGGTAGAATGTGTAGGCCTACTGTGCAGGGCAGTGGAATACATTATGTTGCTGATAGAACATGTTGTCAAAGGTGCAGGACAAGAGGGCCTGAAAAAGAAAGCTGTCTAGTCGTTCGGATGGGACGAGATACCAGGGCGCCGCGTACCCATTGGCGTCCACGTAAAAGATCCCTTGGCAGTTGGAATTCGATCTAAGAGTAGGCGTAGAGCCGCTGCCCAGTCAAACTTTTCATCATAGCACATTGTATGGCGTATGATCGTCTTCATTAACCCAGCCGGAGCTGAACAATAGGACGTTAAACCCATTTCATTTACATTAAATGCGATCGAAGAGAGACAACTCTTATTTCAAGATCTCCTTTTTGTTGGATTGTTTCCCTTTAGTTCTACAAGATTATCATTGTATTATCATCGCCATCAACATATTTCTCAATTCTATATAAACTTGCATTATATCTATTCATCATATCTTTTTATCCGCCTTCAGGTCCCAAGTTCACAAAGCATTCTCGGGCTTAAGTTAAGACTTAACTCAAAATTGCCTGCCTTTTTTTAACTGAAATATAGTCCTATATCAAAATTTTGTTTTGTTGTTTTAATGTATCAAATATAAGAAACTTTTGTGTTTCTTGATCAGAGACATTTCTCATAAACAGTGATTGAAAGTTGAGTAAATTTTTAACCAAAGTCTGAGAATGGTTTGTGAACTTAGGGCCTGGATTTTCATAATACCACACTTTCCCAAACTAGGGAGAGGGGTTAAATATAGGCTATGACTGTTCTCCAATCCCTATTCAGATAAACTTTCCCAAACTGTATGTGTGGCTGTCGTATCAATGTGATTCGGATTTTTCCTCCTGGTTTGTGGGACTGTCATTTAGACAGAACAGACTTGGGTCGATCATTTGCAAGATTGAAAAAAAAATGTAATTATTTGTTAAAGAAGAAGAAAAAAACACCCCCTCCCGCTCGTTATATCAGTTTTACATAGAAACATGAATTGCATCAAGATGGCTAACTTTTTTACTTTCGTTAGATCTTTTGAAACGACCAACCAGGTGCGGATCCAGGCCGACTGGTGTATCTGCTTTTTAATTGATGATATAAACATGATTTTCGCATTGTCTATGCCCAGGCAATGCGTCAAAGCTCTGGGGATTATACAAAACAACTAATGTATTCGGCACTCCAATGACTACCATTTGTTACAATGTATGCCCCCCCCCCCTCGAAAAAATCCTGGATCCGGGCCTGCCAACAAAAATGCTTCGCAATTTTGAGTAATTTGGACTGTCTAACCTTCTCCCCCGAAGCAAATGAAATGAAATGTCCTGCTTGGACTTGGCCAATAAACACGGAAAAACGCCATGCAGTGTGCTATGAAGGAAATTTTGCTCGGACATCGGCGCTACGACCTACTCTTATCTCGTATTCCAACTGCCAAGGAATCTTTTACGTGCACGCCAATGTGTACACGGGACCTCGATTTTTCGTCCCATCCGAACGACTAGACTCTATTCCCGAAGCGCTAACCTAACAGACAACAAAGAGATAATACGTTGTTGAAAGAGCATATATTATATATTTTCAAAATAACAATATAATAAATAGAAAGTATTATGCAAAAACAGTTATAAGTTATACACGTAGAATAACAAATGTGTCCGTAAAGCCACTAACAATACATGAATCGCGTTTTTCGAAATTTGGTCCGAGAAATCCAATGCAAAGACATGGTCGCTCCTCGTAAGTTTTCCCACCTCTTTCCCACAATGCACATTGTTTTCCGAATAGGCGATTCATGTATCATAACGATAGGCCTACTAAATAGGATAAAAACTAGAATAATAAACAATAAATAAACCTTTAAAGATAACAAATGTGTCTTTTATACATGTCAATAACAAACATAACGATACATAGTAGGGAAACAACTCGAATACTAAACAATATATCAAGAGAGAGAGAGAGAGAGAGAGAGAGAGAGAGAGAGAGAGAGAGAGAGAGAGAGAGAGAGAGAGAGAGAGAATGAGGTTTAACGTCCACTCAACACAACTAGGTCATTTCGGGACTAACACATGGTTTAAATAAACAATATATAAACATTAAAAGATAACAAATGTGTACACGTTATACATGTCAAAAACAACCATAACGATACATAGTAGGGCTGATTACACTACTTTGCCAGATTACACTATTTTGCCTATACCGGTTTTTTAGGACTTCAAATTTTGTCTAATGGTTTGGATTGTTCGTATTTGGTTTTGTTTCATTAGAATAATAAACAATATATAAACGTTGAAAGATAACAAATTTGTCCGTTATACATGCAAATAACAATCCATACACAAAGTAGGGAAAACATTAGAATAATAAACAATATATAAACCCTGAAATAATTAAAAACAACACGTAAATTAAAGCTTGTTTGGTCGGGGGGAAACACAACCAAGAAAACACATTTCGCCAGGATTGAATGACAAAAACTAGAATACTAAACAATATATAAACGCTGAAAGAATTAAAAACAACACGTAAATTAAAGCTTGTGTGGTCGGGGGGGGGCAGAACCGCGAAAACACATTTCGCCAGGCCTATTGATTGACCGTTCAGTAAATATATAAGTTACAAATTAAAAACAAAAGATACCATTATAATTAACAGAGAAGGACATCATCAACGAGGTTTAGGTTCTAGTACAGGGGCCTGTTTCACGAAATTTTAACTAAGATAAAATCCGATTTTAGTAATTCGATTGGATAGTATTAGATTGATTTTAGCGCTTAGCCAATCAGATTTAAGTATGTACTAAAATTTGGATTTTTATCTTAAGTTAAAATTTCGTGAAACAGGCCCCAGGTGTCTTGTCTGTACAGTTCAATAAGACAACACGCATAAAGGAAGCCTCCCCTAAAAACTGTTAAGCTACATTTAAAGGCCCAATACCACTCTTGTTGTAACTGAATAATATGCCCCAATCATTATCCTGGTCAACAAATTGTACTATTTTACAATATTCCAATTAATTGATGATACAAATTTCAACTTATTTAAAAAATTGGAAAAATTCAACTACATGGTAACATTAGTAACAATATGGTTTGAAAAGCTTTACGTAAACATTTTCAAATGTAACTTAGATTTAAAAATATTTTCGAACCCTCTGAACAAGTAAAAGAGTACATGTTACTTGTCTGTGCAGTTCAAAAAGATAACACTTAAGTTGCAATTCCTTTAGTACGGATCCGGTCCGGCTCCGTTCCGGGAGCAGACATGGCACACGGCAGGTTGTGTATCCTTATATGCGGTTATTAAAGCGGATTTCGATCTTTTCTTTTTCTTATTCCATGAACACGTGTCCAAGAAAGGGCGAAAATTGGAATTGCCCGTGTTTAGCTTTTTGCCGTACGGGCTACCCAAACAGTGTTACGGACACGCTGCATGGTCCGTTTCGAAAAACCGTACCTGACGCCGCATACAGAACCCTATCCACACCCGCGCATAAGGAAACACTCCTACTAAAATTCTATAAAAGTGTTTTTTTCCGTATTCGCAACCGGACCGGAGCCGGACCGGATCCGTACTGAAGGAAATGCAGCATTAATAGTAAGTGCAGGGGGACTGCGCCACATATGATTTACATAAAGGACAAATATAACGACAAGACATCATACTCCGAAACAACAAACAAACAAATAACCAATTCAAAAAAGAGTGAATGGAAGTCTCCCCTAAAAACCTTTTAGCTACATTTAAGTACGGTGACACGAAGATGAGCATCTTGAATAACCGGGGGGTTAATATGCTGATTATAAGAATCTTGTAGAAGATGGGTTGGTTTTCTAATACAATCCCGATACTGCTGCAATATGCTGACCTCTCTGTCTTTACAAAACCCAATAACCTCATCATCGGGTAGAAAAGCTTTATGTTTATTCATAGTTCCTCTTGCATTGGTACTTAATGGTATTTTCCAGAAGTCCACCAGGGGCGCGAGATTATGCCCGGTTATATCTGACAGAAAGATGTACCAAAGATCTATTTGGTCCTGTTCTTTATTGGGATAACTGCCATTATCCATGCTTTCGTATTTTCGGAAGATCTCTTTGAAGACGGGCCAACCAAAATGGTGAGCAATTTGGGCATATATGAAAAGAGCAATTCCTGGATTGGATTTCCACTTACTGTAATCCTCATTGCTGTTCAGATACGTTTTGGTTCCTGGTATTTGATTCTGTAACCAGGAATGGATCCATGGGTTCAACCCGACGATCACCTCCATGGCATGAAGTGTAAATATATTGACAGTAACTTCTCCTGTTCCAGCAAACGTCCACACACCTCTCTGCATGTTATGGCCGAACTCATGAAAGACACCCCACGATCCTTTGCTGCACAGAGATTCATTATTAAGAAGAAAATGTTCGTGTGAGGGGTCTGCTACATCCAGTTGGGTGACCACCGGGTAGCCCGAATGCATGTAGCCTATTGATGGTTGCACATCCGTGACCAACCACTGTCGGCGATGTTTTCGTATATCACTGCCGCGGAGGTGAAAATGGGCCTTGAGAACTCTATCCCAAGTTTGCATAACTTCAACCGGGCAGTCCATATCTCTAATGCTGCTCGATGGAAGTGTGATTATCAGGAACTCGCCGCAAAGGTCAGTCCAAAGCCCAGGGGCGTTCCTCCTGACCGACCAGTTGTCAGCGGTTGAAGGGATGTTGACATCATACAGTGGAGCTTCGATGACGTTATCCAGTTGGACTGTAATATCTTTTCGCCCGTTTGGACTGAGCAAGTAAACTAACCCTCCAAAAGTAGACTTCATAATAGTAACCTCGTTTGTCAGAGCTTGGGAACACACAACTTTTGGCCACCTTTTAAGGTGGTCAGATCCCGAGAGACAATCGCTATGGGCCCCAATCTGCAGTCTCCAACCTTCCCTTGTGGCATCTTTGCTTAAGACGGTAATTGCTATTTCCTCACCAGCTTTGGCGTAATAGCCCGTTGGGTGAACATCGGACAGATGAGATTGAACTTCCAGTCGCACCGTAGATTTTTTGGGGCATTCTGTGAAATCCCCAGGGAAGAGATGAATCCCGGGAAGCTTTTTCTTCATCTTGCTGGTCCTGTGGAGCACCTCACACAAGCCCATCATGGCTTTACCCGACGTGCTCTTCACTGGAGCGTGTTCTGAAGGTACAATCTCTGCTGATGGCGATTCTATAAGTTCAACAAGGGGGTGCAGCTTGATGGAGAAATTCTTCAGCTTAGATTCCGACATCTCATTTATTAATGCAACCGCCTCCCCAACGTGTGACAAATTTCGAAAATCCGTGGTAATGGCGTCCACAGCAAGTCCAATATGACATGAGTCACTTGAAGAACAGTCACGCACATTTAAGCCTTGTGCAGGAATTCTGACATATTTGTCCGTGTAATCTATACCAGCCACATCCAGAATATCAGCCATTGGCATTTCATCAAATGAGATACCCCCATTTGCTTGTTTCCAGCCCCATGGGCACGAAGCATGAATCAACGCACCACCAGAAATGATAAAATTGAGAACTTCCTCAGATGTGTATGAAATATTTTTCTGACCTGACCAAATAAGAATTGATCCCGATGTCGAATCTAAAGTCTTTCCGGGGGTGTTTGAGTATATAACGTTGGACCCCTTTCTGAACCTGCCTCTGGTCAGCCATTGCTTCATATTGTTATGAAGTATTCGAAGGTTTTCATTCGCGTTTTGAGAGTGGAAGTCTTTCAGATAGCCTTCGTGGGCCAGCACAAGAACTCTGCCTTCGCCCACCTCACTGGCAGCTATCCAGACATCGATATTCTTGCTTCCCGAGAGAATGGGACGAGCCTGATCACCGTATACCAGGAGACTTCCCGGGACGGCTCCGGTATGGGGAATAATTTCAACACCATCCAAGATTTCACACCGCCAACCGTTTGCACATGGGTCGTTAGACATCGGGTTGGGTGGCAATGGTGATGACGCCGAATCCGAAGGATCGGATACTTTCTTGTAAGTTACGGTGCTGGGAACAAGATGGCTAACTTCTATCCCACCCTCTGGGATATGAACAGCTGCATTTTGATAATTAACCCCAATTTTATCTAAGAAGGATTTGAAGGGCATATCATTTAATGATTTACCGGCACGCATTTGAAGCCACCCCCAGGAACACGCGGCATGCACAACCGACCCCCCATTTTGCACAAACCGAAGCAGATCCTCTGACGTCACGTTTTTAACTCCATCAGCACCACTCCATACAAGTATTTTATAATGAGGCAAAATGTCTCTAGTGATGGATCCTAAAATTCCAATTTCCGTATTTGACATAAATTGTCCTCGTGTCAGCCACTGTTTCATATTATAATTCAGTTGTGCGATGTTAATGTTGTTGAAAGTCGTTGTTGTGGAATGAAACTCTGATAAATAACCTTCGTGGGCCAGCACCATAACCCGCCCGTTTCCATATTCTGCAGCAGCCATCCAAGTTTGATTTCCTGGTAGTATGGAACGAACACTGTCCGCCAATAAGGTAAGAACTCCGGGTACAGCGCCTGTGTTGGGAATCTGATTTACTCCCGCCAAAATTTCTGCTTGCCAACTGTTTGACGTCATCTGAAATGGAATCCGGAAATGAAGTTAGGAACAAATCCAAAGACAACAATTATATCCAAAAAAAACGTAATAATAAATTGAATAATTCTGTAAAATTGCTTATATAAATCATGCAATTAAAATTTTGTTTGTTTTAACGGTAGACTGCTCCAAGACCGGTTTTAAATTGCAATATACATGTAAGTCTAGGTTATTATTCATTTGTTTATCGTTTAGTAATATCGAATATTTCCTTCTATTTACTTTCACGTATTATGACTCAGTTGTAGCAGCTGATGTACTCACTATTGATTGTGTCCCCAATGTGGACCAAATCATTGTTTAACACAACAATATTATACACAACATCGCCTGATAATACACAGATTGCAACACGTAACCTGTACGGTCACAGGGGTGGATGTAGGAATTTCTGAAAGGGGGGGCGCGGCAAAATGAGGGCACGTCGTTGAGGTGAGTAGTGGAAGCACTGTATTGCGAGCGTAGTGAGCAAAATAAAATTGGGGGAGGGGGGCGTGGTCTTTTGGGAAAATTCAATCCTTATTGGTGTATTATTAGAGCATTTGCTGTCTTGCTTCAGTGCAAATCAATTTCTATTTATATATTCAAATTTATATAGGCCTATTCTTAAAACGGTGTTTGTGTTTTATTTGAGTACAACGAATTATGACAACAGGTAGATATTGATAATTGAAACACGCTGTTTTGTTTGACTTGTGTCTCACAAATTATATTATTATTACGGTGGAATGACAATCAGGTCAGACAGAAGTTGAGAAAGCTCTCGTCGTCCTCCTAGCCCTACTACCGGGCCGTAGCAAATCCATGATCAACACAGGCAAGAAATAAAATAAGAAACATTGACATTGTGGATAGGCTAGGATTAACCGTAGATTTAAACAGTACCTTCAAAATTGATCGTAAAACCCAACGTACGACACCATTAACGACGTCTAAACCTTTAACATTGGACTGCCGTAAATTTTGATGATAGGGTCTACTACGGCACACAAAAAAAAATAATGCCGTGGCAGACATGCTTTGTGTAGTCTTTTATCATGGCTTTGTCGTTTGCCGTGGAAAACTCGAGCGCTGAGTTTGTGTGCAGAGAAGAACGAAGTCGAGGGGGTTTAAATACGACTGGGCGGCTTTTTTCGATTTTTTCTTTGTGCTTGGGGGCCGAAAATCTGGCGTGGCTACATCCCTGTTCCTTGCATCTGTATCAATTCCAAGAGCTATTTGGCTGATATTTTCGGACATATTTGGTTCTGAGAAAAGGCACTTTCAGAAGTAAAAAAGGCACTTTTAGAAGTAAAAAAGTCACTTTCAGAAGTAAAAAAGTCACTTTCAGAAGTAAAAAAAGCACTTTCAGAAGTAAAAAAGGGCACTGTCATAAATTAGGGGGGGGGGGGGGGGTGCGCGACCCTTGTGTCCCCCCTTAAATCCGCCTCTGGGTCAACCTATGGAACTAAACTCTATATTATACAAATTGCACATGACGTGAGAACTTTTAGACCAAACCCAAACCGAAATAACAGTACACAAATTGTCTGTCCGTGCCGTGATACCAAGTTAACCGAGATGTGAGCAACACGACTTACCTACACTACGGTTTTTCGGGAACTGATAATATTCCCACTGAGACGCAATGAAAACGCATCGTCTTATTATTTTTCATAAATAGATGGTTTTAAAATGAAATCCTGCTTGATAGATATAATTCCGATGGCCTAGTGGTCTAGAGGGCCACGCTTCGACCTCTAGCTGACAGGCCACCTCTGGCTTGCGGCTGTGGTTTCCAGCCCTGGTGTGAGCGCATGTGGCATGGAGGTAGGGACACCTTCTCAACCTCGTGGGTTTCCTACAGGCACTCCGGTTTCCTCTCACTGCCAAAGAGTAAAAGACCCCTACGCGCAAGCGAATTATTGAAATAAAATTAAACTATTTGTTAGTTCCGAAATGCCCTAGTTCTGTTGAGTGGACGTTAAACCCCATTTCTCCCTCTCTCTCTCTCTCTGTCTCTCTCTCATTGCGTTTCGGTATACAATGTATTTGGATTTTATTAGGGTTTTTTTATTGCACGTTTGGGTCTCCATACATCCTATTTCAATCCACGATCTATAAATAAATGAATAGCTAGCTCCCTGTCATTATGACGCATCGTCCTTAAAAAGTATGTTGACAAAACCTTTATCTTACACTGTTCTAATTTCGAAGTGTTAAAAACACAAAGGGTTGGCATCTAAGTGGGATTTTATTAACTTGTCCTGCATAACAAACATTCTTTAACTTACCGTTGATCTGGTTATAGCCTGCTATAGTGGGTTACTAAAAATATAAATAAACGGCAACAGATGGGTTGATGCTATATCGCACCGATTTAAACACGAAAAGGGGAGGAGCTAACAATAGCCATATGTCCAGACTTACCGTTGATCTATAGTGTGTTACTAAAAATATAATTAAACGGCAACAGATGCGGCCAATGATATGCTGAAATAAATATACTCGTTCAACCAGACCTATATTTTAAGAGAGGGAGAGAGAGAGAGAAGAGAGAGAGAGAGAGAGAAATCGGGTTTAACACCCACTCGACACAAAATAGGTCATTTTTGGACTAACGTATGGTTTTCAAATTTTTTGTATTTCAATAATTCGCTTTCGCGTAGGGATATTTTAGCAGTGGGATGAAATTTAAAGCATTCGGTCCATCTAATTCATATTTCGAGAATAGATCTCTGTCCGACTGGCCGCCATATTCACAAATTTGTAGCCTACATTGTTTTGTAATGCGGTCCTTCCCGTTTCACATGATTGATATACACGTAAAGACTAAATAAACTTATTTTATTCCATTAAATGGAACAGAATAAATAAAATGTTCGTCAGCTAGCTTAGTGTCTGTTCTGAAGCGGAGTCGAAGCCAGACGCGGATCCAGAGGGAGGGGGGGGGGGTCTGGAGGTCCAGCGCACCCCACCCCCACCCCCCGACACACTGCTCAGACTTGAATTTGATTTTTTTTTGATTTTTTTGTATTGCCTCAATAATACATCAAATCAATTTACAAATGAACATGATAAGGATAAGGATACAATAAATCGGCTTTAAAAAAAAACTATCATTTTAAAAATAATAAAGTAGTGTACACTGTACTGGGATCGATCAAAGAATCAGAGTATCGATATATCAAGTTAGGTTTCGCAGATAGTTCAAGTTCAATTTTGTTTCTTAGGTAAGCCATATAATGTTCTCTGAAACAGTGTTTTACGCATACATTTGAGGGGCGGTTCCAGGATATTACGAAAGGGGGCGTACTTTGAGGGCGAAGCCCGAATTATGAGCACCGCACTACGTGAACTTCATTGGCTGCTTTTTCCGGCGTGATTTCCCCTTGTCAGTGATGCAGAAGGAGGGCCTGACAAGGACAGCTGCCTAGTCGTTCGGATGGGACGAAAAACCGAGGTCCCGTGTACAAATTGGAGTGCACGTAAAAGATCGCTTGGCAGTTGGAATTCGATATAAGAGTAGGCCGTAGCGCCGCTGCCCGGGCAAAATGTCCCTCATATTACACTGTTGGCGTATGCCCGTCTTCAATTGGCCCAGGTTAGGTGCTTAAGCGTAGGACGTTAAACCCCATTTCATTCTTTCATTGGTTGCTAGTCTCTCAAAGATCCAAGGTTAAAATAATCGTTTTAACTTTGAAAATAATTTAAGGTTGTGCACCTGTATATTTAAACGAACTAGTGACTGTGAAAAGTCCACTCCAAAATACGCGTTCTTCAGAGGGTTATACGCTCCAATTCCCGAAGAAAAATCCCAAAACCAATTTCTATGGCGATCGAGCATTCAAGTACTGTGCTCCGAGGCTCTGGAATGCTCTGCTTGTCTCTCTTCGAACAATTTCAAATTCAGAATCTTTCAATGAATGAATGAAATGGGGTTTAACGTCCTACGCTTAAGCACCTAACCTGGGCTAATTGAAGACGGGCATACGCCATACGGTGTGCTATGAGGGAAATTTGGCCCGGGCAGCGGCGCTACGGCCTACTCTTATATCGAATTCCAACTGCCGGGGGATCTTTTGCGTGCACTCCAATGTGTACACGGGACCTCGGTTTTTCGTCCCATCCGAACGACTAGGCAGCTGTCCTTGTCAGGCCCTCCATCTGCATCACTGACAAGGGGAAATCACGTCGGAAAATCGAGATGAACTTTCTCGGCCAATGCAGGGATCGAACACCCGACCTCCAGGCTAGCGAACCAGCGCCTTATCCACTTAGCCACCGCGATCCCCCAGAACCTTTCAAACGTCGACCATAAAAACAATGGATAAACATTGTCTGTCAGTTTTACAGCATCCATGGGAACACTTATGGCCCTTCCACCTTCGTTGTTCTAGCTTATTGTCATCACTCCTGTCCCTTCGTCCACAATTTGTTCATGGACACTCTACAGGTCACAATTTTTATTCGATTTTTATGAAACTTTAAATATAGGTTTATCTACCATTGTCTACCAAAGACATGGGCGCAGATCCCGGTGGGGATACCGGGGCGCGTCCCAACCATTATTTGTAGTGGTGGGGACATGGTATACTGTGTACCCACCACTTATTTTCGATGTTTTGCTTAAGGCTTAGTCACACTAGTGGATTTATCCTGAGGTTTTATATCCATAAGCTAAATCCTTTCATGTGAACGGGAAAATTTGTCCTATAGGCTATAGATTTTCTGACCTACGGACAAATCCTTAGGTTTAGAACAAGTCCTATTTTCGTAGGATTTGTACTGTGAATTGACCAATCAAAATGGCAGACGTCTAACTCAACCGGGCCGAGACAGAGAATATTTTTTTTATTTCAATTGTCAAAGCGTGCTGTGGTCTATTCAGTCCGGAGATTACCATAAACGAGAGAAAAGAAATCTTTGTAGTTTCCTTCATATTTACATTTCTGGTATTACTGATCACATGACCAAAACCTATAGGATTTTACTAAATGTATGATCATAAAAACCCAGAGGATCTATCCTTTAAGATGTTCGCTAGGATTTGTCTTAAAGGAAAAATCCACTAGTGTGACTCGGCCTTTACTGTTTATTTTTTTAAAATTGAAATGATTCCAGGGCTTTTATTGACATTTCAGAAAGTGTTGATCCCAGGCACTTGAGGCCAGGGTCCATAAAGTTGTACAGCTGCACTGGTGGCCGATTTGAATTTAACAAGGAATATGTGATAATACATATTATAACAGTAAATAATTAAAATATTCCGTAGGGATTATATTAATATGTATATCATGTAGGTTTGCATATCTGATACGCTGGATATTGGAGGGCTAAAACGTGTTGCCAATTTCCGTATTACACGGTAGACTTTATCTTTTAATATAAACAATTGGTATATTATTTTACAGGTATACAAAATGTTTCTGTTTTATTCAATAAACAATTTATTGCCAATTCACGTGGAGAGATATGGTGTTAAATGTGTTACAAATAAACAATTGGTATATTAATCTAGCTTTTTACAGCTACAAAAGAACATTTATGTTTAATCGAAAATTTGACAGGAGAGTGATACAGCTGGTAGGCCATAATTAAATGTTGTTGACATTGAAAACACGACTTTTTGGTTAATTCAAATCTTCAACATTGCAGTTGCTATATTACCGTGAAAAGATGGACTTTCGATATTCAATATTTAAGGCAATTGAACATTTTACATTGGCACCCGATTCGTGTGCCAGAATGCTTTTGTATGAAACCATTCGATGAACAAGGCTAAACATATCCTATGTAGGAAAAAAAATTGAAATTTGACAGCAGGGAGACGCATTTTTAGACCACTTCTGAGCCTGAATTCAGGTCTGATCATAACAATTAAATTAGGAGAATTTTCACTATTTTATGATAAATATTGTCTCTCAAGAACGATTTTTGACGATAACAATTATATCAAAATCACACTCTGAATATTTTCTCATCGTATTCAAATACCGAAAAATGAATCTAGGTTCAAAATTCAAAACCATATTCATATACATATATGTATGATTTTGTATGTACAATTAGTGCCCTCAGAGGGGCCCGCTTATACGGGTGAGAGGAGTTATCAAACAGGGGCCCGTGAGGATACCGTCCTCATAACCTCACCACCAGCACGCCCCTGGTATACTGAAACGGCTCTTGTCATTTTAATTGATTTTCTCTTCACGTTAAATTTAGTTTTTTTTTATTGATAATTATGTTGATAGGCGAGGATACATACATATTGTAGCGTTTTACAATAACTGCAACAAGTCGAATAAATTATAAAATGATAATATGACATATAAAATGAAATATAAAGTAACAGCCAATTAAACTATAAATTTACAAACAAATAAAATGACAAATAAAATAATAAAAATGAGATGTAAATATATCACAGACTAATTA
The DNA here is from genome assembly GCA_917208275.1 of Patella pellucida. NCBI lineage: Eukaryota > Metazoa > Mollusca > Gastropoda > Patellidae > Patella > Patella pellucida. The sequence continues at coordinate 3,816,285 of OU795043.1, read as the reverse complement.
GCTAATTAAAAACTATTTTAAAAGATTGGTCTTAAGCAGAAGTTTAAAATGGGGTGGGGATCACCACAATTACTAGACTATTGCGATTGTAGCACGAATCGTTCCTTAACAAATCTTGATACCAATGAACTTATTAAATCTATCATATATTTCAACATGAATTGAATATGTGGTTTATCAGTGAGAGAGATAAAAACAACGGGGTATGGCGTCCACTCGACACAAACTAGGTCATTTCTGGACTGACACATGGTTCAATTTCATTTTGATAATTCGCTTGCACGTAGGGGTCTTTAACAGTGGAGGAAACCCGAAGGACCCGGATAAACCCAACGAGGTTGGACACGTACAACCGGGGAATAGAAATCACGCCATTCGTCTCAATGACAGACATTACGATAAAGCGCGCTTGCGCTAACAACCCGGCCATCAAACCCCCGGGCCAAATCACAAACAGGAAGGGAGGGAAATGGGGTTTAACGTCGACTCGACACAAACTAGGTCATTTTGCGCGTAGGGGCCTTTAGCAGTGGGAGGAAACCTGAGTGCCCGGAGGAAACCCACGAGGTTGAGAAGGTGCCCCTATTTCCATGTCACATACGCTCAAACTAGGGCTCGAAACCACAGCAGCAAGCCATAGGTGACCGGCCAATTAGAGGTCGAAGCGCGGCACTCTAGACCACTAGGCCATCCCAACCCCCCAAATCACAAACAAGACCAACTTTTTTCACTAAAGGTAAATTGACTGTTACTATCTTTCTCTAACTAGTATAATGTTATAAGAATATAGAACCGCCATCACCCTTTCAGTGCTGTTTGTTTCTTCAATTAAATATTTAACCCTTCTGCGTATACAAAGGGTATTTTGAGACACCGCCACCATCCGGGCATATCCTTAACATTTGTGGGGAGCTGGTTCATAATTGTCTAGCGAGAATTTTATATATTGTCAGCTACTTTATGTCGAATATAATGCTGCAAATAGAATGGGCGTGAACCATTGCAACATTCGTCATTTGACAAGAAACTACGATTATTACATTATCTGACAAAATAAACATTTTACCATTGGTACATGAATCGTGTAGCATAATGCGTTTCAGCCCCATTTGTAACAAGGGACTCCAAGAAAGAGGGTAGACCTATTCCACAAATCATGTCAAACGATGATGTCATATTGCTGGGGATGGGTGGACCTTTTACAGTTTTTTGAATGTTTGTTACAAAATGGTGTCTAAATATGCATTCTCGGTGATTTTGGGGAGGTTTTGCCATTAAAAAAATAGTTCAGAGAGCAATTTTTTAAAAATTAAACACTTTATTGATTGGTTTTTGTCGATTAAAATATTTAAAACACTCATATCCACTCTGCCAGTTTCCTTTCCCTTTGTCTTCTTTCTGGACGGCCCATGGACTGTCCCCACCACTATTTTTTGGCGATCAGCGCCCCTGACCAAAGATCTCTGATCCTTTCGATATGCCCCCCGATTGTACGAAAAAACACGTTTTTCAGCTTTATACCCATACGATCTTGGCGCCTTTCTAAATAATCGCGTGTCATTTTTACAAGGGTAGCAAATTAGGCCTGAGGCCTTTTTCCAATTTGGCCCTTGGCACAGATTGTACGAATGATTACGATCATTACTGCAGGAAGAAACCGAAGAACTCGGGGGAAACCTGCCTGATCGGACGGGAGACCGAATATCCCTCTCACTTACAACGATAAATTTCTTGCCCTGAGCTGGGATTGAACCCTCGTTGCATTGGTGAGAAGCCGCCTCTGGGCAAATCTGTTCCCGTTTGAAATCTCCTACAGAAAGCATTGGCCGTGGGTCTAACATTTCCTTGCACTAGCGAGAATCGAACTCATGATGACACCCATGCGTTTCACTCTACACTGAGCTATCTCAAACACAAAACCCAGTACCTAGTTAAAATACTTTTAACGTTAAACTGTTTAACGTTAAAATTGGTACAGTCTAAGACCCTTTATGCAAGTTCAAATAGGCTCAAACACAATTGTCAACACATACCATTATAGTTTGGTAATTCTATGACAAATAGTGAAGACTGGACCACAAAAATAGTTACTGAACACTTTTTCTTTGTAGTAATGCGTTCTACATATGCATAGCGATGTATTTTGTATGATGTAATTACACAAGCGGCCATGATTCCCCATGACACTTCACGAGATAAATTTTCTCGTAGCAGTTGGGTTTCATCAAATCATATATTTATGCGGTAAGGCTTCACCTTTATTTCAAGTGGAATTAATTTATTATATGTTGAGCTATGTGCAGTACTGTTTTGGTTCAGTTAATGTGTAAATTAAGGGAGTTATAGACCAGAAACTTTTTTGTAGTCATTTGACTAAAAAACTTGCGCCAAACCACTACTGTCGTCTGAAGTGGGCGGAAGACATCAGTAGTGGAACCATTTCTACCCAGTACCGGGCATCAATTCCATGTCACTTGATTCCATTTCCGTCAAATCGGAACGTACTGCAGGTACAACAAACCACCACCACCACCTCCCATTAAAGCGAGAATTTCAAATTTTCTTAGAAAGTCAAAACATAATTATTTCTAGTTCTTTTGCTCGATATCAACTCACTATTATACGATCATGGGCATTATTCCCCACCCTTAAAAATCTATGACCCAGCACACAGGAAATAACAACATGGGGTAGCCAGTCTCCAATTGATATTTTTACCAATTTCTCAACTGGCAATAGTGAATTAATAATAAAAATTATAGGATTATTCTTTAACAAGTAAGGACTGTTTATGAATACTGTCACCACTATAGATAACGAGCCTATATAATAACCTTTCTATTGTGTAATTAATTATGGGTTACCATAACACTAATATAATATCCTGGAGAATAGGCCTCTTAAGAATATTCTAATAAGAAGAATGTATGTTAATATCTTAATGCATGTATATAGTTAACATAGCTTATTCTCCATGTCTATAATCTTCTTTGTATTCTTTTAATATTTTAATCTGTGTCTAAATTGTTGTGTTTAATTAAAATTATAATGTAGGTAGCTAGGGGTTACATCTTCAGGTATATAAATGTGAAGATGGACCCAGCAAAGACAAGTTAGGGAATAGATACAGTTAACAGGCTACATTTAGCATATGCCAACTCACCAGTTGAGAAGGCGCCATATCTCCATGCCACATACGCTCACACCAGGGCTCAGAACCACAGCCGCAAGCCAGAGGTGGCCGGCCAGCTAGAGGTCGAAGCGCGGCACTCTAGACCACTAAGCCATCCCAACCCCCCTTGTTACGACGAGTCGTAAAAATAGTCACCAGGCTATTGTTACCACGAGGCCTTCAAAGCCCTCTTAATTGCTGCCTTAAATTCTGAAAACGTTGGAAATACGGCTTCTTTTTCAAAGCTGGTTTTGGGGAGATTGGTAGCCATTTTGGAATTTGTTCTAAACCTTGCTCAATCTGGTGGTAACCATAGCCACTCTGTTTCAGGCGACAATTTCCCCGTTTACACCATTTAGTTATAAAACATCTCACGCGTTGTTCGGCGACTTTTGATCTTTTAGGTTTTGTTGTAGAGCATCGAGAGAGAGAGAGAGAGAGAGAGAGAGAGAGAGAGAGAGAGAGAGAGAGAGAGAGAGAGAGGGGTCTTACGTCCACTCAACACAACTAGGTCATTTTGGGACTAACATATGGTTTAATTTTATTTCAATAATTCGCTTAGGGGGTTTAGCAGTGGTAGGAAACCGAAGTGCCCGTAGGAAACCAACGAGGTTGAGTGTAGAGCGTCTGACATGCTCTCAATTATATGCTACGGTTGAAAGTTACAAAGACAAGGAGAGGAAAGTCGGGACAGCCCTCCGGTGGCGGATTAAGTTCCACCAAGGCCTGAAGCGACAGTTGTAAAAGGGCACATTTAAAATGGCGTGGGCCTAATTAATTTCGGGTCAGGGCCTATGTTGATTCCAGTTGGGCCTAACCCCCACCCCCTAAAATTCATTGTCTATGCGTTTTTAATCGTATCTTTGGGCCTGAGGCTGCAGCCTCATCAGCCTCACTGACAATCCGAAACTGCTTGGCGGCCCATTAAAGCCACAGACTACATATAACATGAACATCATCGCTCCATGGCCGGTCTAATACCCCCCCCCCCCCCCTGTATTATATTCAGATGAAAAAAAATATTTTATTTATGCGAATTAAACAAAAAAAAAATTCAATTTTTGTCCGGCGAGCCCTTCGCCTCAAGGTTATTTAGTGATAATCCTCACTTCCCTAAACATGGATTTCAGAAGCTTATTGCGCAGCTCATTTTTCATCTACCACCGACTTGTTCAACTTTTCACAGCAAAATTACAAGACTGGTGTTTACCCACTCTATCAGATTCAAACTACAGCGATGGTGAAATATTTTATTTGTAAATGATTTTTAACTACAATAATGTAATATATTTTAACGGATAAATTATCACTTGGTCTATATTAAACAATATTTTAAAAACTACGAAATGGGGTTGCCCTCAGAAACATATCCACCCCGCACCCACGACTACATGTTGGTATGTCGAAAATTTCGAAATAATTTGACCCATTCTAATTCCCATAACGGTTTATGTGCCAAGTTTAGGAAAATAGGAAATTTCGAATGTTGACCTACACCATGACGGTCTGTCGGACAAGATTCACCCCCCACCCTCACATCACTTTGAAATGCCGAAACTTTCGAAATTTGTTTGACCCCGTTCAAATTCCCATAAAGGGTTGTGTACCAAATTTAGAAAAATGCAAAATTTAGAAGTTTGTCATGTAGCTTAACAGAGAATTGGGCATGAAATATGGGCTTATAAAAAAAAATATTGTTTCATATGGAAGCAATTTTGAAATGGTTATTTCTAAAGTCGTATTAAGTTACTAAGACAAAAACAATAATACGAATTATATGGGAATATTTGTTTCCAAAAAAACAAATATTCTGTCAGAAAAGCCTACATTTGAGTAATATTAGATAATCAAAACCTCCCCTCGAAAACAATCAAATATGAAAAGGTAACATCTCATTTACCCCAAAAAAATCCTGCTGCTCAGTCGAAAGTTTCGAAAGAAATGTAATTTGACCTCATTAAGAATCCCGTAAAGTTTCATGTCCCAAGTATAGACAATAAAAAATTTTGAATGTTGACCTAACGTCTATATAAAGTATTATGTTACCCAAAATTACAAATTCTGATCTTTGTAGGCGTTTCTGACATAAGTGGTCAGTATTGATCGCCGGCTACCCAACCCTAACTCCCATTTAGGAAGGGGGAGGTAGGATTTTCCAAACTGCTCTGATCAACTGGAAGTGTTTACTCACTACTGACCTTACATATATAAACATAATCATGCATAAAATGAAAAATAATAATAGTAGACATCTGTAGACAACTTCATTGGAAAAATACTAGTTTGGCAATAACAAACTTTTTAAGATAAATTGATGACTGTTGGCGGTATATAACAATAGTAAAATCCAAATTGCAAACGAACCCCATCAATATTTGAATCAAAATGTTACAGTAGAGTCATCAGCTTACATGTCTTGGACATACCTTTACATTGGGAAGTGATTTGATAGACTTTTAGTGAGGAAAGCTTTCTTGCAAATCGGACAACAATCCAACAAATATTGCATCTAGCTTTACCATCGAGAGCTAATTATGGTCTGAATAAGTTAGTTAATGTATAATTTATAATTTCTATAACATCTGAAGCCTAAATTAAGACTTGTAGTAATCAGATTTAGCTCTTGAATAATGTAACTTTAAGAAACAATAATGTAACATATTTTAACTGATAAATTATCACTTGGTCTATATTAAACAATATTTTAAAAACTACTAAATGGGGTTGCCCTCAGAAACATATCCACCCCGCACCCACGACTACATGTTGGTATGTCGAAAATTTCGAAATAGTTTGACCCATTCTAATTCCCATAACGGTTTATGTGCCAAGTTTAGGAAAATAGGAAATTTCGAATGTTGACCTACACCATGACGGTCTGTCGGACAAGATTCACCCCCACCCTCACATCACTTTGATATGCCGAAACTTTCGAAATTTGTTTGACCCCGTTCAAATTCCCATAAAGGGTTTTGTTCCAAATTTAGAAAAAATGCAAAATTTATAATTTTGACATGTAGCTTAACCGAGAAATGGGCTTGAAATATGGGCTTATAAAAAACAAAATATTGTTTAATATGGGAGCAATTTAGAAATGGTTATTTCTTAAATCGTACTAAGTTTCCAAGAAAAACACAATAATACAAATTATATGGGAATATTTGTTTCCAAAAAACATTAAATATTCTGTCAGAAAAGCCTACATTTGACTAATATTAAATAATTACTGAAATAAACCTTAATCAAAACCTCCCCTCGAAAGCAATACAAATATGAAAAGGTAACATCTCATTTACCCCCAAAAAAACCTGCTGCTCGGTCGAAAGTTTCGAAAGAAATGTAATTTGACCTCATTAAGAATCCCATAAAGTTTCATGTCCCAAGTATAGACAATAAAAAATTTTGAATGTTGACCTAACGTCTATATAAAGTATTATGTTACCCAAAATTACAAATTCTGATCTTTGTAGGCGTTTCTGACATCAGTGGTCAGTATTGATCGCCGGCTACCCAAACCTAACTCCCATGTAGGAAGGGGGAGGTAGGATTTTCCAAACTGCTCTGATCAACTGGAAGTGTTTACATCACTACTGACCTTACATATATAAATATAATCATGCATAAAATGAAAAATAATAATAGTAGACATCTGTAGACAACTTCATTAGAAAAAATACTAGTTTGGCAATAACAAGCTTTTTTAGATAAATTGATGACTGTTGGCGGTATTTAAAAATAGTATAATCCAAATTGCAAACGAACCCCATCAATATTTGAATCAAAATGTTACAGTAGAGTCATCAGCTAACATGTTTTGGACATACCTTTACATAGAGAAGTGATTTGACAGACTTTTAGTGAGGATATCGGTTTAAACTACAAGAGAGACATGCCCAAATGCTATGTGAATTTTAATGAATACACGTGCCAGTTACTTCCCGACCAAGAACTGTAAACTAGCTATCAGGTATAACTGGGGGGGGGGGGCAATCACACGTCTTCAAAGATAACTGGCCCCGTCGAGGACCAATGAATTGGGTGTGCACACCAGAATCGACGGAAACGTCATAGAAACGAGACAGAATGCGGGAATATATTTCATCGAGAATCTAGATTAACAATGTCATAACTAGTGAAGAAACTGTTAATTTGTGTTGTAGGGATGTAGAAGAAACTGTTTGGACAGGAGAAGGTGTGTATGTATGAGGAAACTGTCAGTCCCATCTGACCGTCGGTGCGTTTTCTCCCGATAGAGATAAACATCTTCGGTGTGATCTTTGTTGTTTAAGTTATGACAAGCTACCCCAGGCATAACAGATAAACTCTATCCCTCAAGTAGTTTTACACCTCAAGCCTAACTAAAAGTCAATGTTTCCAAGGGGTCTCTATTTTAAGATGTGTTTCAAACTTGTCAACAGAATGTTCTTTACTGTACCTATTCAACGAACCCATGAAAATTTAGAAAATATATACAGTATATACATCAACCTGTTATTGCTAATCTAGAATTTCCCTATTCAACTGCCATTTCCAAGTTGAGTTCCTGGTACCATAAACTGCTGTTGACATCCATCCACATCACAGCTGGAAAAAAGGTAAACTATGCAATAAAATTGTCCAAATGACATAGTTGAAAATTTGCCCACCTGTACAACACCATTAATATTTCAGCAAATCTGAAACATTTTCGAAAACTACGAATGAATGTTTCCTAACGTCATGATGTATTGTTTTGTGACAAGAAAAAGTCAGCTTGCGCTCAACCACCTTTATGCTGTATTGTTTTGCGACTAGAAAAGGTCAGTTTGCAGCTGAACTATGATTCCTTCAAAGTAAACAGATATGTTTAGTTGAAATATCACAGTTTGGAAGGCGTAATTTCTGTTTCCAGGAATGTCTCAACAGTCTACATGTATAATTTGATTCAAAGACAACCATTGTATGTAATTAAGTATATCACATGAAATTTAATTTGATTTATTTATAAAGTTTAGGGATAATTTAGAAATAACTAATCTAAAGTATGGTATTAATGCCTACCCTGTCTGTCTTCTATATCCGTGATAATCAGCATATTGTTCATTTGGTGATTTAACATTGTTGTGGTCCTGCAAGATATACAAAGTTATACATTTTGTGTTTATAACATCAGGAAGTATCTTGGCATGCTAACAGACAAACTTGCTGCCCACAGGAACTAGAGAAGTTGTAATTAACAAGTATGTTTTTTTAATGTTTTAGAGACGTACAAATATATATTTGAACTACTGATAAGTGAAATGGAAAGTTTTAACACAATCAGCTACCCCCATTCGTGAAACTCCCATGAATAACCACTACTATTTCGGTTCACCGTGTTACATTATAGGACATTTCATATTCTAAATAAAACTCAGATATAATGTTTGAAATTTTGTATTACAGAAAATATTAATGCTTACCTCATCAATTGCATAACAATTGCCTGTACAATGTACAATGTCTGTACTGTACAATAATGCCTACCCTGTCGGTGTTCTATATCCGTGGTAATCAGAATATTGTTCATTCGGTGATTTAACATTGTTGTGGTCCTGCAAGATATACAAATTTATACATTTTGTGTTTATAACACCAGGAAGTATCCTGACATGCTAACAGACACACTTGCTGTAATTAACAAGTATGTTTTTTTTTTAATATTTAAAAAATAAGGAAACAGTGAATTATTAGAGACATACAAATACATATTTGAACTAGTGATAAGAAGTGAAATGGAAAGTTTAAACACAATCAGCTACCCCCATTCGTGAAATTCCCATGAATAACCACTACTATTTTGGTTCATCGTGTTACATTATACGACATTTCATGTTCTAAATAAAACTCAGAAATAATGTTTGAAAATCTGTATTACAGAAAATATTAATGCTTACCTCATCAATTGCATAACAATTGCCTGTACAATGTCTGTACTGTACAATAATACTCCCATGTATAATATGCTGCATGTCCTGCTCATCCACAACTATCACCGTCTTTATACGTCCCTTACAAACATATCCCCACGACCCTGTGAATGAGAGGAGGACTATTAAGTATTGTTCATTCTAAATTTCCATACTTTATCTAATCTCAGTTTATGTCCTTTAACCGGCACCGTCACTATTTTTGAAGGACCAAAATATATTTATGTTTTTTTTAACAAATTTACAATAATAATACTGTAAAATACAATCTGTTTATGGACTAATAAAAAATACAGCCATGTTTTACTTTTTTCTATTGTCATACACAAAAAAATATTAAAATCTACCAATGGTGACGAATAACTCACCTGTATCCGTAAGCTCTCTATAGACCCCACTATCAACAATACATCTATGTTTATCATAGAAACACGCTATACAAGATTATCTGTACTGGGCTCCCAGGAGAAATTTGCAATATACGTTAAAGGCATTGACAATCTAAGATAAACCAAATATCAGGATATATTAAATATAGCACCCCTATGCAAATGCAAAATAGTGTAAAAAGTGAAAAACATGCAAAAAATAATTAGTTGCCTAAAGGAGTTGTGGGATTAGTTGATGCTGGTTGGGGCCATATTTATATATATCCCAATTTAATTACTCCCCATGTCTACAACTTTCAACCAAAAATACCTAATAATAAATCATGGAAAAACTTCACATGATATTTACAAACGAATCTGGTGCACAAGCCAAGCTTATACAAAACCAACAAGCAAGAATATAAAGACAGACCCAGTACAAGATAAACAATAACGTGTGTGGACCTCTCTATGATATCATAAACTTAAGTGTCTTTAGTGTAATCTGAAAATAAAAAAAAACACGAATTAAATTAGCATTAGCTGTTTTCCTAAACTCAAATCAATATGCCTATCAATTGACAAATACATTGGTGTTAAAGGATTAGGCCTACATTAACGAATATGTCAGTAACATATTTGGACTAGACCTCACAGGTCTGATACAGGAAAGAAACTATAGTCTATGTCGGCCTAGTTTGACGAAAATATTGTAATTAATATGGTGAAGATCGTTTATTTAAAAGAAAAGGGCAGCTTACCCAAAGAACACTACCACGCCGCCATCGTCCGACCGATAAGAGGAGATATGTCTGTAATATGTAATAGAAATATGGAAGTAAATAAAATGGAAAATTCTGTGTGAAAGACTCTAGCCTTGGCCTATACAATAATCTTTTAAAACTTTATGATGCTAGTTTATTGCTACGCCAAAGAAATACAAACTTTCATTATTCATGTGAGGTGGGCGATAAATCAGAAAATACGTCTCATTTTGTCACTTGATTTGTATTTGTATAACTTGTGAAAGCTGGCACTTCCCCTTTAATAATGTACAATGCCTACGGTTTGTATTAATTTGTAACACCCGGCCATCTTACTCTGTGCATATATTTTAGGTCCGGTTTAGTGCAAATAAATCACGTAACTCTTATTTAACGTCCACTCGACACAAACTAAGTAATTGCAGGACTTACATATGGTATAATTTTATTACAATAATTCGCTTATACGTCCTAGGTGTTTTTAGCACTGAAAAAACCCCGAAAGACTCAGAGAAAACCTACTGGGTTGGACATATCCATCTCTTATCATCACGTCCAAATATTGATCGACTATTTAAATGGGGGTTTAAAGTCCTACTATTAAAAATTTACTAACCTGTTTGATACGAGAGACTTGCCATATTGGCTAATGTGAAGAGATGCTTCCACATGGCCGACCAATTTCAAATTGAAGGGCGGTTGTTTGAGGGTTGCCTTCTTTGTTTGTATCTGACATCTACTCACCATAAGGTTACTAAGAATACCTGATAACTCACCCAAAAGACAACTCATCCAAAGACAACTCAACCCAAGTTAGAAGACAACTCATCCCAAGTTAGAGAGAAAGAGAGAGAGAATAGGGTTTAACGTCTATTCGACACAAACTATGTCTTTTCGGGACTAACATATGGTTTAATTTTATTTTAATAATTCGCTTGCGCGTAGGGGTCTTTTATAGCAGTGGGGGGAAACCGGAGGATCCGGAGGAAACCCTACTCCTTGCCACGTGCAACCGGGGATTCGATGACAAACTTTATGATACAGCGCGCGCACGCTAACCATTCAGCCACCCCCCCTCCCATTTCACTAAAAACGTTGGCCCCAGTTGATTGTTTACATATTGTCTGATAGAATTTGTCAGAATGTGACATTATATCTAGTGTTCGGATATTCGAACACTAATACTATTCGAATATTCGACGGGTCTTGAAATTGGTATTCAGTATTCGAATACTATTCGAATATTTTCAATATAATGAAAATGGTTTATTTTCAATTTATTAAAATTTCAAATCAATTATTAAATACGTGAAACCTCTGTTGACTCGCGAAAAACGAACAAAAAAATATTTTTGCAATTGATCATTTACGTATACTGCCAGTTTGTACACAAGAACTCGGCCTTCCACGACATCAAAACAAGATTTTCCATCACCAATGTATAGGAATTCTTCCGCGCTGCATCCGAAACAAAGGGTATCTCGTTCATTCGTGGGTCTAGCACTGCAACATTTCACGGAAGTCATTTTCGTCTAGTCGTTTTTCTCTATAAGCAGAAAACAGTATCTTCATGTTGGTGATGAATGTGGCCCAGTGGGTTCACCCAGCTGTTTCTTCATGACGAGTCCTGGCAAATTCATCACAATGTCATACAGATAGCATCGTATAGTGAGTTTCGCTACACATGTGTTCAGATAATTATAATGTAAAGGTGTTCAATGATATCACACACTAATAATTAGCTTTAACCTAGAATCAGAATTCAGCATCGGGGTCCCTGCGTGGCTAGTTACCGAATAGCTGTCTCTGAAGGGGTAGCACCCTTACAAGCAGAGAGAGAGCGAGACAGAGAGAGAGAGGTGGGGTTAAACGTCCACTCAACACAAACCAGGTCATTTCGGGACTAACATATGGTTCAATTTTATTTCAACAATTGGCTTGCGCGTAGGGGTCTATAGCAGTGGGATTAAACCAGATGACCCGGAGAAAACCCACAAGGTTGGACAGGCGATCCTACTCCTTGTGACGTGCAACCGGCGAATCGAAACAACCACAGTTGAACCAATGACAAATCTTATGATACAAGGCGCACACGCCAACCATTCGCCCCCCCCCTTACATACATGTACAATCTGCAGTTAAGTAATCCAATATATACTGTAGGTAATCGAAATAAGCTTAGGATGTAAATGTGGCAAGGAAAGTCGCCTTTAATAATATTTGAACGCAAATAGAATAAATAATGTAGATATTCGAAAGTATTCGAATATTGCGATTGCTATTCGAATATTCGAATATTATTTTCGACGAGCGAATATTCGAATATTCGTGCCGAACACTAGTTCCTACCCGTCTTTTTGTACTCATGCCACAATTCTATAAATACATTATCATCAACGTTTGAAAAAGTGGGTGTCTTCGTTCGCTTCCATTTTGCTTATTTATAAAGTCACATGACATTTCGCTTCTCATGCGATGTTATTTTGTTTAATTTTGTTTCAATAATTAGTTTGCGCGTAGGGGTATTTAGCAGCGGGAAAATCCACGAGGTTGGACAAATGACCCTACTCCTTGCCACGTAAAACCAGATATTCAAAACCACGCCAGTTGACTCAATGACAGGCTATACGATACAGCGTGCATGTGCTAACCATTCAGCCATCCAACCCCCCGATAATCATTTGGACTTAAATTTTCAGGATCCAAAGCTATATACCATACCAGTTATGAAAAAAAAAGGTTAATAATATTTGTTATATTTTATTATTTACAAATGTTAACAATTTGAATACCACATTAAAATATTTTTATATTTAAAGATACATTATGTAAGATTTAAATAAAGAGCTGACAGTTCTCACTATAATAGTTAAATATAGGTTGCCAGGCAACGAAACATACGCACACAGCAGCTAAATCGTCCCGACAGTCAACAAGAGTTGTCGCATTTTTTTGGTAACGAAACATTTATATTACACTAAAATCTCATTATGAAATTATCAGAAAATCATTCAAATTTGTTTGGCTTTGATAAAGTTCTCCTCCATGCTGTTCAAGTTATCAAAATTCATTGAAACTCAATATACTTGTTCGTCTCATGACCTTCAACACTGTGTATAAATTTAAAGTCAATCGGATATTAACTTTAGCCTCTAGAGCGTCCACAAGATTCTTTGAAGTGATCAAGAGCCATAACTCTGACAGAAATTATTGGAAATCGATGAAAATCAATAGGCTTCTACGTCTCATGACCTTAAACACTTTGTATAAATTTAAAGTCAATTCGTAATTCGTTGAAATTTTCAGTCAAATTGATCCACTATGAACCGACATATCAGCTTTGCACATTTCTGTCTAGCCTCGTTCATCATTACTAAAATTAGTACGTTAAAAAGCATAGTCTCGATTATCCACTGTTTTGATTTAATTATCAATGAGCGTTAGCAGCATATATGATCCCAATCCAGTCAATATTGAAGGCTAGCCTTGACATCGAGAGTTGATTATGGTCTGGGTAAGTTAATTAGTGTCTAATTGATAATTTAGATAAGATTTCAGGCCTAAAGAAAGACATACTAAAGGCAGATTTAGCTCTTGCATAAAGCATGTTTAAAAGGAAATTTATCTGTATGTGCAAATCTACATAATAAATGTGTATTCAAATACTATAGTGCAAAATGGCCATAAGCAATAAACTTCAGTACCAAATGGCCTGAAAACAATCCTAATGAGGAACTGATCAAAGGAATGCAGTACAAAATGGCTGTCAGAAATGGATTGCAGTACAAAATGGCTGTAGGCAATGGACTGTAGTACAAAATGGCCGTAGGCAATGGACTGCAGTACAAAATGACTGTAAGCAATGGACTGCAGTACAAAATGGCTGTAGGCAATGGACTGCAGTACAAAATGGCCGTAGGCAATGGACTGCAGTACAAAATGGCCATAAGCAATGGACTGCGGTTCGAATTGACTGTAGGCAATGGTCTGCAGTACAAAATGGCCGTAAGCAATGCACTGTTGTACAAAATGGACATAAGCAATAGACTGCAGTACAAAATGGACATAAGCTATGGACTGCAGTTCAAAATGGACATAAGCTATGAATTGCAGTACAAAATGACCATAAGCAATAGACTGCAGTACAAAATGACTGTAGGCAATTAACTGCAGTACAAAATGACTTGTGGAATTACCAGGGAATTTTATTAAACCAGCAGCCTTGAGACAATATCTCTGCTCGTATGGGTATAAACACTCTACAAAAGACGCAATTTGGGACTTTTTGTAAAAGCGACACCTTTTCCTGTTTAAAGTAAACCGGTAGTCATATCACAAATGTATGGGGGTAGGTACATATCACTTACTGTCGTGCAGCCGAGATTTGATGTAGGGTACCGGAATCTGTCGAGGTTTGCCGAGTGATGAACAAGCCTGGAAATAAGGCACCTGTCACAGACAATGTCAGGCACAGATTCAGGTCTTGTCAGGCACAAAACCTCTAGTACCTATCAGTTTGCTCGGCACTGATTTGTCTTTTTTATTGAGATTGTTAATACATGTCCGGTTCTTAGTTGAAAATCACTTTTAAACATATAATTTGATTAAAATACAGATCTATACTTTGTTTGTTTTTTATACTTTCGATGGCCTACACTACATGGAGATTTGACAAGTTGTAGTGGAGAGAGAGAGAGAGAGAGAGAGAGGGAGAGAGAGAGAGAGAAAGAGAGAGATGGGGTTTAACGTCCACTCGACACAAACTTTGGTTTTTTAAAATTTTATTTCAATAATTTGCTTGCACGTAGGGGTCTTTAGCAGTGGGAGGAAACCGAATTACCCCCGTGGGTTGTACTGGAAGGTCGTACGAGCATGTTTTTATGTATGGCGTAAGATATTGATTAATCATTCAGTGGGTCAATACGCTCCTGGCCTCAAGGTTATTCCGTGATAATCGTCACTTCCCTAAACATGGATTTCAAAAGCTTATTGCGCAGCTCATTTTTCATCTACCCCCAACATGTTCAACTTTTCACAGCAAAATTACAAGACTGGTGTTTACCCACTCTATCAGATTCAAACTACAGCGATGGTGAAATATTTTATTTGTAAATGATTTTTAACTACAATAATGTAATATATTTTAACGGATAATTTATCACTTGGTCTATATTAAACAATATTTTAAAAACTACCAAATGTGGTTGCCCTCAGAAACATATCCACCCCGCACCCACGACTACATGTTGGTAGGCCTATGTCGAAAATTTCGAAATAATTTGACCCATTCTAATTCCCATAACGGTTTATGTGCCAAGTTTAGGAAAATAAGAAATTTCGAATGTTGACCTACACCATGACGGTCTGTCGGACATGATTCACCCCCCACCCTCACATCACTTTGATATGCCGAAACTTTCGAAATTTATTTGACCCCGTTTAAATTCCCATAAAGGGTTGTGTTCCATTTAGGAAGGGGGGGGTAGGATTTTCCAAACTGCTCTGATCAACTGGAAGTGTTTCAAATGCAACTTGGATTTAAACATATTTTCGAACCCTCTGGACAAGTGAGATAGGTAGTAATGGATAATTTACACAACAGGTAGGACACTTAAACAATCTAGTAGTTAAAATAATTAAGGCTATTTTTTTCTGAACCTGTCAAGCCAGCAAGAGTGTTATTCACAAATACTCAATATACAATAAATACAAATATGGAAACAGGTCACCAAATATCCCTGGGCCGACGAATGTAGGGCGAAAGTTATTTTTAGTCTCTCTTTCCCTTCCCCTTTTCCCCCCTTTTGCATGGCGTTTTTTGTTGACTTTTTGGTGTAGAATCGAAAAAAAGGTTTGAAAATACATTTTCTGCCAGGTGTGGGTGAATATAGCCTAATTAAGGTGGCTGACTCGGATTCCAATCAATCGTTTACAGTCCACGAAGACTGGTCCATTGGGAGAAAATTTTGAATGTTTTTATGCTATTCCAGCCTGTGAATACAGAAACTTCAATTTTGTTCAATATACATGTAGCCTACCTGGCTGACTCTAATTCCAAAAAAAAACAATCAATCGTCGCGCGGTATGGGGGCCTCACCCTTCCGGAGAAAATTTTGAAAATTTAATCACCGCAAATGAGTTTTCTGCTATTCTAGCCCGTGTAAGCAACTCCCAAAATATCCAGTGGTTTTATAACCGAAATCCCACTCTGAATTACAACCATCCAATCAGACTGTTGCAAATGCATTCACACATAGTAATCGATGCCCAAAAAATGTCGCACAAAGTAGAGTGGCTCCAGACAAAATGTTTTAATCAACAAATTCGTGATATTCAATTACAAGAAAAGTAAAGTTAGTGTTTTATTAGGGCTCGATGACAGGGAAGCTTAACTAGAAATGGCCTAAAATTCGAATTTATAGACAGCGGCGCCGGTTTTCTTTGAGAGGCGAAAAGGCGGTTCTGACCTTGTATGGACCACCCTATGAAAATTCAATTTGGTCCAAAATACATGTAGCCTACCTGACAGACCAGAATTCCAAACAACCAATCAATCGTCGCGCGGTATGGGGGCCTCACCCTTCCGGAGAAAATTTTGAAAATTTAATTACTGCATATTCCTTTTCTGCTATTCTAACCCGTGTAAGCAACACCAAAAGTATCCAATGGTTTTGTAACCGAAATCACACTCTGAATTCCATCCATCCAATCAGACTGTTGCATCTGCATTCACAAATAATAATCGATGCCCGAAAAATGTCCCACAAAGTAGAGTGGCTCCAGACAAAATGTTTTAGTCCATAGTCAACTCAGTACAAATTCGTGATATTCAATTACAAGAAAAGTACAATTAGTTAGAGAAGCAAAACTAGAAATGCCAGAAAAATTTCAGGTTTTTAAAAAGCCACGCCGGATTTCTGACCTTGTATGGGCCCCCGAAGAAAATTTTGGATTATTTGACGACCGCAAACGCGTTTTACTGCTACTCCAGCCCATAAAGTTAGTGTTTTATTAGACTTCAGGCACTTTATTTTGCTAAGTAGATGAAATATTCTCACTTTGCCCGTCTGCCCGAAAAGTCAGCTTGCCCGAAAGTTAGGAGGGAAGCTGCCCCGCCCCCGGCTCGTACGCCTATGTTTATTAGATTTCGGGCACTTTGTTTTGCCAAGTAGATAAAAAAAATGTTTCACTTTACCCGTCTGGTCGAAAAAGTCAGCTTGCCCGAAAGTTAGGGGGGGGGGGGCTGGCTCGCAGGGGTCTTTAACAGTGAGGGGAAACCGGGGGACCCGGAGAAAACCCACGAGGTTGGACAGGCGACCCTGTATAATTTACACAACAGGTAGGACACTTAAACATCTAGTACTTAGAATAAGGCTATTACTTATTTTCTGGAGCTGTCAAGCCAGCAAGAGTGTTATTGTCCCTTTAAAAAAATAACAATAGAAAGTAGACTATGCAGTAGTTACCCGTACAACCGGGGATTCGAAACCACGCCAGCTGACACAATGACAGGCTTTATGATACAGCGCGCACGTGCTGACCATTCAGCCATCCACCCCACCCCCACTGCTAACAGATTCGGTTACATGACCAGTGACCATGCAACAGCCAAATATACAGGTCAAAATTCTATGGAATACAATTACTGATTATTACGTTTCGACTAGGCTTCTCTAGTCGTTATCTCGTCGCTCAGTTATAGAGCAGTAATTGTATTCCATAAAATTGTGACCTGTATACTCCAGTTCAATTACTCAATGTCATTGAAACAATTTAACAACCAAATAGTTTAAATGACTTTAACTTATTTATTTCTGCTTTATAAAATACAGAATAAACATAACAATAATAATTTAAATATTCATAATAATTCCATTCGGGTATCTTCTATTTAAGCCTCGTCACCTTCGCCTTCTTCTTCATCAAATTCTCCTTCCTCTTCAGCTGTAGCATCCTGGTATTGTTGATATTCAGATACCAGATCATTCATGTTAGATTCAGCTTCCGTAAATTCCATCTCATCCATACCTTCACCAGTATACCAATGGAGGAAAGCCTTTCTTCTGAACATAGCCGTAAACTGTTCAGATATTCTCTTAAATAGTTCTTGAATAGCTGTACTATTACCAATAAATGTTCCTGACATCTTCAGACCTCTTGGGGGAATATCACAGACAGCTGTTTTTACGTTATTGGGAATCCATTCAACAAAGTAGCTGCTGTTTTTATTCTGAACGTTCAGCATCTGTTCATCCACCTCCTTCATTGACATACGACCCCGGAACATGGTAGCTACTGTCAGGTAACGTCCGTGACGAGGATCGCAGGCAGCCATCATGTTCTTGGCATCAAACATCTGCTGGGTGAGTTCGGGTACAGTGAGAGCTCGGTACTGCTGGGAACCACGAGAAGTGAGAGGAGCAAAACCTGGCATAAAGAAATGTAGACGTGGGAATGGTACCATGTTGACAGCCAGTTTACGTAGATCAGCATTCAGTTGACCAGGGAATCGTAGACAGGTGGTCACTCCAGACATGGTGGCTGACACCAGATGATTGAGGTCACCATAAGTAGGTGTGGTCAGTTTGAGGGTACGGAAACAGATATCATAGAGAGCCTCGTTATCAATACAGTAGGTCTCGTCTGTATTTTCAACCAGTTGATGAACTGAGAGTGTAGCGTTGTAAGGTTCTACAACTGTGTCCGATACCTGAAATTATACACAAATAAAGAATCATTAAAACACTAATTCATTGAAATAAAAAAACACTTTAAAGTTGGGATATTCATCAGAAATATTAAAGTTAAACAAATAAGTTTTTATTGAGGTTATGAATTCATTTTTAATATAATAAAATGAGAGGAATATAATAAATAGCCTTACCTTGGGTGAAGGACAGACAGAGAAGGTATTCATGATTCTATCTGGATATTCTTCACGGATTTTACTGATGAGAAGAGTTCCCATACCAGAACCAGTTCCACCACCCAGGGAATGGGTCAGCTGAAATCCCTGTAGACAATCACAGCTTTCAGCTTCTTTACGGACCACATCTAGAACAGAATCAACCAACTCGGCACCTTCTGTATAATGACCTTTAGCCCAGTTATTACCAGCACCACTTTGACCAAAGACAAAATTGTCTGGACGGAAGATTTGACCAAAAGGTCCTGATCGTACAGAATCCATGGTACCGGGTTCCAAATCGACGAGAACAGCTCTGGGTACATATTTTCCTCCTGTAGCTTCATTATAATAAACGTTGATTCTCTCCAACTGAAGATCAGAATCACCGTGGTAAGTTCCAGTTGGGTCGATACCATGTTCATCAGAGATCACTTCCCAAAACTGAAAAGGCAAAACATTTCATTGTATCAGACACTTTTACAACCACTGTAATTGCAGCTTGGGAACATTTGTCTTGGAAATTCCACATATAAAACCTATTTAAAATGGCGTGGGCCTAATTAATTTCGGGCCAGGGCCTATGTTGATTCCCGTTGGGTCTAAACCCCACCCCCTAACATTCATTGTCTATGCGTTTTTAATCGTATCAGAGTCTAAAAATATTTTTTTAACGAAATCTTTGGGTCTGAGGCTGCAGTCTCGTCAGCCTCACTGATAACCCGCTACTGATCTTTCAGCTCACACGCCTATACGGTTGAATATCTGTTTTTATCATCACCGATTTTATAGCGATGTTCAGAGATTAGTTACCAGAATTGAAAGGACAGATGATTCCCATCCATGACACGACCCACTTACAATATTATTAATGGCTTCCTAATGAAATTATATTGAAACATGTAGAAGCAAATCGGTGTTATTTTTATATTTTATACTATAATATTTAATACTGTACATTAGAACAGCTACTATATATTTGTTTTAGAAAATAACACGATAAACTTTCTAATAGAATGTATAATATCGGTTTTGACATATAGCTTACCTTAGCTCCGATCTGGTTGCCACATTGGCCAGTTTGCATATGAACGATTTCCCTCATTATTAATTATAAGGTGAAGATAACTGAAGGATTGGAAAACAGAAAGAGAATGTTGAAATGGGAATTATTTGGTCGTTATATACCATGGACCGTCTCTCTTGGTTACTATGTTTGTACAGAACATATCAACAAACAAACAACTGAGATAATCCCCCTAATCCCCCTAATCCTCCTAATTAGCTTACAAAACACCCATTCGTGTATTACACACTCGTTTTCAACAAGGTCATTGCAGTAATGCTGCCAAACACAATAGTAAAATGTCAAATGCGCAATCAACCCAAAATAATTTATTGAGTGTAGTTGTGAAGACGTATTGGGAATAGTTAAAAAGGGGTTTAAGGGCCCCATTTTCTGCTTCTATCGGGATAATGAAGACGGACATAATGAGAGAAAATTCTCTCTAGGCAGCAATTGAATCACAACTGACAGGGATTTTTGTACGCGGGGCCCCGGGTTTTCGTCCCACCCGAGCGTCTAGATGCGGTTCCTTGTCAATCTTCCCTTGTTTAGAATCATAACAGAAAAATTTGTGTTTCAAAGTCAGAGGGGATCACGTGGCGAAGTGGGTGTAAGGCGCTGGCTCGCTAGCCTGGAGGTCGGGTGTTCGACCCCTACATTTGCCGAGAAAGTTCATCTAGATTTTCCGGCGTGGTTTCAGACGGAGGGTCTGACAAGGCCCGTGTACACATTGTCGTGCACGTAAGAGATCCCGTGGCAGTTGTAATTCAGTTGCTGCCCGGGAAAAAAATCCCTCATAGCACACTGTATGGCGTTTGCCCGTCTTCAATTAGCCCAGGTTAGGTGCAGAAGCATAGGACGTTAAACCCCATTTCAATCATTCATTCAAAGTCAGACGCCCATTCAAGTTGAAAATATAGTCCGGCGGCCGTTCACGAAATAGCAGGGGAACCCAAATTTTTCGAGATAAGTTTTTTTCTCGACGGTTTTATATGGAATCGGACCCACTGAATCCACTTTTCGCTACTAGATCACTGTCAGTCTGGAGGGTTTTGGGTAATTAGCGAATTACTAATTACATAACTCATTAAATAACTAATTAAAATCCACATTCGTTTAAAATGACACATACATGTCGAAATACCCCGCTGCTTTGTAGTGTTTTTAAATAGAATAGGACCCCTGAGTCTGTTTTAGATACTAGTTCACTATCATCCAGATTATATTTCGAATTATCCGGCGGCCGTTTACGAAATAACAGGGTAACCCACATTTTTCAAGATAAGTTTGTTTCTTGACGGTTTTATATGGAATCGGACCCGCTGAATCCATTTTTCGTTACAGAATCACTGTCAGTCTGGAGGGAGGGTAAGCCAGGCGCTAATTACTAATTAAAAAATTAAAGTTGTAGTTAATCCCAATGATTTACCATCCCCTTTTACAATTAACATAGGGATAATTCAGCACGAGTAATACACATTGTGGAAATGCGCCACTTATGTCACCTATGGAGATCAATCAAACGAAGAGGGTGTGTCAACTTATTTGTGGTTGTGTCAGTCCAGCGACTGGAGCTTGGAGACCAGTCTCCTACTGGTGGGACTACTAGCGGTGACTTGTATGAAATGTCATCATTTTGATGCCGAAACAACTTCGTCCCTATGCGTTCACAATAAATGCTGTTGCTTTGTGAAGCCCTCATCGCTCACTCTGCATCGAAATGGCTGAAAATACATGTTATTTCGAAAGGGTGTACAAATGACAAGGCGTGGTGAGAGTATGTTAAAGTTTAACCTAAAAGAATAGAAAACATATATATATATGCTCCCATCGTTTGATTCTTATTCATTCTTTAAATCTTCCTCAATCCCATCCTCATAAGTTTTGCTACATCTAGCCATGTTTTCTATTCTTTTAGGTTTAGCTTTAACATACTCTCCCCACGCCTTGTCACTTGCACCTTCATACACCCTTTGGAAATAACATGAGGGCTTCACAAAACTACAGCATTTATTGTGACCGCATAGGGACGAAGTTGTTTCGGCATCAAAATGATGACATTTCATACAAGTCAACGAGCACCACACGCATAGATTGATATGGTTCACTCTGCAGCATGCGCTTACGATACATAGATTACTAATATCATCCTGGGCACAGCTTTCGATAATCCAATCATTATAGATCTTTTTCGAACGTAAATTGGAAAAGACACTTTTTGTTTTCCCCGGTCACCACTAGTAGCCCCACTAGTAGTAGGAGACTGGACTGACACACCCACAAATAAGTGGACACACCCTTTCCGTGTGATCGATCTCCGTAAGTGACATAAGTGATAAGTGGCTCATTTCCACAACTTTTATTACTCGTGCTGAATTATCCCTATGTTAATTGGCTACCACTCTTGTTGAAACGGAATAATATTTCTCAATCTATATTCGGGTCAACAAATTGTACTATTTTACAATATTCCAATTAATAAATGATACAAATTTCATCTGAAAACACCTAATTTTAAAAATTGGAAAAATTCAACTACATGGTTCGAAAAGCTTTAAAGTTTACGTAGGCCCTAAACACTTTCAAATGCCCTGGGCACTCCGGTTTCCTTTCACTGCTAAAGACCCCTGGCCCTACTCGAGTCGCAAGCGAAATATTGAAATAAAATTAAACCATATGTTAGTCCCGAAATGACCTAGTTGTGTTGAGTGTTCGTTAAACCCCATCTCTCTCTCTCTCTCTCTCTCTCTCTCTCTCTCCAGTTCTGTGACCTTAATAAACGTTAAAATGAACTAGGTAATCAAGCCTAACAAATTGTTGGACTTGAATATATAAATTCGCTGTGCGTATTCGTTATGCAAAACTCTTGTTCGTGTATAACTTATACTATAATAGTAAATGCAGGAGGACTGCACTACTACAGGCAAAACAAAAAAACAAAAAATCTACAAGATAAACCTGCGGACAAGACAGAAAATAGACATTGCAAAAACTAAACAATTATCAAATCAAGTGAATATGTGTGTTAAGAAAGTACGGTGGCTCACCCAAGGATTTCTCCAGTCTGACAATAAGGGAACAGTTTAGTTGTTCAAATTGGGCGAAATACCAAGGTCCCGTGTACACGTTGGCCCATTCTCCACGCAAGTCTCGCTATCCAGTGTGGACTGCAAGGGAAGACAACTCTGTTTGGGAGATTGACGTTGGCCTACTTCGTCAATGAAGATTGGACGTGTGTGTCAAGAGACCAACCATACGATGGAGCATGTACTAGTAATCAAGTTGATCCTACTCTACTTTCGTTTGACTTGGTTGGATACATAGAGTTATAATAATTGCAAAGACAATTACCAGAAACAAAGGAGGGGTGTAAGACAATGTGGAGATTATTTTAAATATTGTAAGTTGTATCTAATAATTTGATTTCTTATGCGTTATTAAAATGATTGCTGAAGAAGTTAGACATCAGTAGATAACGAACCGTATCTCTTCACCCTCCGTGGTTCGACATAAGATTTTGTGCCTTCTTCTTCTTCTTTTGGTGTTTAACGTCTGCTTCCACTTAAGTGATAACACAGACAAGACATAGGAGAGCCGAAGCTGCTTCCTGATTTTTAGAATATGATTTTGCAATCTTTCCATTTTGGCCTTAGTATTAGGTTTTAGTGGGAAGTTCTTCCCTTTATTTAATAAAAACACATCGTTGGTAGATGATCTCTTCTGTTTCTGGATTGGTAGATGTCTTCTTTGTGGGATTTGTGTTTTTAGGTGCCAGACCTGTGATTTTGTGCCATTAGCTTAGGCCCTACCTCCAACGTTGCACTGCCCGTCGTGAATCACTCCCACATCAATTACACTATATTGACAATATTTTTCATCAAAACAACGATTGATTAATTTTTTTTATAATATTTCCGCCACACACAACTGAAATGGGTACAAATCGTCGTATTTAAATTGAGGCGTTAAAATCGTTAATAATTAATTAAAACAGCCAATCAAAAAGTCAATTTTGGAATCATATCCATCTGGATATGATAAAAGGGGTGTGTACTACAGGCACGTCTATTACTGGCGCATGTGCGAAGCAGTGTAACTATGAAAGAATTTTGATAGCAGTCAAACCGAAACCACGCTGAAAATGCTTCATTTCCTTTTAGGCAGTGGATATTCAACCGTAAACGGCACTTTACTCTATTTACTGTTTCGCCGTAACTTCCGTTTGACATGCGCAATTCTCTGATCCGTTTTCGCTTTTGCAATGATGCCTAACCCTAACCCATGATCCTACCCCTACCCTAAAACCTAACCCTTACCCTAACCCTAACCATAACCACCATTCGTTCTTTGTCTAACCTTACTACTTTCTCCGTTTCTTATATAGGACGAAATAGCCATACTTGGATTTCTACGGTAGAACCCTTACCCTAACCCTAACCATAACCACCATTCGTTCTTTGTCTAACCTTACTACTTTCTCCGTTTCTTATATAGGACGAAATAGCCATACTTGGATTTCTACGGTAGAACCCAGAGTTTTAAAAGAAAAGAAAATAATAAATGTAAATTGTAGAAAATTATTCTATTTTGGTCAAGGGCTCATTTCTGTGGATTTTGGTTTTTAATTTAAGTACCAAGACGGTCAGTGGTTTACGTTTTTTTCCGTAAAACCGTGCTTCTGCGCCAAACTTGAAAGACGAAGTTACTGTTCTTGTGGAATATATCAACTGCGCATGTCGAACGGAAGTGTCGCACAACTGCGCATGTCGAACGGCAGTTGATATTTAACCAATCACACACGATGTTTATATACGTCATTGCGATTTACGGTACAATAGCGTTAGTAAATAGGGTACCAATTACGGCTATATATCCACTACGTTCCTTTTAACGCCAATATTTAGAATAAGGCGATTGTTGGGCCTCAACATTGGCCCCCTGCAAGTTTAATTAGTCTAATTTTAAAGATGTTACATGTATGAATAAAGAAATTGACTTTGCAACGTGAAAACGATAAGTGCCAATCGTAGCTAAAAACAAGCACATCAGTATTTCTCAATGTTTTTAGTTACGTTCTCGTAGCTACTATACTCTATACGCACTAGTGACTAGAGTTTAGTTAAATGACAATTAATCCCCCCCCCCCCCTATGAATTTGTATACAGTAAAGGAGAGCTATTTTCAGGTTTAAGGGGATGGGGAGACAAAAACCTCCCCTTGGTCGACATTCAAGTGTCTTGAAGTGAAAACGGTAACTTTGTTATCAAATCAATTTAAATTGACAGTAAATCAGAAATTTGACAATATATATATGGCCTATCTAATTTGACAAATTCTAATTAATGTTATTTTTTTAAGACATGATGAACACAGTCAAAGTTTCCAGTTTCATTGGTAGATAAATTGTATGTGACTGTCACTGAAGTTCGAGAGAATTGGGCAAAACACAAAACAACTGACAGTGGAACAACAAATAAAACAAATAAACTTTGAGAACTTTATAAAATATCAGAAATTATGAAAAATTATGAGAAATTATGAGAAATTATGGAACAAGAAGGGTAACAAAAATGGAATAGTTCAAAACATCATGTGTTAAGGAATATGGAACAACACATGAAATAAAAATGAAAGAGTCCAAAACATCAGATAATGAAAAATGTGGAACAACACATGAAATAAAAATGGAAGAGTCCAAAACATTAGATAATGAAAAATATGGAACAACACATGAAATGAAAATGAAAGAGTCCAAAACATTAGATAATGAAAAATGTGGAACAACACATGAAATGAAAATGAAAGAGTCCAAAACATCAGATAATGAAAAATGTGGAACAACACATGAAATAAAAATGGAAGAGTCCAAAATATCAGATAATGAAAAATATGGAACAACACATGAAATAAAAATGAAAGAGTCCAAAACATTAGATAATGAAAAATGTGGAACAACACATGAAATGAAAATGAAAGAGTCCAAAATATCAGATAATGAAAAATGTGGAACAACACATGAAATAAAAATGGAAGAGTCCAAAACATTAGATAATGAAAAATGTGGAACAACTCATGAAAAAAAAATAGAAGAGTCCAAAACATTAGATATTGAGGAAACAAATATAGAACCATCAGTTGTTGGTGAACCATCCGCAGCATTTTTTCTTTTACCAGTAGAAATGGTCATTAAAATATTTTCCTATCTGGACCAGGGGGATCTTATATGTGTGAGCCGAACATGTAAATGCTGGTTTAAATTAGCTTTTGATCAGTCATTGTGGACATCATTTGACATGGAGCTTTTTACAGAATCCTCCTCATCCTATCTATGCAATTTTTTAAAAAAGATCCCCGGAGTTCAGCGGCTGTTAGGACTTGCAAATATACCAGAATTCATTTTAGACGAACGACTGGTAATACTAACCCAACTTTTACCTAGTTTACTGGAAGTGGATCTTAGTTTCTGCCATGTCACTCTCACCAGATTGAATACTGTCGTGTCGAACTGTTCTAACGTGGAAACAATAAGTCTAGAAGGCAGCGCCTGCGATATTGATGACGATTTTGTGAAATTATTGTGCCGAGCCCGACAACTAAAAAATTTAAACTTTAGTCATTGTTATCTACCCGATGAAAAGTTGATGTATATAAGTAAACATTTGGATACGATAAGATCGTTAGATATAAATGAAGTACTGTATATTTATGATAGGTAGGTAAACCAGGGGCGGTATTTATAAACATTCTAATAGTTGAAATCAACTCTTAACTGTCAAAAATTACTCCTAACTTTGTGGATTTCCCTTAGACCTATTTATAAAACATCTTACTTTAAGAATTACTCAGGACTAACTTGTTAAAAGTACTCTTATCATGGTTAACATGGCCGTCCATGTACGCCGCCTAAGAGAGTTTAAAACAAGCAGAGATTTCTTAGTGGAGTACAACAATGACGAGTTGATAAGGAGATATCGAATGGACATGGGTGGGATTCTTTTTGTGACAGACTTAGTTTGATTAGGACCCAAGTCTTACATTTAGTTAAAAGTAACTCTTAGACCCTTTATAAATATTTCTAGAGAGTAACTTTTAACTAAATGTTGTTTTAGGAAGTCTTAGAGTAAAACTTAAGAAAACTCTAAGAATTTTTATAAATACGGCCCCAGGTATTTAATTAAAGACAGGTAATATTAATAATCAACAAACTTTTAATCAATTTAAATCCTCACTAAAGACCTTCCTGTTCCGACAGTTTTACCACTAGAGCCATTACTCAAAGCGTTTTGAGCATGTGTCAACATGGAGAAGATGCTATATAAAACCTCATTATTATTATTATTATAATAATATGGGCATTTATAATGCGCTACATGCACAAACTAAGTTTATGCTCAAAGCGCTACACAATTATTATCCCGGTCTCTAGGATACAGGTAAAGCCTGATTACCTCCCTTTACCTCTGAACTCTTTTAAGAGCCCAAACGTATGCTGCTTCAAGGAGCGCAACAGTTTTTTGTGTAATGCATACACCATCCAGGTAGGCTACTGGTAAACGTGTTCGGAGATAGGGCCGCTTCTCAACCTTGTGGGTTTCCTCCCAATGCTAAAGACCCCTACCTGCGAGCGAGTTATTGATATAAAAATTGAAAACCATAAGTTAGTCCCAAAATGACCTAGCTTGTGTCTAGTGGGCGTTAGACCCTATTTCTCCCCCCCCCCCCCCCCGGTAAATAGGATAGAATGGTAAATAAAAATTTCAAAAGGCTTATATACTGCTGTCTATAAAGGGGGGATAACTCTGTCCAAGATTATTTTGGGGTCTAAGTACATGAATA
Source organism: Patella pellucida (assembly GCA_917208275.1). NCBI lineage: Eukaryota > Metazoa > Mollusca > Gastropoda > Patellidae > Patella > Patella pellucida. Next base: position 3,788,226 of record OU795043.1, on the reverse strand, counting down.
ATGTACTGGATAGAGGTTAATGATCAGCTTATTTAGGGTCATTTTTGTGTGAGGTCTACAAACCCATATCAATGTATACTAACAATAAATAATAATAATAATAATGAACATTTATATAGCGCTAATACACACTGACTGTATGCTCGTAGCGCAAGAGTTTAGTTTTCTACAATTCTAGTAACATTTACAACACAATTCTAAACATAGCGTTAGAACAGATAAGTCTTCAGTGATGATTTGAAAGTTGATAGGGTTGGGCACTGTTTCAAATGAGTAGGCAGATTATTCCAATGTGAAGCTGTCAAATATGAAAATGATTTTGCTCCAAAAGTTTTTGACAAACTAACTAACAGACACTTCTCAGGTTTAATGTGTAAAACCACTCCTGTATATTTTAAAGATTGGAAGCATTGCCAATATTAAAGGGACAATAACACTCTGGCTGGTTTGACAGGTCCAGAAAAAAATAGCCCTATTCTAACTACTAGATGTTTAAGTGTCCTACCTGTTGTGTAAATTATCCATTACATCATATTTTTATTTGTCCGCATTTCAAATCATACAGTTTAATTTTTTCAATTTTTAAATTCGGCTTGTTAAGATGAAATTTGTATTATCAATTAATTGGAATATTGTATAATAGTACAATTTGTTGACCAGAACAATGATTTGGCCATATTATTCAGTTACAACAAAAGTGTTATTGGGCCTTTAACAGATTAGGACATATTATTCAGTGGTATTGGGCCGTTAAGAGCCTAAAAATATTTCATTTTTAAGGAAGTGTTCTCAGAAAGTGTTAATGAAAATCAATATTGCTCAAGAGATCCTGATATGAAATTGTTGATTTTTATCTCAATATTCTGTAAGGTGTCGCGAATGAGAAGGATGCTTTCCCTTAAAGCTTAAATTATTATGTTAATTTTAAACAAACTTTCAGTAGTTTTCATCATACGAAGGGGGGGTTGGGATGGCTTAGTGGTCTCGACCTCTAGCTGGCCGTCCACCTCTGGATTGCGGCTGTGGTTTCGTGCCCTGGTGTGAGCGTATGTGGCATGGAGATAGGGGCGCCTTCTCAGCCTCGTGGGCTTTCTCCGGGAACTCCAGTTTCCTCCGACTGCTAAAGACCCCTACACGCAAGCAAATTATTGAAATAAAAATTAACCATATGTTAGTTCTGAAATCACCTAGTTGTGTTGAGTGGACTTTAAATACCATTTCTCTCTGTCTGTCTGTCTCTCTCTCTCTCTCTCTCTCTCTCTCTCTCTATGAGTATGAAGGCTTTGTTTGTACTGTGTGTAAGAAGATTGAACATTTTACTATAATAAAGCTCATTTCACTTTACTAGTACGAGAATTCATGAAATAGGAAATGAAATAAAATAAAATGAAATGGGGTTTATAACGTCCTACTGTTCTGCACCTAAACTTGACTAATGAAGACGGGCATATAGCATACAGTGTGCTATGAGAGAAATGTTGCCGGGGCAGCAGCGGCGGCTACGGCCTACTCTTATATCGAATTTCAACTGCCAAAGAAATCTTTTACGTGCATGCCTATGTCTACATGGGACCTTGATTTTTTTCCCATTTTAACAACTAGACAGCTGTCTGGGCCAAGAATCAAATTACCCCCCCTCCCCCAAATATTTAGCCAACCATAATAATGATTTCTTAGGAGTGTCATTAGCTGGCCACACCTTCAGCCCCTCCCAAAAATTCTGTAGCTCCCCCCCCCCCCAATTTTTTAAGTTGGCTATGGGCCTGCAGCTGTCTTGTCAGGCCCTCCGTCCTGCATCGCTGACAAGGGGGAACCATGGGGGAAAATCTTGATGAACTTTCACGGCCAATGTAATGATCACCACAGTGATCTATTCTGTAGTAATACTAGTAGTATCGGGATTAATCATGACAAGATCATCTCAATTTCCAAAATCATTTTCTGTGGGAGAGAGAGAAATTTATCTTTCGAAAACGAAAGAGAGAGACAGAGAGAAATGGAGTTTAACATCCACTCAACACAACTAGGTCATGTCGGGACTAAAATATGGTTTAATTTTATTTCAATAATCCGCTTGCGCTTAGGGGTCTTAAGCAGTGGAAGGAAACCGGAGTGCCCGGAAGAAACCCACATACGCTCATACTAGGCTCGAAACCACAGCCGCAAGCCAGAGGTGGCCAGCCAGCTAGAGGTCGAAGCACGACACTCTAGACCACTAGGCCATCCCAACCCCTCTCATTTTCTGTTGGATTAAAGTACATTTTTCTTGTTTTTGTATTAAAGTGGAATGGAAACATTGTTAAATGCACATTACACATACTTACAAGAATTAACGTTAGATGGTGAAGAACTGACCGATAATACAATTGACCTGGTGGCTAAATGTACAAAGTTGAAAACATTACGGATCTCTTTTTGTGAACTTTTAACAGATTTATCTTTACAATATCTACAGGTTAGTCTTTCATTAAACTCTTATTTCTAAAGGGAGAGGGGGGTTGATGGCCTAGTGGTCTAGAGTGTCGTGCTTCGACCTCTAGCTGGCCGGTCACCTCTGGCTTGCGGCTGTGGTTTCGAGCCCTAGTGTGAGCGTATGTGGCATGGAGATAGGGGCGCCTTCTCAACCTCGTGGGTTTCCTCCGGGCACTCCGGTTTCCTCCCACTGCTAAAGACCCCTACGCGAAGCGAATTATGAAAAAAAACAAAAAACATGTTAGTCCCAAAATGACCTAGTTGTGTTGAGTGGATGTCACCTCTGGCTTGCGGCTGTGGTTTCGAGCTCTAGTGTGAGCGTATGTGGCATGGAGATAGGGGCGCCTTCGCAACCTCGTGGGTTTACTCCTGGCACTCCGGTTTCCTCCCACTGCTAAAGACCCCTTATGAAATCAAAAATAAAACCATATGTTGGTCCCGAAATGACCTAGTTGTGTTGAGTGGACCTTAAACTCCATTTCTCTCTCTCTCTCTCTAAAGGGAGACCTCATGGCTAAGTTGGTAAGACGCTGGCTCGCTGGATGTCAGGTGTTCGATCCCTGAATTGGCCAAGAGAAAGTTCAACCAGATTTTACGGTAGGGTTTTCTCTTGTCAGTGATGCAGGACAGAGGGCCTGACAAGAACAGCCGTCTTAAGTCATCCGGATGTACACATTGGCATGCAAGTTAAAGATCCCTTGGCAATTGGAATTCGATATAAGAGTAGGCCATAGCACCACTGCCCGGGCAAAATGTCCCTCATAGCACACTGTATGGCATAAGCCAGTCTTGATTAGCCCAGGTTTGGTGCAGAACAGTAGGATGTTAAACCCCATTTTATTTCTCTTTCTAAAGCTGAAACACGCATGCGAATTATTGAAATAAAATTAAACCATATGTTAGTCCCGAAGTGACCTAGTTGTGTTGAGTGGACGTCGAACCCCATTTCTCTCTCTATCTCTCTCTAAAATTGAACGGTTACCATGGAAATTTGAAAAAATAAATTGCAGGATTCATATTCCAATTTCAAAATGTCTTCACAGCAGCTCAATTATTCTCTAATTATTAATTATGTTTTTGGTAAATTCCTTTCAGAATTTAGAGCAACTTCAGGTTCTCAAACTTAGAAAAGGACCAGAATTTTCCAAAGAAGCATTCCTGTCATTTCTTCAAAATTCTAATTTAATGCAGTTAAGAAACTTAGATCTCTCTGAATGTTGTAATATGTCCGATACAGCGGTTTTAGCTCTCTGTCAAAAGTAAGTAAACATGGTATACAGTCTGTGATTACGTATTGATTTCAAGATTTTATCGCTAACCTATCAATGTGTTAATAACCTAGCACCGTCTTATTTAACTGAACTAATTCAAACTTACGAGCCCTCCCGGAGTTTACGCTCATGCGACCAAATACAGTTGGTTACCTACCCCAAGTTGGAAAATGAAAATATTTGGGGCAAGAGCTTTTAGTTTTCTTGCTCCATCAAAATGGAACAATCTTCAAACTTGTGTGTAAAGAGCTATACAATGGATTTGACGCTATACAAATGATCATATTATTATTATTATTATAGTATATACAGTCAGTCATTGCATTTAGTATAGTATATACACAGAGGCGGACCCAAGAAATCCTGTTAGGCGGGACCGTGGGTGGCCCATCGAGAAAATTTTTGAAAAAATCGGGGTGTCAGTAGTGATTTGTGGCGCATATCTATTTTTTATACTGTTATTTATGGGGACCCGGGCACCTAAGGCCCTCCCCCTGAATCAGCCTCTGTATATACAGTCAGTCATTGCATATAGTATATACAGTCAGTCATTGCATATAGTATAGTATATACAGTCAGTCATTGTGTATAGTATAGTATATACAGTCAGTCATTGCATATAGTATAGTATATACAGTCAATCATTGTGTATAGTATAGTATATACAGTCAGTCATTACGTATAGTATAGTATATACAGTCAGTCATTGCATATAATATAGTATATACAGTCAGTCATTGCGTATAGTATAGTATATACAGTCAGTCATTGCATATAGTATAGTATATATACAGTCAGTCATTGCATATAGTATAGTATATACAGTCAGTCATTGCGTATAGTATAGTTTATACAGTCAATCATTGTGTATAGTATAGTATATACAGTCAGTCATTCTGTATAGTCAGTCATTACGTATTGATTTCAAGATCTTATCGCTAACCTATCAATGTGTTAATAACCTAGCACCGTCTTATTTAACTGGACTAATTCAAATTTACGAGCCCTCCCGGAAGTTTACGCTCATGCGACCAATTACAGTTGGTTACCCCAAGGTGGAAAATGAAAACATTTGGGGCAAGAGCTTTTAGTTTTCTTGCTCCATCAAAATGGAACAATCTTCCAGTGTTCATCAAAAGTGCTCCTTCTATTGAGTGTTTTAAATCCAGACTTAAAACATATCTATTAAAACGTTATATTTAACTCAAACTTGTGTGTAAAGAGCGTATAGAGCATACTATAAGTTTGGATTTGACGCTATACAAATGATCATATTATTATTATTATTATAGTATATACAGTCAGTCATTGCATATATATATATATATACAGTCAGTCATTGCATATAGTATAGTATACCAGTCAGTCATTGCATGTAGTATAGTATATACAGTCCGTCATTGCGTATAGTATAGTATATACAGTCAGTCATTGCGTATAATATAGTATATACAGTCAGTCATTGCGTATAATATAGTATATACAGTCAGTCATTGTATATAGTATAGTATATACAGTCAATCATTGTGTATAGTATAAACAGTCAGTCATTTCATACAGTAGTATATACATTCAGTCATTACATACGTATATACAGTCAGTCATTACGTATAGTATAGTATATACATTCAGTCATTACATACAGTATAGTATATACAGTCAGTCATTGCATATAGTATAGTATATACAGTCAGTCATTGCGTATAATATATATATATACAGTCAGTCATTGCATATAGTACAGTATATACAGTCAGTCATTGCATATAGTACAGTATATACTGTCAGTCATTGTATTTAGTACAGTATATACTGTCAGTCATTGCATATAGTATATTCAGTCAGTCATTGTATTTAGTATAGTGTCAGTCATTGCATATAGTATAGTATATACAGTCAGTCATTGCATATAGTATAGTATATACAGTCAGTCATTGTGTATAGTATAGTATATACAGTCAGTCATTGTGTATAGTATAGTATATACAGTCAGTCATTGCGTATAGTATAGTTTATACAGTCAGTTATGTTATGCACAGACCCGTTTAAAATAAAAGATTTTCATTCATTAAACTTTTTTACAAACCATCAAAAAGGATGTACACAATGATAAGTATGACGTTTTATTTCAGTTGTGGACCAAATTTAGAATATTTAAATTTATCGTGGTGTTGGCTTATATCCGAGACTGGTTTGATATCTGTAGTCGATCATTGTCGGTATGTAGCTTGTGTACTCAATATTTAACAGGGGGGTTGGGATGGCCTAGTGGTCTAGAGTGCCGCGCTTGGAACTCTAGCTGGCCGGCCACCTCTGGCTTGCGACAGTGGTTTCGAGCCCCGGTGTGAGCGTATGTGGCATGGAGGTAGGGGCTCCTTCTCAACCTCGTGAGTTTCCTTCGGGCACTCCGGTTTCCTCCCACTGCTAAAGACCCCCTACGTGCAAGCGAATTATTGAAATAAAATCAAAACCATATGTTAGTCCCGAAATGACCTAGTTGTGTGGAAGTTAAACCCAATTTCTCTCTCTATCTTAAGCCATAAGAAAAAAAATCCTGTTGAATTAGATATTAAATTTCAAAAGCATTGGTTGAATTGAAATTAAGAATATTTTGATTGTAAATCGCATGAATTATCGTCACAAATTTATTAAGATTCAGTTCACGTTTGGACTTTTTAATTTTGAAAACATGATACATGCGATTTTTTAAAACTTGGTCAGTGGGATGCAGGATTTGTTGACATTGATTGACTTAGCTCTTGTGGGTTTCCCCTTGCCACTCCGGTTTCCTCCAACTACTAAAGGCCCCTACGTGCAAGCAAATTATTGAAATAAAATTAAACCATATGTTAGTCCCGAAATGACCTAGTTGTGTTGAGTGGACGTTAAACCCCATTTCTCTCTCTCTCTCTGAAACTGAAACTGACTGAGTCTGCCGATATATTTTTACTTTCAGGAATCTAAAAGACTTACTATTAATCGGAATAGATATTAATGGTGATTGTTTACATCGAATTCCAGAAGAAATGCCAAGGTTAACATTCTGTGATTTTGAAAAATGTTCTTTTGTAAGTGAAGTTTTTCTTTTCTTGTTGGGAGGGGGGGGTGGTGAATGGCTGAATGGTTAGCGTGGGCACGCTGTATCATAAATCCTGTCATTGAGTCAACTGGCATGGTTTCAAATCCTCGGTTGTACGTGGCAAGGAGTAGGGTTGCCTGTCCAAGGGTTAGCGTGTGCATGCTGTATCATAAATCCTGTCACTGAGTTAACTGGCGGGTTTCGAATCCCCGGTTGTACGTGGGTCTCCCATCCAACCTCGTGGGTTCAACTGACGTGATTTTGAATCCTCGGTTGTACGTGGCAAAGAGTATGGTCGCCTGTCCAACCTCGTGGATTTTCTCTGGGTCCTCTGTTTCCTCCCACTGCTAAAGACCCCTACGCACAAGCGAATTATTGAAATAAAATTAAAAACCATGTTAGTCCCAAAATGACTTAGTTTGTGTTGAGTGGAGGTTAAACCCCATTTCTCTCTCTCTCTCTCTTTTCTTGTTGATATGAATCATTGATTAACTTTCTTCCTTAACAGAGCTAAGTCTCTAACTCAACATTTTCCGATTGAAATAAAAACACGAATTAGAATTAGAGTGCACGTAAAAGATCCCTTGGCAGTTGGAATTCGATATAAGAGTAGTCTGTAGCGCCACTGCCCTGGCGAAATTTCACTCATGGCCCACTGTATGGCGTATGACCGTCTTCATTAGTTCAGGTCAGGAGCAGAACAATAGGACGTTAAACCCCATTTCATTTCATTTCCCCCCCCCATTTCATTTCATTTCATTTCCACCCCCCCCCCCATTTTATTTTAGCTGGTCGGATAGCCGTGGCGATAGAGAAGCGGCTTCTCACCAATGCAACGAGGGTTCAATCCCAGCTCTGGGCATAAACTTTATCGTTGTAAGTGAGAGGGATTTTCGGTCTCCCGTCCGATCAGGCAGGTTTCCCCCGAGTTCTTCGGTTTCTTCCTGCAGTAATGATCGAAATCATTCGCACGATCTGTGCCAAGGGCCAAATTGGAAAAAGGCCTCAGGCCTAATTTGCTACCCTTGTAAAATGACGTGATTATTATTATTATTATTGGGATGGCCTAGTGGTCTAGAGTGCTGCACTTCGACCTCTAGCTGCCCGGCCACCTCTGGTTCACGGCTGTGGTTTCAAGCCCTGGTGTGAGCGTGTGTGGCATGAGAAAGGAGTGCCTTCTCAACCTCGTGGGTTTCCTCCGGGCACTCTGGTTTCCTCCCACTGCTAAAGACCCCTACGCACGAGCGAATTATTGAAATAAAATTAAAAACCATGTTAGTCCCAAAATGACCTAGTTGTGTTGAGTGGACATTAAACCCCATTTATCACTCTCTCTCTCTCTCTCTCTCTCTTACTATGCCCGACTTCATTAGCCCAGGTTAGGAGCAAAACCCCATTTGATTACTAGTGTAAAAATGCATTACATATAAATATATTCTATTTACAGATAAAAGATGAAGATTTGGTTAATTTAGTTGTAAGAAAACCAGATATTGTTATAATGAACTATAGAGGAGAGAAATGCACTAATTCTTTAGACTTCTAGATACTTCAGATTTATTTGTAATATGAACACATTACTGACCTCGTGGGTTTCCTCCGGGCACTCCGGTTTCCTCCCACTGCTGGCCGACCAACGCTGGCTCGCGGCTATGGTTTCGAGCCCTGGTGTGAGCGTATGTGGCATGGAGAAAGGGTCACCTTCTCAACCTTGTGGGTTTCCTCTGGGCACTCCGGTTTCCTCCCACTGCTAAAGACCCCTAAACGCAAGCGAATTATTAAAATAAAAATAAAACCATATGTTAGTCACGAAATGACCTGGTTGTGTTGAGTGGACGTTAACCCCATTTCTCTCTCTCTCCATTCCATTTAAAATTCCTTCAAAGTAAATTTTCTAGTCGTAAATGTTGAAGCTGATTACAGAATGAACTATAGATACTTCAGATTTTTGTAATATGAACACGTTACTTTTTCCATCCATAGATGGTGCCATCATTTAAAATTCCTTCAAAGTAAATTTTCTAGTCGTAAATGTTGAAGCTGATTACAGAATGTCATACAATTTACTGTATACAGCAAAATTTGTAATTATGACCAGTGGCAGATTAAGCTCCACCAAGCCCTGAGGCGGCAGTTGCTGGAGGGCCTATAAGGACCTGTTTAAAATTGCGTAGGCCTAATTAATTTCAAGTCAGGGCCTATGCTGGTCCCCATTGGGCCTTAACCACACCCCTAACATTCATTGTATATGCGTTTTTAATCGTATCAGACAAATCAGCCTCAATGATAATCCGCTACTGATTATGATTACAGAATGTCATACAATTTACTGTATACATGACCTTTGTAATTATGACCTTTAAAGCTTAAAGTTCTCATAGAAATTTGTTCAAACTTAGTTGGATTGTTCAGGAGGAACCCAATCAAAATTCCGAAAATTATTATGGTAAATTTTGGAATTATCTCCCTTTTAACGTTGAAATTTGTGAAATGTTGTGAATGCAATAGACTAAAGATTTCTTTATTGTATATTTAAAAACTTAGTAAGATGATTATTCATTAGGCCATAAGAAAAAAAAAACCTACTGAATTTGATTTTAAATTTCAAAAGCATTGGTTGAATTGAAATTAAGAATATTTTGATTGTAAATCACATGAGAGAGAGAGAAATGGGGTTTAACGTCCACTCGACACAAACTAGGTCATTTTGGGACTAACGTATGGTTTTCAATTTTTATTTCAACAATTCACTTGCACGTAGGGGTCTTTAGCAGTGGGAGGAAACTGGAGTGTCCGGAGGAAACCCACGAGGTTGAGAAGGCGCCCCTATCTCCATGTCACATACACTCACACTAGGGCTCGAAACCACAGCCGCAAGCCAGAGGTGACCGCCCAGCTAGAGGTTGAAGCGCGACACTCTAGACCACTAGGCCACCCAACCCTTGCGTAAATCACAAGAAGTAACGTCAAAATTTTATGGAGATTCAGTTCACGTTTGGACTTTTTAATTTTGAAAACATGATACTTGCTATTTTTTAAAACTTGTTCAGTTGGATGGAGGATTTGTTGACATTGATTGACATAGCTATTGATGGACCTATTGGGAGGAGTGGGGGCTGACATGCCCCATCTATATCTTTGATTTCTAATTATGTGAAATGTTGAAATTCAAATGTTTTATGATCTTCATAGAGCCATCTAAATAAGAAAAAGAAAATTGTTTATTTTATGGTCATAGCATATCGTCCCATTTTCTTTGGGGGGGGGGGGGAGGGATGGATGGCTGAATGGTAAGTGTCCGCGCGCTGTATCATAAAGCCTGTCATTCTAACTAAATTGATGGGCATTATGAAGATTTCTTATCAAAGATTCCTTTTGCATTATGCAACTGTGGGGAGCAGGCGCAGATCTAGGAGGGGGGGGGAGGAGAGACTGGTATATCTGCTTTTTATACGCCCACATAGAAATGTGGTCGTATATTGCCGTCGCCCCCGTCCGTCGGTCCGTCGGTCCATCGTCCACAATTTCTTGTGAACGCTCTAGGGGCTAAAATTAATATTCGATTGACTTTAAATTTATACACAGTGTTTAAGGTCATGAGAGGAAGACCCCTATTAATTTTCTGCGATTTCTGATAATTGCTGTCAGAGTTATGGCCCTTGATCACTTCAAAAAATCTTGTGAACCCACTAGAGGCTAAAGTTAATATCCGATTGACTTTAAATTTATACACAGTGTTTAAGGTCATCAGAGGAAGTCTCCTATTGATTTTCAGCGATATCCGATAATTGCATCCAGAGTTATGGCCCTTGATCACTTTGAAAAATCTTGTGAACGCTCTAGAGGCTACAGTTAATATCTGATTGAATTAAGATTTATACACAGTGTTTAAGGCATGAGACGAAGAAGCCTAGGGATTTTCAGCGATATCCGATAATTAGTGCCAGAGTTATGGCCCTTGATCACTTTGAAAAATCTTGTGAAAGCTCTAGAGGCTTAAGGTAATATTCGATTGACTTTAAATTTATACACAGTGTTTATGGTCATGAGACGAGGAAGCCTATTGATTTTCAGCAATTTCCGATAATTGCTGTCAGAGTTATGGCCCTTGATCTCTTCAAAAAATCTTGTGGACGCTCCAGAGGCTAAAGTTAATAACCGATTGACTTTAAATTTATACACAGTGTTGAGGGTCATAAAACAAAGAAGCCTAGGGATTTTCAGCGATTCTCGATAATTACTGTTAGAGTTATGGCCCTTGATCACTTCAAAAAATCTTGTGGATGCTCTAGAGGCTAAAGTTAATATCCGATTGACTTGAAATTTATACACAGTATTGAAGGTCATGAGACGAAGAAGCCTATTGATTTTCAGAATATTAAGTGTTTCGTATACTAAACGTTAGAATGGAGGAGAACTTTATCAAAGCCAAACAAATTCGAATGATTTTCTGATAATTACATAATGAGTTGTTACTTGTTATATGATTTTAGTGTATTATAAATGTTTCATTACTGAAAAAAGTAAAATATGCGACAACTCTTGTTGACTGCTCGGACGATTTAGCTGCTGTGGGCGTATGTTTCGTTGCCTGGCAGCCTATCTTTAATTGATGGTATAAACTGATTTTTGCATTGTATGTCTGCCCAGACAATGCGATGAAGGCTCTGGGGATTACACCAAACCACTATGCATGCAGCATAATGATTACCATTTGTTACAATGTATGCCCCCTCCCCCCTCGAAAAAATCCTGGAGTTAGTTATCTTTTGCAGAGATAAAAAAGACTCAAACGTTGTAGTTAAACCTCCACGATCTGTTACAAGAATTATTTTATTCTTTTTTTTGTTTTTTCGGTTACAATTATCATTTGTCACTGTTCAGATGACATGTTTAACCATGTTCCAAGTATGCATAATTATTTTGTTAATTTTTATAATGTTGCTAATAAAAAGAAAAAATGAAAAATAACCTTTGTTTTTGCTTTTCTACGAATTGATAGTAGGGGTATATTAACTAGAATATATGTTGGGGGCCATCCATAAAGTACGTACGCTTGAAGGGGTGAGGGGGGGGGGGGTCACGTCAAAAACGTACAGGTGCTTAAATTCAATGGCAAAACGTACGTACAGGGGGGGGGGAGGGGGTCTGAATTTTACCCATTTTGAGCGTACGTACTTTATGGATGGCCCCTTGGGTTGATTGGAGTTTAAGGATATACATTAACCCTCTAGGGCCTGACCCCTTATATTCGTGAAAATATTATTCTCCTAAATCAAACATGTGGGCCCATAATTGCAACTTCAGGCTCAAACTGCCACATTAAATACAAATTAATGTTCAAAATCATAGTCATAATTTTTTTTCAGTCATTTTAACTTATTTAAAATGGAAATATTGGCAACCGCGGGCCCGAATTGAGTGTTGCAAGTCTGTAACAGTGGGCCCTAGAGGGTTAAAGCTCTACAGGCTTTTCTGTGAGTAATTGTTCCTGTGTATCTTGATTCTTCTTGATGTGGATCTCTGTAAATAAATGTAGAATAAAGATGGCGACGAGATAACATTGATTTCAAGTTATCACCTCCAAATAATAACAAAGGCGGCATGATAACATTGATTTCAAGTTATCATCTCCAAATAACATAACAAAAACCTCTGTGAAAAAATGAATTATAAATTGTATAAAATATCTGATCAAAAATAGGAAGTATTTTCCATTTAGCCAGTGCAGGCTATATGAACTGAAATGTGATGTTTGGCACCAGGACCAGAGACAACATCTGAACCTGGCCCAAACTAGAGACTGCGTCTGAACCTGACCCGACCCAGAGACAACCTCTGAACCTGACCCGAACCAGAGATTGCGTCTGAACCTGACCCGAACCAGAGACTGTGTCTGAACCTGACCCGAACCAAAGACTGCATCTGAATCTGATCCAAAAACCAAAATTACATCTTATAAATGTCGAGGACTTTCTTACGAAGTGTATACTATTCTTTACTCATTGTATACTTTCGTAAAAGTTCCCTTATCTCTTTAGGTGGTTGGATGGTTGAATGGTTAGCACGTGCACGCTGTATCATAAAGCCTGTCATTGAGTCAACTGCGCGCGTGGTTTTGAATCCCCTGTTGTATGTGACAAGGAGTAGGATCGCCTGTCCAACCTAGTGAGTTTTCTCCACTGCCCTCCCACTGCTCAAGCACTATGTGCAAGCGAATTATTAAAAGAAAAATAAACCATATGTTAGTTCTGAAATGACCTAGTTTGGGTCGAGTGGACGTTAAACCCCATCTCTCTCTCTCCCTCTCTCTCTCTCTCTCTCCCTCTCCCTCTCTTACCTTTTTGCGATTTGATTGGCGTTTTCCAGCGTCGATCAAGGAAACACGATGCCACCAGTAGAATAACACATAATACGGCATACGCTCTAAATGTCCACCTTGCACTGAATTGTTGAAATAAAACCCCCGTCATGATGGATCCTAATCCACGACCTAGATAACAAATATAAAAATACCACAATCTCTCTTGATTAAAACGCAAAGAAATGTCATGCGTATTATTCAAACTCATAGCACAATGCATGGCGTATGTCCGTCTTTATTAGCCCAGTTCGGAGCATAACGGTTACAACGGTAATAGGACGTTAAACCCCATTTCATTTCATGGGTAAAGTTAGAAACGCATTATATTTACCAAACGATCATGGGTAGTGTGGATCTATATTTCATTTCATTTTTTTAAACCAAAATAACTTAAATAGCATGTGTGGAGACCTTTTTCAAATAAATCTGAAGTAGTGGGCCATTACATAGTTGGGTCTACAGTGTTGTATACCCCGGGCATGGGGGGGGGGGGTGTGACCAAATGGTAGTACGTGCATGCTTTTTCATACGGCCTGTCATTGAGTCAACTGGCGTGGTTTCGAATCTCCGGTTGTACGTGACAATATTATTAATAATAATAATGTGAGTTTTTATTGAGCGTCTGTCCAGCTTCATGGGTTTTCTTCGGGTCCTCCGGTTTCCCCCCACTGCTCAAGCCTCCTACGCGCAAGCGAATTATTTAATTAAAATTAAACCATATGTTAGTCCCGAAATTACCTAGTTTGTATCGAGTGGACGTTAATTCCCATTTCTCTCTCTCTTTACCCCCGGCACAAGAAAATGTTTGAATTTCTGCAAGCTGGCGAACACAAGTCTGATTTCTGCCAAATTATGCTTCTTTCCTTCTCCAATAGTAACAAAAGCATGTGATTTTTTCACTTGACATTATCGGTAATATATCGCATCTTTTTTGTGTTCTTTTCACCCCACAACTTACAATACTAATAGTAAATGCAGGAGGACTGCACTACACGCAAAACAAAAAAAAAATCTACAAGATAAACCTGCGGACAAGACAGAAAATAGACATGGCAAACACGAAACGATTATCAAATCAAGTGAATGGATCCGGGGGCCAGCCGTAAGCGTCCACTGCGCTGTACAGTCCCGGGCCTGTTGTGGTACAGGCTTCACTAAAATGAAAGAATTCCTTGGTATGTGCCTTGTGTTCGAAAATATCCTGCACGGAGCGGCGATAATCTGGGACGGTAAAATTTGAAAATTGATTACCCGGTACCTACCAAGATCATTATAGACAGCACCAGCTAATCCTTGAAAAGTTCCTTGACTACCAGGTGGTGCCAGAAGACTAACTTTAGATGACGCCGCGGCCCAAAATAGTGCGTACGATACTCCACGTAGAAGTTCTAGAGGAATAATAAACCACTGATTGCGCACAAACGAATGTCCAACGAAACGAATTCCGTAGACACAAATGGCAGCGTACATACACATATCCTGGCCGAAGGTCTTCAGCAGCGTTGGTGCTATCTGTAACACAATGAGTGACGATACACAATGAACAAGAGTTATGACTCCCAAAAATGAACCGCTGACGCCAAGGTCTTTGAAAAACCAAAATAAAAAATTGATTGTTGCTCCCAAAAATATTCCATAAAATAGAATCTTTATCAAAAACCAGCGGATATGAGGAAGAACTATTTGTTGTTTTAAAATATCGACCAGTTTTACATTCTCCTGTTTCTCGGCTTCAACGTCTAACGTTAACCCCGCGAAGAATGCTAATAAGCAGAAGCCACCGAACAAGTAAAAGACGCCATCATAATACGTATCAATGACGAAAATCACACACGAAGCTGAAATGGCGGTTCCAGCGGTTCCCCATAACCTCTGACGACTGTAGAGTAGACGATCGGTGCCAAGCATGAAATAGGTAATGGTATCCAGCAGACTCTGTAAGCAGGAATAAGTAATCCGTGCCACCAGCACTAACAGGAAGGATAATATAAAGGTAACATCAAATCTCCATTTTTCCAGCTCAGAATTATCGTAGGGGATGGTGCAGTTGCTGGTACCATTTTCAGATGGCTGGAATTGAAAATCACTAATCTCGGATGGTTCTTCCGACTGGCAACACAGATCGCTGCAAGCAGGTAGGCTACAGTTGTCCCCGCAATATGATTCTGTTCCGATAACAAGGCCACACATGTTTCTTTTTTTCATTTTGTAGGATTTGTCATCGATAGCACCACATGAAAACGAAACATTCGCACTAGGCAAGGAATCTGTCACATTTTGGGAAAGATTACGAAAGGTAAAAACGGATAGATTGGAGATAAAATCGTGACGATATGGAACCAACATAAGACTAAAATAAGAAGTTCCATATAAAATAAGCATGAGTAGTAATACGGGTTTATGTTTATTTTGTTTATCAGCAAATGCTCCTGATGCGGGTCGTATAAATATGGAGAGTAGTTGTGTTAAACCCGATATCATTCCAGCTTCAGTAGAGTTGATACCAAGTTTCTTCAGATGAACTGTGAGAAATGGTAGAAGGGCGCCAGCCGCTGAAATATATAAACATCTTTGTTAGTCTGGCAAAGGAGGGGATTGGGATTGCCTAGCGGTCTAGAGTGCCGCGCTTCGACCTCTAGCTGGTCGGTCATCTCTGGCTTGCGGCTGTGATTTCGAGCCCTGGTGTGAGCGTATGTGACATAGAGATAGGGGCGCCTCCTCAACCTCGTGGGTTTCCTCCGGACACTCCGGTTTCCTCCCTCTGCTAAGTGGACGTTAAACCCCATTTCTCTCTCTCTCTCTATCTTTCAAAGGAATAAACTGGCTGACATGGAAGTAGTTTGTTTGTCGCTGTTTTTAGATAAGTTAGTAAGTAAGTAAGTAAATTTAGGTAAGTAAGTGAGAGAGAGTGAGAGAGATATAGATAAATGGGGTTTAACGTCCACTCGACACAAATTAATAGGTAGGTGTCTTTAGCAGTGGGATGAAACCGGAGAACCCGGAGAAAACCCACGAGGAAGGACAGGCGAATCTTCTCCTTGCCACGTACAACTGGCTATTCGAAACCACGCCAGTTGACTAAATGACATACTTTGTGATACAGCGCGCGCACGCTAACCATTCAGCAACCACCCCTCGCCCGTTAGGAGAGGGGGTGGGTTGGATGGCCTAGTGGTCTAGAGTGCCGCGCTTCGACCTCTAGCTGGCCGGCCACCTCTGGCTTGCGGCTGTGGTTTAGAGCCCTAGTGGGAGCGTATGTAACATGGAGATAGGGGCGCCTTCTCATCCTCGTGGGTTTCCTCCGGGCACTCCGGTTTCCTCCCATGGCTAAAAGACCCCTACGCGCAAGCGAATTATTGAAATAAAATTAAAACCATGTTAGTCTCGAAATGACCTAGTTGTGTTGAGTGGACGTTAAACCCCATTCTCTCTCTCTCTCTCCCCACCCGTAAGTAATTAAGTAAGTAATTAAATTTATACTCTCACGTGGAGCAGCTCACGTGGATGTCAACGGATATGGGTCATGATCTCGGATGACCGTTACCAAGAGATGACTTGCCATCGTTTAAAATTGTCAGTTTTCTGTACATGTATCTCGTTTTAGATTTCGCGGTAGTTTATTCTATAGTTTTGGTCCCGCTACACTGAAGGATCTTTCAACAAAGGTTTTATTTTTTGTTTACAATTACACAAATTACACTAATAAAACAACTATAATGGCATGTAACAAATAAACGAACTAAATATAAAGCTAGAAATCAATTAAAGACAGAGCATGGTCAAAAATACATTGTATAAAAATGATACCGTGCCTGTAGCCAAGCGGTTAGCCCCCACAAAAATCGAATTAGTCCCCGCTCCAATAAAAACCCATTTCGCCAACAATAACGATTTCTTAGGAGCGTCCTTAGCCGGCCACATCCTCAGTCCCTCGAAACAATTCTGTAGCCCCTCCCAATTTTATAGCTGGCTATACGGGCCCGGGTGATACACAAAACTGTGAGAAGAACATACCTGTCCAATAACAACAGATTAAACAACATACCTGCATAATTACAAAAGAAGAAAACTTTAAGAGAAATTAGTTTCGTGTTAATGTTCATGGCTGTCTTCTGAACACAAGTCGTGACCACAACAACAACAATGATAATACAATGATACAAGGTACATATTTAATATCAGCCAAGGCGCGGATCCAGGGGGGGGGGGGCAGGGGGGCCGTGCCCCCCCCCCCCCCCCCCCTCAGCACCGGCGAGACTGGAATTTTTGCTTTTTAATTGATGATATAAACATGATTTTCGCATTGTCTATGCCCAGGCAATGCGTCAAGGCTCTCGGGATTACACCAAACCACTAATATATGCGACACTCTAATGATTACCATTAGTTATAATGTATGCCCCCCCCCCCCCTCGAAAAAATCCTGGATCCGGGCCTGCAGCCAGTTTTATAGTCTTATCATTGACTTACCTAATATACATACATACATACATGTATACCTGACTGAGCATATAAAAGTTTATATAATAGGCCTATACAGGTCTAATGTCTGCTTTATCTTATACACCTATTAGGACTGGAGTCTGATAAGGTATATACATAGGGGGTTGGGATGGCCTAGTGGTCTAGAGTGTCGCGCTTCGACCTCTAGCTGGCCCGCCACCTCTGGCTTGCGGCTGTGGTTTCGAGCCCTAGTGTGAGCGTATGTGACATGGAGATAGAAGCGCCTTCTCAACTTCGTGGGTTTCCTCCTTGCACTCCGGTTTCCTCCCACTGCTAAAGACCCCTACGCGCAAGCGAATTATTGAAATAAAATTTAAAAACATATGTTAGTCCCGAAATGACCTAGTTGTGTAGAGTGGACGTTAAACCCCATCTCTCCCCCCCCCCCCTCTCTCTCTCTCTCTCTCTGATAAGCTATAACTTGTTAAAAGATTGTGTCTGACTTTTATTAATATTTTATTTTTATTTCTTACTTGCTTTCATTTTATTCCTTCCCGTGATTAATCTTCCGACCTGACTGTCATCATCGAGCAAGAGTGGGTGGGCGTCAACATTGAGAGTCTCTTAAATTAAGCCCGCGAATTTTTTAATTCTCAACCAACATAGCAATGGCACTGATTAGTTGAAATTTTGGCGTCATAAGCTGAGCGACTGACATATCAGTCAGACTGCCATTTTCACTATGTACATCGCTTTTTAGACCAGTGGCCGGTTGCTCAAAGTTCTGTTATCTTTTAAAGAATGTTGCTGGAACTAAAGGCCCCGAACATTTTGTGGTGCAAATTTTTCCTACAGATTTATGCTGATATAAAAAATAAAGTATTCTATAGTGTTTTCTGTAGTATATTTAACGGAAATTTAACAAACAACACGTTACCAAGATATGTCCGTTAAAGTCAAGGAGCTTTTAAAGCTCCTTGGTTAAAGTTAACGGATCGTTAAAAGATAACGGAGCTTTGAGGGACAGGCCCCAGAGGGAGAAAGGGGGGGGGGGGCATTGTCACCCGAGTGGGGGCAAAATCTGAGTTAACTTTTCTAGAGGCATTTTTCGTTAGGAATCCGAATAGGCCTATATCATAAAAGTTAGTCTTAACGAAAAAGACGCAATTGAAGGATAAAAAGAACATACGATTATTTCAAATCATTGATCACTTCAAAGAGCATGATGGACCACAAACAGCTAACAGTCTTACTACAGGAAATCGACTACTGTCACCGACCGGGTCAGGCCCGGATCCAGGATTTTTTCGAGGGGGGGTGGGGGTGGGGGTGTATGGGGGGGGGCATACATTGGAATAAATGGTAATCATTAGAGTGCCGCATGTATTAGAGCCTTCAATGCATTGCCAGGGCGGAGACAATGCAAAAATCAGTTTATATCATCAATTAAAAAGCGGATACACCAGTCTTGCTGGGGCTGAGGGGGGGGGGGGCGCCTGCGGGTGTATCGTTCATCATTCACAAATAAATAGGTCTCGACTAATTATGTTCATAACAAACTTGAAACTTTATTCATCGCGTACAAGTCATAATACTTCAGTATATTTACAAACAGGTCTACAACAGTTTCATATGGCTAACCGCCTCATAACTTCTATTAAATTAAATTACTTATATTGGCTAACCGCCGAGCTACCGATTATTATTATTATTATTATTATTATACCCGCTCCAATCTATATCCTCATTTTTCTCGACTCTATCGCACGCGCCAAAACCTCAACGTCATGCATATCGTTAACAGACTCATCTTCACACAGTTAAAGGGAGGCAACTACATTTAATAATTCCCTATACTTCATCATAGATTTCTAATTAATCAGAGGGACCCGAATCCTGACAACTACCTAAGGCTAACAATTGCACCTGGTAGTAGACAACAGCACGATATACCCAAATCCAACCAAATCCACTCAAATCCACCCAAATCTACTTATATAATAATAATTTATATCTGTATTTGATAATATACTATTCTTTATGTCAAACTTGCATTTTTAATTTAAAATCGTAAGGTTTCTGTTCCACAAATATCCCTCAAAATGCAATTTCCAAACAACCGACTTCGTGCAATACACAAGTTATGTCCCTTGGTTACAACTTCCAAACCTGCTTAGAAATTGCATTTTGAGGGACATTTTGACACCAAAACATTGCGACTGTAAATTAAATATTACAATTTGGCAAACATCGATATAAATTATTGTCTTATAAGTTGAAATAATGGTAGATTTGGGAGGATTTGGGTAAATAGTGCTACCCGCCAGAGGCTATAGGCTACATCGTTTATCGCTTACGGTTGGCCCCAGATCCATCCACTTGATTCTTACTCTTTGGTCAAGACATACAACAGAAACAACTCATCGGAGAGAGAGAGAGAGAGAGAGAGAGAGAGAGAGAGAGTCCAACAGCGTGACTGTTTATACCATTGGTTCCCATCCTAAGCTTTTTCACTCGCCACTCGCGGATAAATCTCCGAGGGCCCCCTCCCCCCTCCCCAACCAGAGAGAGAGAGAAATGAGGTTTAACGTCCACTCGACACAAACTAGGTCATTTCGGGACTAACATATGGTTTAATTTTATTTCAATTATTCGCTTGCGCGTAGGGATCTTTAGCAGTGGAAGGAAACCGGGGGACCCGGCGAAAACCCACGAGGTTGGACAAGCGATCCTTGTCACGTACAAACGGGGATTCGAAACCACGCCAGTTGACCCATAATGACAGGCTTTATGATACATCACACGCACGCTAACCATTTAGCCTTCCAACCCCCTCCAATCGTATAAAGCGATGTATCGATAACATAGGTAAAGGTCCTGATATTTGTTCGTCTAGTTGAATTGTTTTGTTTATTTGTGGTATCTGAGTATGATGTCTTGTCCATATATTTGTTTCTGTGTAAATTGTGTGTGGTGCAGTCTCCCTGCATTTCCTATTTCAGTATACAATAGTGGTATAGTTACTAAAATAGAACTTAGTCTATCAAGAGACAGTTTGGTGAAACAACATAATATTGCTGTTTTCTGTAAAATAAATACGTATGAAGCAACGATCTGTGCCAAGGACAAAATTGAAAATAAGCCCCAGGCCTAATTTGCTACCCTTGTAAAATGACGAGATTATTATAATTATTAATATCTTTTAGGGGTAAAATTCGGGCAAAGTGGAAGCCAGTCTATCTACAGTTTTTATCTTTGTAATAAAAATGGAGTTACTTCCCTTTATACGGTTATCGTTTTGTTTTAATTTTTTAACCGTCGATTCTACGAAATGAAATGGGTTTAACGTCCTACTGTTATGCACCTTAATGGGTTGATGAAGACGGGCATAATAAAGCGTGCTATGAGGGAAATTTTGCCAGGACAGCGGCCCTACGGTCTACCTTTATATCAAATTCTAACTGCCAAGGGATATTTTACGTGCACGCCAATGTGTAGACTGGACCTCTGTTTTTCGTCCCATTCGAACGACTAGACAGCTGTCATTGTCAGGCCCTCCATTTTGCATCACTGACAAGGGTGAAACCAATCCGGAAAATCGAGATAAGCTTTTTGGCCAATGCAGGGATAGACGACTCGACCTCTAGGCCAGCGCCTCACCCGCTTAGCCACGTGATCCCCTCAATTCTACGAGCTTTGTAAACTATAATCTGCATTATCAAGATAATTCATCACCTGTTTTATCGTGTCACAACTTAAACTGAATGTCCAACAGTGTGACTGTTTATACCAGTGGTTCCCATCCTAAGCTTCTTCACTCGCGGATAAATCTCCGTTAACGTCCACTCAACACAACTCAACACAACTATGTCATTTCGGGACTAACATATGGTTTTCATTTTATATCAATAATTCGCTTGCGCGTAGGGGTCTTTAGCTTTAACAGTGGGGGGGGGGGGGGGCCGGAGGAAACCCACGAGGTTGAGAAGGCGCCCCTATCTCCATGTCACATACTCTCACACCAGGGCTTGAAACCACAGCCGCAAGCCAGAGGTGTCTGGCCAGCTTCAGGTTGAAGCGCGGCACTCTAGACCACTAGGCCATCCCAACCTCCCCTGAGTTATGAAATAATGCACGTCTCATTGTAGTAAATACATACAACCCTGCAACCGCTTCTATACCTGTGTCTGTCCTTGTCATTCTAGTTCATCTAAATACGGCAATTTAATTCTATCCTTTTTAGCCCCGTTTACACTTGGCGTGCATTTCTGGGCACGGTACCAGGCCGCGATAAGCGTGCTGTTCTGAACACGGTACCAGGCCGCGATAAGTGTGTCGTTCTGGGCACGGTACCATGCCGCGATAAATTTCCACGGAACAAGCATTCGGACATAATTTCATTATATAATATATTTTTTTTTGATTATTTTGACCCCGATTAAGTTGGTAGGCCTACTTTTGAGATGGCCATTTTCAAGTTTTCCCAGTAGAAATCATATAAACACTGTCGACCACTATACGGGATAAATCGGTACCATTTTATAAACACTGTCGACCACTATACGGGCTAAATCGGTACCATTTTATAAACACTGTCGACCACTATATGGGATAAATCGGTACCATTTTATAAACACTGTCGACCACTAGCCGAGATAAATCGGTACCATTTGAAAAAGAGGAACATTATTATTTAAATGTCATGCGCAAGGGGTCATGCCAACCTGGATAGACGTCAACTCGGTATTGGAACTCGAAACATCGTTGTAAAATCCATCTGGATGTTGAAATCGATTTTCTTTTTTCAAATAAATACATTTTTTAAATGGTTTAAGGGGTAGAAACATGGGTGTCTAAAGGTTAATAGCCCACCCTGGTAGATTTAGGTGTAGAATTGTGAAATACGTGCCGAGGTAGACTATCTTCGTCATACAAAAGACACCACTATAGAACCTATCTAACATACAATGGAGTATTCAATTAAGCTGAAAACTCATTTCTTAGTCTAGACAATTATCTAATTAACTGAAATGAATAGAGAATGATACCAGAGCATCGCAACCCAGTCAGACGTTCTTGGAGCTAAATGACGAGTTTCGTCGCATTTCATTGACAACTTAAATTTATGTGTATCCATTGTCAGCTCATTGGATAAATGTCCAACAAATATAACGCATTAACGACGAGAAAACTGATTGAAATGGTATTCATGAGAAAAAAAATTTAATTTCGGTTTTAAAGAAATCCAACCCATATCCAGATCTACAACTATTTGTAAATTCTCTGTTCCCCCGGTAGACCTGAAATGACCATGTTTGTGTCGATTTGACGTTAAACCCTCTCCCCCCTCTCTCTCTCTCTCTCTCTCTCTCTCTGTTGCCTCGGAAACGAAAATCTAAAAGCAGTTTCTGTTTCTGGAGTAGAAACGGTGACATTTCCTGTAAATCTCAGTATCTCTTAGTTCTGGATTTCGATTTTATAACAAGGCAATCTGCGTGTGGGTTTTGTATTCAAGTTGTTTGTGTCCCAAGTAAAATTTGTAATTTATAGCATTTCTCCCTCTCCCCGGTT
This sequence comes from Patella pellucida, assembly GCA_917208275.1. Lineage (NCBI taxonomy): Eukaryota > Metazoa > Mollusca > Gastropoda > Patellidae > Patella > Patella pellucida. The sequence continues at coordinate 3,765,026 of OU795043.1, read as the reverse complement.
TTCTCTGAGTCCTCCGGTTTCCTCCCACTGCTAAAGACCCCTATGCACAAGCATATGTTAATCCCGAAATGACCTAGTTCTAGTTTGTGTTGAGTGGACGTTAAACCCCATCTCCCTCTCTCTCTCTCTCTCTCTCTCTCTCTCTCTCTCTCTCTGTGTCCCGATTAAAAATTGTAATTTATAGCAGCACTTTTATTAGGGCATCAATAATACAGTACACTGGAGCCTTATTAGATGACGGGTAACGAGCTTGGAGAGAAAAACTTGACCCTCGAGTCGGACACTATATATGTATCGCATTTATCATTGTCATTCATATTTAAAACTTCATGAATCAAAAATACAAGGCAATTGTTAATGACACCCATAACGTTATAAAGTGTGTCACTTTTCTACTGAGGGATGTTGGATAGCCGAATGGTTAGCATATGCGCGCTGTATCATAAAGCATGTCATTGAGTCAACTGGCGTGGTTTCGAATCCCCGGTTGTACATGTAGGTGACAAGGAGTAGGGTCGCCTGTCTAACCTCGTGTGTTTTCCCCGGGTCCTCAGGTTTCCTCCCACTGCTAAAGACCCCTACTTGCAAGCGAATTATTGACATAAAATTAAACCATTTGTAAGTCCCGAAATGACCTAGTTTGTGTCGAGTGGACGTTAACCCCATTTCTCCCCCACCCCCTCTCTCTCTCCCTTATCATATCTCGTTCGTGTTTAATACGTCTGCAACATGAAAATCGTTGGAATCATAGCCAAAAAGGGAGCCAAGCTAGGGACATAGTTTGTGTGGAGTGGACGTTCAACCCCATTTCTCTCTCTCTCTCTCTCTCTTCCTCTCCCTCTCTCTCTTTCTTTCCTACTGAACTGTGGTCGTTATAGTTAATACCTAGAACATCTTCAGCAGATCACCTCTAACGACCTTATAAATAATTACACCCAATTAACGAGGTTCTATCGCGTGCGGATAGTTTCGTACTCCTCTCAAAATGTATTCTTTCTTAGAGAGAAAACAAATAATGATTATATAGAAAGAAATATATTCTAGTGGAAAATCTACATTTGGTGTTCTCTTCACGCAATACATGGACATGATTCATTAGTTCTGTCACTGGCTTTGACTCCTCGTATTTTTCTCTGCCATCTTGGTGTAATTATAAAAAGTGTGAAACAAGCGGCCATTTATCTTTTGCCAAATGACGGATTAACTCGAGAGACCTAATTGTTTTGTTTTTTGTTTTGTTTTTTAATTTTTATTAACATTGTATTTAAATCATCGATATTAAGTGATCATTAAATTTTTATGTGGACGTAGCCTATATTGTCGTCGCCCCTGTCCGTCGACAATTTGTTTGTGGACACTCTACAGGTCACAATTCTTAATCGAATTTGACGAAACTTGGAATACGGGTCTATTGTCAAACGATCCCCCGATTCCTTCAGATATTGGCATGTATTGGACCTTTACTTAATGGATTATGGCCCTGATTGTACGAAAAATATATTTTAAGCTTGTGGTCCCCCTAAAGGTCACAATTTTTATCTAATTGAAAAAAAGTGCAAATATATCACCGTTATAGGGGCCTACCAATAATGATAAAAGTTCGAATGTCGTAAAAATCGGGCCGAAACTAACCGGACAAAATAGTCACTCATCATGCGCAAATAGTGTAAAAATATGGTATGTCAAGGTCGTGGACCCACAAGAGGTCACAATTTTGATCCGATTTTGACGAAACCTTAAAGTATGTTCTTGAAGTTATCTTGTCGAAACGTAGGCTATAAATATACCAATTTCAAAACAATCAGAAAATACGTCATGTATTCTGTGACGTGTTTGCAAGAAATTGTAGACGACAGTGGATAAGGCGCTGGTTAGCTAGCCTTGAGGTCGGGCTTAATTCAATCCCTACGTTGGCCGAGAAAGTTCATATCGATTTCCCGGCGTGATTTCCCTTTGTCAGTGATGCATAAGGAGGTCCTGACAAGGACAGCTGCCTAGTCGTTCGGATGGGACGAAAAACCGAGGTCCCGTGTACACATTGGAGTGCACGTAAAAGATCCCTTGGCAGTTAGAATTCGATATAAGAGTAGGCCGTAGCGCCGGTGCCCGGGCGAAATTTCCCCCATATAGCACACTGTATGGCGTATGCCCGTCTTCCATTAGCAAAGGTTAGGTGCATAATAATAGTAGGACGTTAAACCCCATTTCATTATCCATTCCTTATTCATTATATCCAGCAACCAATCCTTTTAAAACATATAGACAATTTATAAATTTCTTTTAGAAATTTAATAGATTTAATGCATTAACCTTTCAATCACACATTGATACGTCAAGACCTCAACACCACACACACACACTCTCACAAATTACGGCCATTTTTTTATGGCAGGGGTCCATCGGGTACATCCGAATTAATCATGAAATTTACTTATCAAAATGGCTTCAGCATGATGTTAATGGTGTAAGTGATATCCAAGTCTTGTATGAAATAACAGGCTAACTTTGATAAGACTATTTCAGCTAATTACCGCCTCGAACACATGTTCGCTAAATCCACGCGGCCATCAAAATCCTCAACTTTTTTGTTTGTCAGTGATTTTCTACTCGTCTTTTTTGGTTAGAGTGAGAGACGTTATCCAAAAAAATTAATTTCTCTATAGGCTTATACATGTTTGAGAGAAAGAAAGAGAGAGAGAGAGAAATGGGGTTTAACGTCCACTTGACACAAACTAGGTCATTTCGGGACTACCGAGACAACAGAGAATTTACAAACAGAAACTGCTTTTAGATTTTCGGTTCTGAGGCAACAGAGAGAGAGAGGGAGAGAGAGAGAGAGCGAGGGAGAGAGAGAGGGAGGCTTTTTAACGTCCACTCGACACAAATTTCGGGACTAACATATGGTTTAATAAAAACAATTTTCAATAATTCGTTTGCACATGTGGTCTTAAGCGTTTTGAGGAAACTTGGTGATGAGGCTGGAGAGGCGACCCTAGTCCTTGTCACGTGAGAGAGAAATAATCAGAGATGGGGTTTAACGTCCACTCGACGAAAACCAGGTCACTTCGGGACTAACATACTAACATTTGTCATTTAAATAATGACCAGTATTTTGTTTAATTTCAATCATATCTTCTTATAATTGTTCGGATATATTAATATTAATTATTTATTATGTAATTAGTGTTGAAAATCTTCAGAAATGGGGGAAATAAAGATATATATAATGAGGAAACTAGGTGATGAGGCTGAGAGGCGACCCTAGTCCTCGTCACGTGCAAATTGGGAATCGAAACCACTAACCATTTCGTCCCATTAGCTAACCATTTCACATGGGTAACCATTTCACATAGGTTACCATTTCATCACATAGTTACCCAACGTCACACATAGTTACCAACAGCGTGATACCTTTGTTTGAACCATCCAATGTCCCTTATTTATTTCACTACGAGAATGTTTTTGTTCAAGTGCTATTAATTATAGCCTTCATTATTTATTATTACCGTGAATGTGTTAATTTATATTCAAGTGAAACTTTGTGACGATATTGGGGGTTGGGATGGCCTAGTGGTCTAGAGTGCCCCGCTTCGACCTCTAGCGGGCCGATCACCTCTGACTTACGTACGGCTGTGGTTTCGAGTCCTGGTGTGAGCGTATGTTGCATGGCGCCTTCTCAACCTCGAATTGTTGAAATAAAATTAAAACCGTATGTTAGTCCCGAAATGACCTAGTTGTGTTAAGTGGACGTTAAACCCCATTTATCTCTCTCTCTCTCTTTCTCTCTCTCTTTCCCTCTCTCTCTATCTATCTCTTGTGATATTAATTATAGCCGTTATTAATAGTATTTATATTATGTGAGTGTGTTATTATTTTGGCTGATGTGGGATTGTTAGTCCCGAAATGACCTAGTTGTGTTGAGTGGACGTTAAACCCAAGTTCTCTCTCTCTCTCTCTCTCTCTCTCTCTCTCTCTCTCTCTCTCTTGTGACGATATTAATTATAGCCTTTATTAATAGTATTTATATTGTGAGTGTGTTTATTATTTTGGCTGATGTAAGATTGTTAGTCCCGAAATGACCTAGTTTGTGTTGAGTGGACGTTAAACACCATCTCTCTCTCTCTCTCTCTCTCTCTCTCTCTCTCTCTCTCTCTCTCTCTCTCTTGTGACGATATTAATTATAGCCTTTATTAATAGTATTTATATTGTGAGTGTGTTTATTATTTTGGCTGATATAAGATTGTGTAACAAAGCGTGATAGTTTTAATCGTGGGAAAAACTTGTTAACTTGTTATCAGTGTTCGTTTAGTCTCATCACTCTATTACATGTTTCACATTCTTCTATTTTAAATACACCACAACATCTCACCTAACTTAAAGGGGATATCAACATTTTCAGGGGAGCGTATCGTTGTGTCGCTGTGCCGTTATGCAGCCGTCACTTATTCCAGTATAGGGTTAGGGTACCACAATCCAAACGGCGGCATACAGGGACCATCAACATTTTCACACAGTCAAAAATTAGGGGAGCGTATAGTTGTGTCGCTGTGCCGCTATGTAGCCGTCACTTATTGTATAGGGTTAGGGTACCCCAATCCAAACGGCGGCATACAGGGACCATCAACATTTTCACACAGTCAAAAATTAGGGGAGCGTATTCGTTGTGTCGCCGTGCCGCTATGCAGCCGTCGCTTATTGTATAGGGCTAGGGTACCCTAACTCTAACCCTAACCCAACCATAACGATGGCATAACGGGACCATCAACATTTTCACACGGTTAAAAATTAGGCCAGACACAATAATAGTTTTCGGACTTTTCGAAATGAAATGAGTTTAACGTAGGCCTACTACTGTTCTGCTCCTAAACTGAGCCAATGAGGGAAATTTTGTCCGTGCGGCGGCGCTACGGCCTACTCTTATATCGAATTCCAACTGCAAAGGGATCTTTTACGTGCACACCAATGTGTACACGGGACCTTGGTTTATCGTCCCATCCGAACAACTAAAAAGGCTGGCCTTGTCAGGCCCTCCGTCCTGCGAACTTTTCGAAGTAGGCTAATTGTTGAGAAGCAATTACACAATATGGCGTACATCCTCATCACTAATCATGATGTCTTAGGGTTACGACTGGCCCCCGGATCCATTCACTTGATTTGATAATTGTTTAGTTTTTGCAATGTCTATTTTCTGTCTTGTCCGCCGGTTTATCATGTAGATTTTTTTTTGTTTTGCGTGTAGTGCAGTCCTCCTGCATTTACTATTAGTATGGTCATTTAACAAAACAAACAATTACTTGTTTTTACGCTCTCAGTCTAACTTGTAATCAAGTAAGGTGCATCTAAACAGAATTATTTCCAATTTTAAACAAACTATTTTTGATTTTTAATACCTGAAATTTGTGGTGTGGTTACAGCTTTAGCGATAACAATACGTGAATATTTGATTCGGTGATAGAGAGGAAGAAAAGTTGGCCGTATCCAATGAAATAAGCGACGACGATTTTAATAATCTCATGACAAAATGGCGGTTGATAACATTTCAAAAAGGCAGTGGCTATTGTTACGAAGATGTTTTCAAAGCCCTCCATCGGCGAAGTTACAAACTTGATAGTCGTAAAAATTGTCCTAACCCTAACCCTTCCCGTTTCCTAATTGCTGTCTTCGGTTATAAAAACGTTGAAAATACTGCTCCTTTTTCAAAGCTGGTTGTGGGGAGATTGGCAGCCATTTTGAAATAAGTTCTAAACTTTGTTCAGGCTCGTCGTAACAATAGCCACTCTGTTTCAAAAATGTGATGCTTTGAATACAGTAAAAACGACGTCATACATTCCTAATACGTCATGCATGCCATTAACTCATTGGTGAATTTACCGAATACTTCAACATGTGCGGTTTGATATCAATTAAACGCTGAGTTCCCCTTTAATAAGTTTAATTGATAGTATCCTATCTACGAACTGTTATTATAAAGTTATATACGCAGAGCTGTTGATAGCATCCGGCTCATTATATTTATATAAACTTTTTACCGCAACCCTCTTCTGTCCATCACTCTATACCCAGAAAACTTTTATCGACCAGGCATGAAATGGGGTTTAACGTCCTACACTTCTGCACCTAACCTGAGCTAATGGAAGACGGGCATACGCCAAACAGTGTGCTATGAGTGAAATTTTGCCTGGGCAGCGGCGCTACGGCCTACTCTTATATCGAATTCCAACTATATAATTACTGTGGTGTTATTACACGTGTAAAAAGAAACTGATTCTGGGGTGGCATCTTGAAATGTACAGAAATGCTGTAAATTTGTTCAACTACAATCAGCGGGGAAAATGTTTCTGGAACACTAGAGACATAGTTGTTTAAGAAAATAAAGAAATCATTTGGGTAGGAATTTATTCACACAAAGCTGGATTTGTCACCTTCTCCAACCAGCCTAAAATTGGGGCGTGTGATTTGATCTGAATACGGGGGGGGGGGTAGAACGAGCGCGCTGTATCATAAAGCCTGTACGTGACAAGGAGTAGGGTCGCTTGTCCAGCCTTGTACCCCGGGTCATCCGGTTTCCTCCCACTGCCAAAGACCCCTACGCGCAAGCGAATTATTTAAATAAAATTAAACCATATGTTAGTCCCGAAATGACCTAGTTGTGTTGAGTGGACGTTAAACCTCATTTCTCTCTCTCTCTCTTTCTCTCTCTCTCTCTCTCTCTCTCTCTCTCTCTCTCTCTCTCTCCCATCTACATAATGAAGTGATCATTTAGAGCTTCTAATTCATAATGGATTATTAATTCCATTGATAAATCTAGTAATTTCATCACCCCGAAAACATCTTAACAATTATAATAAATTAATAAACGCTCGGAGAGTACTTAACAATATTAAATGAATCTCTCTTGCTTACAATGTGCCCGGGTGGCCAATCATCGGAAAAAGGAAAATGTGATACCATTCGTTTATAATGACAATATAATACTAATATTTAGTTAGAGGCTGATGTCATCTAGTAAATCATTTAATCTATTCGTATATCCTCCTCGGGTATAGTGGAGTAGAACGGAATGAGTACACTGGGTAACCGAGGATGCTCGTATATACGCATCCAGGGTATAGTGGAGTAGAACGGAATGAGTACACTGGGTAACCAAGGATGATGTTCGTATATACGCATATATTTGACTTACCATTTACAAACACACTTTACTCAATTCCCTATAGATCCACACTACTCATGATCGTTTGGTAAATAGGGAGAGAGGGAGAGAGAGAGAGAGAGAGAGGGAAGAGAGAGAGGGAAGAGAGAGAGAAGAGATAGAGAGGGGGGGTAACGTCCACTCAACACAACTAGGTCATTTCGGGACTAACATATGGTTTAATTTTAAAAACCCACAAGTTTGAGAAGGCGCCCCTATCTCCATACCATTTTATGCTCACACCAGGGCTCGAAACCACAGCCGCAAGCCAGAGGTGGCCGGCCAGCTAGAGGTCGAAGCGCGGCACTCTAGGCCACTAGGCCATCCCGCCCCCCCCCCTTTTGGTAAATAGAATGCGTTTCTAACTTTACCCATGAAATGAAATGGGGTTCAACGTCCTATTACCGTTGTAACCGTTCTGCTCCGAACTGGGCTAATAAAGACGGGCATGGGCCATAAAGTGTGCTATGAGGGAAAATTTGTCCCGACTGTGGCACCACGGTCTGCTTTTATATAGATCTTTACGTGCACGGGACCTCGGTTTTTCGTCCCATCCGAATAACATCTTTACCCAAATTCTGAAAGTTTAAATATCTTGTAATTTACTTGTTTTATTTGAAACCGCTGTTGTCATGGTGTTGTCATGGTGTTGTCATGGTGTTGTTATTTTAGTTAGAGGTTATTTATAAGATTATTGGGCGGGGGGGGGGGGTGGACCGAATAGTTAGCACGTGCGTGCTGTATCATAAATCCTGTCATTGAATCCACCGGCGTGGTTTCAAAATTCCAAGTTGTACGTGACAAGGAATTACGGTCGCCTGTCCAACCTCGTGGGTTTTCTCTGGGTCCTCCGGTTTTATCCCACTACTAAAGACCCCTACGCACAAGCAAATTAATGAAGTAAAATTAAACCATATGTTAGTCTCGAAATTACCTAGTTTGTGTCGAGTGGACGTTAAACCCCACATCTTTCTCTCTCTCTATTTCCCCCTCTCTCTCTCTATCTGTCTATCTATCTCTCCATCTCTCTATCTATCTCTCCCCCCCTCTCTCTCTCTCCCTCTATCTCTATCTCCTCTCTCTCTCTCTCTCTCTCCCTCTCTCTGTCCCTCCTCTTGACAAGACAACTGAATTAAAACGATAAATAAGAAATATGAATTATTTATAGGATTAATCAGCAGGGATTATCTTCAATCACATGTTAGCTTCGACATGAGAGCAAATTATATATATATTGGATTTCTGTTGATTACTTAAACGCTGGTCTGAATAGCGAGCGAACGGGAGTGTGTCTATAGAAAGAGGAGAATAAATAGCTCCATGTTGGTCTGATGTATCGCCATTCTAAAGCCAGACTGACACTTGCACGACTTTTGGCCACGATTCCGTCATGTCCATCAGTGTCCACATTTACACGAACTAGCACGACGAGTTTACGCATGTTTCCGCTTAGTTTGCGCATTGTTTACGCACCTCCCGCATTGGCACTACGAGTTTGCGCGAATTGGACGGTGTCGTGCCGACTCTAGTCGTGCCAATGCGAGCCGCGGAATCGAGCAAGTGTCAGTCTGGCTTAATTAAAGCAAAGATTTTACGTCTCTCTCTATCCAATATAAATAACTAATCTTCTCTGGGAATTTTGTAAATGATTGTAATTTGTTCTTGTAACCAGGAATGACTAATCCTTTAGAGAGAGAGAGAGAGAGAGAGAGAGAGAGAGGGGGGGAGAGAGGAGAGGGAGAGGAGGAGATGGAGAGGGAGAGAGGAGAGGGAGAGGAGGAGATGGAGAGAGAGAGTGAGGGAGAGAGAGAGGAGAGGAAGAGGAGAGAGAGATAGAGAGAGAGGAGATAGAGAGAGATGGAGAGAGAGAGAGAGAGGGAGAGAGAGAGATAGAGAGAGAGGGGATAGAGAGAGGGAGAGAGAGAAAGGGAGAGAGAGAGAGGGAGGGAGAGAGAGAGATAGAGGGAGAGGAGGAAAGGGAGAGGAGGAGAGAGAGAGGAGGAGAGGGAGAGGAGGAGAGGGAGAGGAGGAGAGGAGGAGAGAGGAGAGGGAGAGAGAGAGAGAGTGAGAGAAGCGCCTGGAACCCGCCATATTGTTTGAATCAAAGTATCGCTGAATCGTTTTAATCTGTTTAATATCAGAGCAATCTGATGCAATTTAAAGTTGATTAAGGCCTGGATCAGTTAATTAATGTCTAATTAATACTTTAGAAAACATGTCAGGCCCAATGAAAGACCTGCTATAGGCAGATTTAGCTCTTAAAGGGACAATAACACTCTCGCTGGCTTGACAGGTCCAGAATTTTTGTTTAAGCATTATTCTAAGTACTAGATGTTTAAGTGTCCTACCTGTTGTGAAAATTATCCATTACAACCTATCTTACTTGTCCAGAGGGTTCGAAAATGTTTTAAAATCTAAGTTACATTTGAAAGTGTTTACGTAAAGATTTTAAAACCAAGTAGTTGAATCTTTCCAATTTTTAAATTAGGTGTGTTAAGATGAAATTTGTATGATTTATTAATTGGAATATTGTAAAATAGTACAATTTGTTGATCAGAATAAAGATTGGGACATATTATTCAGTTACAACAAGAGTGGTATTGTCCCTTTAACTAATGTATCTTTAACCAAATATTATAATACAATCGGGGTGTTTTCATTTGACATCGCATAAATCAGAATCATCATCCTATTGTAACATAAATAATAACTTGAAAAAAATAAAAAATAAATCCGTCGTTTGATGTATTTCTTCAGTTGTTGTTTTATGTTTGTTTATTAAAGAGGAACGGTGAAGTAATAAATTACATCTTGTTAAATAACCATGACAACAGGGCAAACAAACAACACTTACCTTTCTTTATTTGATACATATTATCACGAAGATTATTTACTACATATCAGTAGGCCTACTTACATCAAATACGCTCCAGGCAGAGACACATTTGTTATGATCCGTAATGACAAATTATAAATCGGGTCAAGCTTGGAGAGAGAGAGAGATAGAGAGAGAGAGAGGGAGAGAGCCGGCGCAATTTTCGATAATGGGAGAGAATGAATGAATGAATGAAATGGGGTTTAACGTCCTACGCTTAAGCACCTAACCTGGGCCAATTGAAGACGGGCATACGCCAACAGTGTGCTATGAGGGAAATTTTGCCCGGGCAGCGGCGCTACGGCCTACTCTTATATCGAATTCCAACTGCACTCCAATTTGTACACGGGACCTCGGTTTTTCGTCCCATCCGAACGACTAGGCAGCTGTCCTTGTCAGGCCCTCCTTCTGCATCACTGACAAGGGGAAATCACGCCGGAAAATCGAGATGAACTTTCTCGGCCAATGCAGGGATCGAACACTCAACCTCCAGGCTAGCGAACCAGCGCCTTATCCACTTAGCCACCGTGATCCCCTAATGGGAGAGAGAGGGAGAGAGACAGAGACAGAGAGAGAGAGGGAAAGAGAAAGAGAGATGGGGTTTAAAGTCCATTCAACACAAACAAGGTCGTTTTGGGACTAACATGTGGTTTAATTTTATTTCAATAATTTGCTTGCGCGAAGTGGTCTTTAGCAGTGAGAGGAAACCGGAGGAACCCAGAGAAAACCCACGAGGTAGGAAAGGCGACCCTACTCCTTGCAACGTGTCAAGTTTGGAAGAGGAAGTGGAATTTGTTCAGCGGTTGCGTCTCTCGCTTCCAACTTAATAATAATAATAATAATAATAATAATAATAACGTCATTTTACAAGGGTAGCAAATTAGGCCTGAGGCCTTTTTCAAATTTGGCCCTTGGCACAGATCGTGCGAATGATTTCGATCATTACTGCAGGAAGAAACCGAAGAACTCGGGGGAAACCTGCCTGATCGGACGGGAGACCGAATATCCCTCTCACTTACAACGATAAAGTTCATGCCCTGAGCTGGGATTGAACCCTCGTTGCATAGGTGAGAAGCCGCCTCTCTACCGCCACGGCTATCCGACCAGCTACTTGTTCACCCTCTTCCTAGTTGTTGTTCAGAGTTCCGTCGGTACACGGTTCGACACGGTGCCTTGTCAGAGTTCCGTCGGTACACGGTTCGACACGGTGCCTTGTCAGTGTTCCGTCGGTACACGGTTCGACACGGTGCCTTGTCAGAGTTCCGTCGGTACACGGTTCGACACGGTGCCTTGTCAGAGTTCCGTCGGTACACGGTTCGACACGGTGTTTGTCAGAGTTCCGTCGGTACACGGTTCGACACGGTGTTTGTCAGTGTTTCGTCGGTACACGGTTCGACACGGTGCCTTGTCAGAGTTCCGTCGGTACACGGTTCGACACGGTGTTTGTCAGAGTTCCGTCGGTACACGGTTCGACACGGTGTTTGTCAGTGTTTCGTCGGTACACGGTTCGACACGGTGCCTTGTCAGAGTTCCGTCGGTACACGGTTTGACACGGTGCCTTCTCAGAGTTTCGTCGGTACACGGTTTGACACGGTGCCTTGTCAGAGTTCCGTCGGTACACGGTTCGACACGGTGTTTGTCAGAGTTCCGTCGGTACACAGTTCGACACGGTGTTTGTCAGAGTTCCGTCGGTACACAGTTCGACACGGTGCTTGTCAGAGTTCCGTCGGTACACGGTTCGACACGGTGCCTTGTGTGTGGACTCCAATGGAACCGCACCAATAACGTATCTGAGATGATCATCTGGGGGATTGGAATACCGAGAAAAATAATTTAGGAGTAGTGGAATGTTATTTTTTGGAGATGGGGGTATGGGGGACTATACATGTCTCTCTCTCTTTCTCTTTCTCTCTCTCTCTGTCTCTCTCTCTCTCTCTCACATGTTTACTGGGATCCATCGACTAATATCATCGACAAAAGACAGGAGAGGGGGGCAGCTCCCAAACTATTGCAAACCGTGACCGGCAAGTACAGATATATGATAATGATATTAGAAAAATACAAATTTATTGACTGGGTGCGATTTGAACAGGTATTATGAAAGAGATTCATAACAAACATGAAAGCTCCTATAGAATTTTTTTGTATTTTATTTCATACAGTTATTGAGCTAGATATTTCATCTTTTCATTTTTCGAATATAAAACATCCTATGGTCATGTGTTCCATAGATGCAACTGCAGTGGCGGATCCAGGGGAGGTGACATGGATGACTAGTCCCCCCCCCCCCCCGTGAAAGATTTTAAAAAACGCAAAATCGGACAAGTTTTTTTGGTTTTTTTTTTGGGGGGGGGGGGGTATTTCTTTGAGAACTATTGCCCATAAGCAACCTCGGGTAGCACAGAATAGTTTTAAGCCCTTTGGACACCCTATGCCCCCCCCCCTCTTCTAGTGCTCCTGCTTTTGGTCGACCGCGCTTCGCCCCTAACCTCTTTTAGTCACTCCCCTTGAATAAATCCTGGATCTGCCACTGAACTGTGTGAGATTTTCTAAACTTCAAATTTTGGGATTAGGATATTTGTTAAGTAATGGAGCGAGAGAGAGAGAGAGAGAGAAAGAGAGAGAGAGACATTTTGGGACTAACATATGATTTACTTTTATTTCAAAAATTCGCTTACGGGTAGGGGTCTTTAGCAGTGGGGGGAAACCGGAGTGCCCGGGGGAAACCCACGAGATTGAGAAGGCACCCCTATCTCCATGCCACATACGCTCACACCAGGGCTCGAAACCACAGTCGCAAGCCAGAGGTGACCGGCCAGCTAGAGGTGAAAGCGCGGCACTCTAGACCACTAATTTTGGGATTAGTTTATTTGAAAAGTAATGGACAAACCCTTTAAAAATACCAAGGGAAAAATCTGCAACCTTGTTTTGATGGAGTAGACCGGTCTTGTCAATATAGTTGTTCATCATTTTTATCTAAATGTCAAGTATCACTATGTCTATAACCTAAGGGTCTTTGATGCTTGATATCATTAAAGTTTCATATCGTGTAAAATATGTAGTTTTGTTTAAAATAATGCCAAACAACATATTCTGTACATATATAGCCTTGAGTGGACATTAAACCCCATTTCCCTCTCTCTCTCTCTCTCTCTCTGTCTCTCTCTTTCTCTCTTTCTCACGTATATAGCCAGAATTCGCGGTCTTATTAAACATGCATTATTCAAGAGCTAAATCTGCCTAGTGCAGGTCTTTATTTGGACATGAAATGTTTTCTAAAGTATTAATTAGACATTAATTAACTGATCCAGGCCTTAATCAACTTTGGATGGCATCAGCTTGCTCCGATATTAAACAGATTAAAACGTTTAAGTGATAAATCAAATATGGCGATCCAAGACGCTTCGAGTCTTAGCTCTGATCAACCAGGTCCGTGGTTGAAATTATTGCACACGTCGGTCAAATCTTTAAATGCCAATATCTTCGCTTACAATAGAGTAATTTGAATGAAATTTTCAAATTATTCATTTTACATCACCTACTTTCGAACTATTATAGCAAGAATGGCTAGTTCTTATCTATATCTTGAATAATGTAACTTTAACATCCAATTGCTTCCTTCTATAAATTAGCGGTGGATCCAACTTATAGACTAATTTAATCTAGTCTCGAGTTAAAAAGAAATTGTTAATAATATTATACAGAAAAATAAATCAATTATTGACGATCGAGGTTCAAGCAGGCCCGTAGCCAGGGGGTGGCACGGGGGGGGGGGCAACTGCCCTCCCAATACTTAGTCTTGCCCCCCCCCTCAATATCACAAGAAAATTAGCCTTTACCGCAAAATTCATGCAGATGCCCATGCTAGTTGGCCCTCCCGAAAACATCTTTGCCCCCCCCCCCCAAAAAAAAAAAACAACTTCCTGGCTACGGGCCTGGGTTCAAGTATGTGTGGGTTACGCAACACGGTGTGGCGGCTACCTGGAAGACAGACTGCGAGCGCACGCTAACCATTCAGCCATTCAACCCCCCACCTGGAAGACAGACTGCTGTGTGGGCGTGGCTACCTGGAATACAGACTTCTGTATTAAAGTTATAATTTCATATTTTTAAGTTATATTTTTCAAATTTATTAAAATGAAGCCTTATAATAGATGGTATCCATAAACAGTCCTACCTTGTTAAAGAATAATCCTATTAATCCTATAATTCAATATTGCCAGCTGAGAAATTGGCAAAAATATAATTTTAAACTTTCAATTCCAACGTTTGAAGGAAGCTTGTGCATTAAGAGACAATGGGAGGTAATTGAGTTATTATTTCCTGTGTCAAAGATTTTTAAGGGTGGGAAATAATGCCCACGGTCGTATAATAGTGAGTTGATAACCTATTAAGCAAAAGACATAGAATAATTATGTTTTGACTTTCTTAGAAAATATGAAATCGTCGCTTTAACCTAAAAGTCTGAATCTAGTATCAGCACCGGTTCTAGATTGAGAACGAACAATATCTCAAATATTGGTAAAGTACGAGTTGTGAGTGAGCTGTGTAAGAGGTACATCGAACTACTGGTCATCTTGTTTCTGGCTTTTAATGTTATATAAATTATTATTTAGACATGTCCAGCGCTATAATCAACTCTCTCTCTATTATAGTACAAGAGAATGAATGAAATGGGGTTTAACGTCCTACGCTTAAGCACCTAACCTGGGCCAATTGAAGACGGGCATACGCCAACAGTGTGCTATGATGGAAATTTTGCCCGGGCAGCGGCGCTACGGCCTACTCTTATATCGAATTCCAACTGCCAAGGGATCTTTTACGTGCACTCCAATTTGTACACGGGACCTCGGTTTTTCGTCCCATCCGAACGACTAGGCAGCTGTCCTTGTCAGGCCCTCCTTCTGCATCACTGACAAGGGGAAATCACGCCGGAAAATCGAGATGAACTTTCTCGGCCAATGCAGGGATCGAACACTCAACCTCCAGGCTAGCGATTAGCGAACCAGCGCCTTATCCACTTAGCCACCGTGATCCCTTGCACTACATGCAAAACAATAATCTACAAGATAAACCTGCGGACAAGACAGAAAATAGACGTTGCAAGAAATAAACAATTATCAAAACAAGTGAATGGATCCGGGGGCCAGCCGTAACCGCCCACTGCGCTGTGCAGTCCCGGGCCTGTTATGGTACAGGAGGCTTCACCAAAATGATTTACAAAAAAGTCGTAACAAAAATAATGCGACCAATCTTGACAGTGGTCGTCTCTTCAATGGCGCTAATCTGCCAGTAATTGACGTCAGGTGTTAGAACGTCAAAGAATTTTAACAATAAGGGCGATAATCCGGACAGAATCTCGGAAAACGCTACAAGTGCAGATCATCAGTTGGCCTAGATATTGAGTGGATGACACAATGTCTGTCATATCTTATTTCAATGTTAATTTAGACGCCATTGACGAATACTGTCGATTGAAGGACAGAAAATATCGTACCATGGTACTTGACAATTTATGAGAGAGAGAAGGAGAGAGAGAGAGGGAGAGAGAGAGAGAAATGGAGTTTAACATCCACTCGACACAAACTAGGTCATTTCGGAACTAACGTATGGTTTTCAATTTTTATTTCAATAATTCGCTTGCGCGTAGGGGTCTTTAGCAGTGGGAGGAAACCGGAGTGTCCGGAGGAAATCCACGGGGTTGAGAAGGCGCCCCTATCTCCATGTCACAAATGCTCACACTAGGGCTCGAAACCACAGCCGTAAGCCAGAGGTGACCGGCCAGCTAGAGGTCGAAGCGCGACACTCTAGACAATGTATGCCATTTCTTGTCACAACATGACTCAGAATAAATTAATTTGACTGAAATATTCATATTTTGTTATTGTAAATATAACAAGAACGGTCAGCTCTTTATCTAAATCTTAA
This sequence comes from Patella pellucida, assembly GCA_917208275.1. Taxonomy (NCBI): domain Eukaryota; kingdom Metazoa; phylum Mollusca; class Gastropoda; family Patellidae; genus Patella; species Patella pellucida. The sequence continues at coordinate 3,749,031 of OU795043.1, read as the reverse complement.
TGCCCCAATACCACTCTTGTTGTAACTGAAAAATATGTCCCAATCTTTATTCTGGTCAACAAATTGTACTATTCTACAATATTTCAATTAATAAATGATACAAATTTCATCTTAACACACCTAATTTTAAAAATAGGAAAAATTCAACTACATGGATTGAAAAGCTTTACGTAAACACTTTCAAGTGCAACTTGGATTTAAACATATTTTCGAACCCTCTGGACAAGTAAGATAGAGTGTAATGAATAATTACACAACAGGTAGGACACATAAACATCTTGTAATTAGAATAAGGCTAATTTTTGTTTTCTGGACCTGTCAAGCCAGCAAGAGTGTTATTGTCCCTTTAAGTAAAGCACATTTAATATTTAGACATTTACTGTAGATTGGAATTCTTATTAGTAGACGCCTTTCAAAAGTCCCCATTATCGAAAATGGGGTTGGATGGCCGAGTGGTTAGCACGTGCGTGCTGTATTATAAAGCCTGTCATTGAGTCAACTGGCGTGGTTTCGAATCTTCGGTTGTACGTGACAAGGAGTAGGGTCGCCTGTCCAAAGTGGTGGGTTTTCTACGGGTCCTCCGGTTTCCTCCCACTGCTAAAGACCCCTACGCGCAAGCGCATTATTGAAATAAAATTTCAAAAAACGTATGTTAGTCCCGAAATGACCTAGTTTGTGTCGAGTGGAAGTTAAACCCCATTCCTCTCTCTCTCTCTCTCTTCTCTCTCTCTCTCCCATTATCGAAACTTGCGCCGGTTATGTTAGTTATGTTAGTCCCGAAATGACCTAGTTAAGTCGAGTGGAAGTTAAACCCCATTTCTCTCTCTCTCTCTCTCTCTCTCTCTCTCTCTCTCCCATTATCGAAACTTGCGCCGGTTATGTTCTCATTCCGAGTTGGGATTATACTATAAAACCTTCGATGTTTTTGTGCGTGTGAAATTATCTAGATATGTGTATTTATAATAAACGACAGCGCCCTACTGTGTGTTTCTGTATACAGTTATTATACTATTGGTGTATTTGGACGCGAATACAATGAATAATGACAAGATAATTGGATATTAATATATCGTTCATTTCGTCTTAGTTACATCTTAATAAACAAGATTAGCCGGGTAAATTTTGAAAAGATACAAAACCCTGCATCGGATCAATCTCCCTTTCATGGCTCAATTCACTTAAAATTAACAGAACGTTTCTATTTAAACTGTACGAGAAGTTTATTTAGAGGCGTATTCTAGATTATAAAGATATCGGCAATTATCTACATTAAAGGGACAATACCACTCTTGTGGGCTTAACCGCGCCAGAGAATAAATAATAGCCTTATTTAACAACTAGATGTCCTACCTGTTGTGTAAATTATCCATTACAACCTATCTTACTTGTCCAGAAGGTTCGAAAATATGTTTAAATCCAAGTCACATTTGAGAGTGTTTACGTATAAGGCTTTTCAAATCATACAGTTGAATTTTTCCATTTTTTTAAAATTAGGTGTGTTAAGATGAAATTTGTATCATTAATTAATTGGAATAATGTAAAATAGTACAATTTGTTGACCAAAATAAACGATTGGGACATATTATTCAGTTACGACAAGAGTGTTATTGGGGCTTTAAATATAGATATTATTACCTATGTACATATAAAGTTGCCTCTAAACTACAATAATACGACAACATGATTAATTCATGTGAAGTCACAACGAAAATCGTGGGAAAAGTTTGAACATGTCACATTTTAGTTAAAATATCAGTGATGTAATAGAACACTTGACCTGTACGTACACACATATATATATATATATATATATAATACCTATAGTAATATATATATATAAACACGAACTATATATTATGACGAGTAACTGATGACAACTTTTAAATAGAGTATAAAAAATATTTTCGCTTATACAAGTCTTAGAACGCGTTATTAAAGGAGCTAAATCGCTAACATTTGGGACCTAGAAATTCACAAAAGTGGGTAGCAACGCATAAAATACTGTAATATGAATGTGTATAAACTGATTTACATTCAATAATGGTTTCCGTTTTTACTCCAATTTCAAATCAGTTATGTTCGACGAAATAAGCCAGCAATCGCAATCAAGTGCACATTTTATGGCGTCTATTTATTCGAGTCTACATGGAGGTTGTCGGGGGGTGGGTGGGGCTGTGTATTCTGTTGCTGGTTGTGTGGTTGTGGGGGGGGGGCTGCGTATTCTGTTGCTGGTTGTAGGGTTGTGACCTAGAAAAAATAATTCCTACATTTGAACTAAATTAGTAGCAATTCTGTAGGCCAAGTTATGTTTGACGTATACTTCACTCTATATGTCTACACTACAGGTTTATGAATTAATAGTATCTTTGAGTTATATTATTGAAATAAACAGTAGATGAGGGAAACCCCAGGGGTACCCCAGGGGAACCCCAGCCCTGTCCAAAGCTTGGCTCCCTTTTTGGCTTTGATTCCAACGATTTTCATGTTGCAGACGTATAAAACACGAACGAGATATGATAAGAGAGAGAGAGAGAGAGAGAGAGAAGAGAGAGAAAGAGAGAGTGAGAGAGAGAGAGATGGGGTTTAACGTCCACTCGACACAAACTAAGTCATTGCAGGATTTACATAATATTATGGTTTAATTTTATTTCAATAATTCGCTTGCGCGTAGGGGTCTTTAGCAGTGGGAGGAAACCGGGGTGCCCGAAGAAAACTCACGAGGCTGGACAGGCGACCCTACTCCTTGTGACGTACAACCGGGTTTCGAAACCAAGCCAGCTTACTCAATGACAGACTTTATGATACATCACGCACGTGCTAACCATTGCCCCACCCCAACCCTTGTAGAAAAGTGACACACTTTATAACGTTATATGTGTCATTTACAATTGCCTTGTTTTTTGACAGTGTATTTTGATTCCCCCCCCCTTCTTCCAGGCCCTGGTGTGAGCGTATGTTGCATGGAGATAGGGGCGCCTTCTCAACCTCTCGGTTTCCTCCGGGTACTCCGGTTTCCCCCCACTGCTTAAGACCCCTACGCGCAAGCGAATTATTGAAATAAAATTAAACCATATGTTAGTCCCGAAAGGACCCAGTTGTGTTGAATGGACGTTAAACCCCATCTCTCTCTCTCTCTCTCTCTCTCTCTCTCTCTCTCTCTCCCCCTCTTCCAGATATAATAAGACGACAGGATTAATTTATTTTGAATGAATAAATGAATGAAGAAATGTCTGATAATACTGCACAGTATGTTCACGGAGGCTAAGTGGATAAGGCGCTGGTTCGCTAGCCTGGAGGTCGAGTGTTCAATCCCTGCATTGGCCGCTTAAGTTCATCTCGATTTCCCGGCGTGATTTCCCCTTGTCAGTGATGCAGAAGAAAGGCCTGACAAGGACAGCTGCCAAGTTGTTCTGATGGGACGAAAAACCGAGGTCCCGTGTACACATTGGAGTGCACGTAAAAGATGCCTTGGCAGTTGGCATTCGATATAAGAGTAGGCTATAGCGCCGCTGCTCGGGAAAAATTTCCCTCATCACACACTGTATGGCGTATGCCCGTATTCCATTAGCCCAGGTTAAATGCATAATAGGAGGACGTTAAACCCAATTTCATTCATTCATGCATTCATGGCGTTTCGAAATGTAATTCAATCTTTAACTATAATTCATGTGTAAGAATGATAAGATGATTACAAGTTTTATAAAGGGAGTTCTGTCCCCTTGTTATTAAGAACGTGACATTGTAATATCCGTTTTACTCGTATCCATGTAAATCATCATGTTGATATGTACGCTTGTTTAGGTAATCGATAATAAAATTCAATCAAACGAAAATTGATACAATTAAGATAGCATTGATTATATTTCAAACCGAGCAGTTGGTTCTGCTAGCCAGAAGACGATCAATGTGTTGCAAGTAAAATCTACTCGCGAATGCTCTCTACATAAGAGGAGGTTTAAAGGGCCTACAATACAACATCTCGATATTTATTTTATTCTCGTTTACCGTCTTATAGATAGAACCGATTAACATTTCTTATTTTCTATCCTTCCGAATGGAACGGGTTGTTCACACTGCAGCTTTCGAGTAAAAAATATCATCCCTTTCTGCAAGACCATGATTGTCTTATTCCTCTAAAAGACTTCATTCCAAGTGTCGACGTATAGAATAGATAGAGTACCCAATAACATTTCGTATTTTCTATCCTTCTGAATGGAACGGGTTCGACTTTACCTTATACGGTCTGACGTTCACACTGCAGCTAACGAGTAAAAAAAAATATTATCCATGAGATAAGATTTTATTGTATCATTTTAGACATTTTAAACAAAAGTTGATAATACAATTATATCATAAATTGGTCATACAATTTTAACATAAGTTGGTCATAAAATGGTCATACAATATAACATAAGTCGATCATCCAATTATAACATAAGCTCTTCTTGTCAGTCTGTTTCTTGCCTTGTCATAAAATATACGGGGATCACGGTGGCTAAGTGGATAAGGCGTCTTGAGGTCGGGTGTTCGATCCCTGCATTGGCCGAGAAATTTCATTCTCGATTTTCCGGCGTGATTTCCCCTTGTCAGTGATGCAGAAGGAGGGCCTGACAAGGACAGCTTCCTAGTCGTTCGGATGGGACGAAAAACCGAGGTCCCGTGTACACATTGGCGTGCACGTAAAAGAACCCTTGGCAGTTGGAATCCAGTTGCTGCCCGGGCAAAATTCCCCTCATACCACACTGTATGGCGTATGCCCGTCTTTAATTAGCCAAGGTTAGGTGCTTAAGCGTAGGACGTTAAACCCCATTTCACTCATTCATTACGTACACGAAGATAATCAGAATACTTCGCCTCAGCTTTATATTATGTCTCGGAGAGAGTTTCCATGTGACTAAAAATAAATGGTTATAGCTAGTTATAGTTAGAACTTAGAAGGGTGGATTTCCAGGAAGCAAAACACATACGCACACGGCTAAGTCGTCCGACAGCATGGTATTTAGTGCAGGGTATTTAAATACGGGGGCTCTAATTTAATCAGTTTCAGTATTAGGTCTACTTGTTAACGCTACAATTTCATATTTTTAAATTGTATTAAAATAAAGCCTTAAAATAGATTGTATCTATAAACAGTCCTACCTTGTTAAACAATAATCTGATTAATCCTATCATTCACTATTGTTAGTTGAGAAATTGGCAAAAATGTCATTTTCAACTTCAAATTCAAACATTTAAAGAGAGCTATTCCATGGCTTGGAATAGGAAAACAAGGTTTATATATATTATACAATAAAAGTTGAATGAGGGATCTTAAAAAGTCGTAGAGTATCAATTTACTAATTCAAACATAAAGATATTCAAAGACATAAATTAAAACAGGGTAATCAGAAAATTGTTAATGGTGTGAACATTTTGTTGTAGAGGTGCACGCACGATAGAAGTGTGGGGGGGGGGAGACAGACGCTTCGGACTGTAATTTGTACCAAAAATGTCTTTGGTGTAAAAGTAATAAGGAAACTTTAATTAATTGCCCCCACCCCCACCCCGGTCCCCGCCCCGCTACACCACATCCCACGATGGGAAGCACTGGTCAAAAATTCTACAGCAGATGGTCATCTCCGTAATCTTCTTACTGGACAATTATATAAAAATCTTAATGGGATCATTTATAAATGTCTCTCCTATACAGAATAATAGAAATGGACGGAATTTATACCATACCCCTCCTTAAAATAGAATAGAACCGTCCGATCGTCAACAGCACGTGACATGTCCTCTAAGGTGTGTGATATGTTCGCCCACCTGCCAACTGACCACACCTGCTCGCCAAACAAACACGACCCAATGGACTCCAAGTCGCATATAAAAATAATTCGATTCATAAACCCCCGCACCGTGAATCACCATCTAATACATGGCAAGGGGAAATACCTTCAAACAAGCAGCCCCTTTCGCCCCACCCTTCTCATAAACACCTTGCACATTCAATCAAATCAAGACACCCGAGCAAATGAAGAACCATTTTATTTGCCTATTATGAATGAAGGGTTTCGAATGTTTTACGATCGTGTGCGTGCAAAGACATGGCGCGAAGATGAACGAAGTGTTGCTATAGCTTTAGAACAAAAGTTCAGCTCGTTTCATTGTGTGAAGTAACCGGGCCATTTTTCTGGCTGAGAGTTCAAAAGGCAAGGACAATTGTCTACGGACAATAGTGAAGTTTGTTACGTCCCTCTGACATTGTCCACTCAACACCGTGGCCTGTTCATCATCCCCCTAAGGCTAGTCCTCGTCACGGTAATGTTCTGAGTCTTAAATCTTAAATTGTTAATCCCGCACGTCGAGATGGTTCTACGGCTCATTATGTCCACAACAAAGACGATCGTAAAATTTAACGTTATAATTATTGCCTACTCGCTTAAACATGTAACATAAATTTCAAACAGCGATATTTCAGTAAATTCCGTACGTTTAAATTTAATGCCGATTATAGGGGAGGGAAGTTCGGTCGTTATAAATCAAACAGGGAAACTGTTTCGTGATTTATATTGCATTGTTTAGTTTAGCGAGAGTAATTCTTTAAATCGGAAATTAATACCATTTTTGGCTAGGGGTGTTTTCCTACAGTTTAATTTGTTAAATTAAATTTATGCCCAAGTATGTGGGTGGATAACCTTTCACAGTAAATCAAATCTTAAGCGCTTTCTAATTTCTATTATTCTAGAGTATAATTATACATGTATATATAGCTGAGGAGAGAAAGAGAGAGAGAGAGAGAGAGAGAGAGAGAGAGAAAGTTTAACGTCCACTCTACACAAACTAGGTCATTTCGGGACCAACATATGGTTTTAATTTTATTTTAATAATTCGCTTGCGCGTAGGGGTCTTTAGCCGTGGGAGAAAACCAGAGGACCCGGAGAAAACCCACGAGGTGGACAGGTGGCCATACTCCTTGCCACGTACAACCGGGTATCGAAACCACGACCATTGACTCAATGACAGGCTGACCGCCAAACCATTCAGCCATGGGGATCACGGTGGCTAAGTGGATAGGGCGCTGGTTCGCTAGCCTGGGGGTCGGGTGTTCGATCCCTGCATTGGCCGAGAAAGTTCATCTCGATTTTCCGACGTGATTTCCCTTTGTCAGTGATGCAGAAGGAGTGCCTGACAAGGACAGCTGCCTAGTCGCTCGGATGGGACGAAAAAACCGAGGTCCCGTGTACACATTAGAGGTCAGTTGGAATTCGATATAAGAGTAGGTCGTAGCGCCGCTGCCCGGGCAAAATTCCCTCATAGCACACTGTATGGCGTATGCCCGTCTTCAATTAGCTCAGGTTAAGTGCATAACAGTAGGATGTTAAACCCCATTCCATTCATTCCATTCATGCCACCCCCCCCCCACCATCACTAATAGTCGATATTTGTACCAATATGCACCAGGACTGAAAATCTATAATTTGTCTTTTAGTTTGGAATATTGCTTCTTTAATTACCCTAAAAGCCAGGATATTTGATGATGACGTATCGACTTGTCAAAATGATGATTAAATTAGTTATAAAGCTCCATGTGTGCATAAAATCATATCCCCAAAAAACTAAATTATTTTTAAGTATGTTTATACTTTGTAGTATCAAGTAGGAAAAGTACTCCACAATTAAACACATGTACAGTTTTATCTAGTGTAGGGGATCACGGTGACTAAGTGGGAAAGGCGCTGGTTCGCTAGCCTGGAGGCCGTGAGTTGGATCCCTGCATTGGCCGAGAAAGTTCATCTCGATTTTCCGGCGTGATTTCCTATTTGTCAGTGATGCAGAAGGAGGGCCTGACAAGGACAGCTGCCTAGTCGTTCGGATGGGTCGAAAAACCGAGGTCCCGTGTACACATTGGAGTGCACGTAAAAGATCCCTTGGCAGTTGGAATTCGATATAAGAGTAGGCCGTTTTCCCTCATAGTACACTGTATGGTGTATGCCCGTCTTCTATTAGCCCATGTTAGGTGCATAATAGTAGGACGTTAAACCGCATTCCATTCATTCATTAATCTATTTAATATGCAAATTACAGAAATCAAGTAATTAATAATGTTTAATTAATAGATAAGGAGAGTCAACTTACTATAGAAATTTGCGTATTCACATTTT